>LUCM01011741.1:34306-66950 GCA_008360955.1 Fasciolopsis buskii | reverse complement strand
GCAGCCCAGATATATCATGTTTGGCACTGCCGTCGCTTCAATCCTGTAACAGCACTTTGCACTTTGAAGGTGCAAAGCACATCCCAAACCGAACAACAGACCTGGACAGTCTGCCTAGTACACGTAGTGCATGGTCCGCGGATTCGAACAGGCACACAACGTCATCTGCGTAATCGAGATCACACAACTTCCCTGCACTACCCAGTTCGACTTCTGCATTTTCAAAACCTCCTAAATAACCTCCCATCACCTCATCCATGACGAAGCTGAACAAGAATGGAGATGTGGGACACACTTGTCGAACGCCACTAGTCGCTTCGAATGAACCTGATAGTTCACCGTATACCCTCACGCTTTTCACATCGGTTGTTAGGTGGCGGTGTATGTGATGCGCTTCTACTAACTGCCGAAGAGTAAAAATATGAGTCCAAGCAATCTCGATCTGAATCAAATCCTGCCTGTTGTTCGCGGATGTTACTCTCGTGAACCGGCATCAAACAGCGCCACATTATCAAAGACCTTATTAACTATCGAAATTAAACAAATCCCACAATGATTACCACAATCACGCCGTGTATCCTTCTTAAAGATCGGCACAATCAGTGAATCAACCCGTGATAACGGTATACATCGTCGTTCCAAATAGCACGAAGCAAGGAAGTAAATACTTTGTCAGGGTTTCTACACTCGATTTGAACAAAGAAACTGGACGGAAATTGCGGCCTAGGCCGACCACTTTTCCCTTCTTCAGAAGTTGTATATTCGACTCTACTTACAATCCCGTGCGTATAACAGATCACAAATGGAGGACGTCATACTAACTACATTAGCTTGCGATCAGCTAAACTGATCCTTGAAGTGCTCACCCCAACGGTCCAGTCTTTGTTGTCTACCATGGACGAGCTCTCCAGGTCCGTATCGCACACGACTTCACTAACCGAAGGTTCGCCGCCCAACCGCTGTCGCGTATAAGTTAAACAGTCTGTTGACTGTACCTGAAGCGGACGCTACTCCATCTCTTCGGCTCCTATAACGCCAGCCAGTTTTCGCGTCATTCCTAAAGGCCTTGGTGCGTCAACTGACGCTGCAACTGCCGACGAATCTTATTCATTTCCTTGCAGTTAGGGAGCTGTCGTTTTTGCTCCATTAGACCCGACGACTCTTGCGAGATTCACTATCTTTGATGAACGCTAGATCTAGGACCACATGCGAAACCTACTGCCAAATGCATCGCCTGCTTGATTTAATCCCAGCGCTCACCAACACTGCCGCTCGTTGAGATTCTTAGTTCGTCGAATAGTTTCGGTTCATATCTGTTGCGAACAACCGAATTAGACAGACGTTCGACGGCCAGTCGAGTTTGTGGCCTGCGTTTAAGGCTGTTGAGCTGAAGCAAAAATCACATGTAAAACAACCATCGTCGTGATTCGACGGTATCATGGTCCAAGTACGTATCTACAGTTCTTGGACCCAAAATCGGGCCGCCAGCGGGTAGTTTTACTGTCAGTATGATCGAATCCTGACTCAAACTACTCATCTAGTTAGAGCACCATGTCGCCGTGCGACGCGAACTGTGTCGGACATTCGTACTAGACAGGAACAAGTTATTGTCCGCACAGAATTGGAGAAGTCTTTCCCCGTTATCGTTTTACTCGCCTGAGGCAGGCAGGCGCAGTGCGCCTCACTTAAACAGGTTTCCGATGTATTCAGTTTTCTAACTTAAGCATCAAAATCACCTGCTACAGCTACGGTGTCAGAGCCTCTGCTCTTCCGGACATGAGTGATGAGCTCGTTATGAAACTCGTCTTTTTGGGTGTCAGTGCTTCGGTCTGTTGAGGCGTATGCTAAGATGACAAATACAACAATACGTGGGAAGCCTTAACAAACTACTGTCCTTAACCCCGAAACGCCTCGAGAACAGCCTGATGCCATAGAACAGTCTTATGGTGAACAACTCCGAAAACTGCACTATAGACTGGATCCAATCCTAAAACCCTTAACGAAAGTCTTGCTCGAATCTACCCACAGACCCATTGATCCCCTACACCAGGCAGAGGACCGTTGAGTTGGCTTGGTCTCCGTGGAAGTGGGTAAAAAGCACAACGACCCGGAGTAGGAGAAATATCTTGACGAGAGGCGACATTTCGGCGGACGCGAGCAAAAAAAACGAATAATATGCACATAATGAACGTTTCTGGCTAACTGCGAGAATCCCCGCCCAATAGTCTCGGCGCTCTTCATGCATACAGTCAAGCAAGCGCCGCACAGATCGCACATGGACCAAGTAAGTAAACTACTGTCGAGACCCAAACAAGTCTGGATTAAGGCCCGCCTGAGCCAATGAAAATGTCGCAGCTGATTGAAGGCGAACGGGGAGGTTTAGGAAAGTGGAAAAGGTGTCAGGATTGAGAAAATGTGAGTGCCCAGGTAGATTGACACCACCTGGTTCCACTAGGGCACGACCAGACCATATTTAAGAGCCCAATGACACCACGCTCACGCTACGTATACGGGCACCTGTTGTCCGTGGAGGGGACAAAAATAGTAGTGTAGGCAAAGCGCAGGCAATAACGGCAGTCTTAGCCGTTGGGGACAAAGTGAGAGGACGCGGGTCCACAAAAAGCCGCACGCAAGCGCAACACAGCAACGAAGAAAGGAAGCGACCGGCCAAGCCCGCAACGGCAAAACAAAGAGGCATTAACCAACCACCAGGGCGTGCGGGCACAAGCCAAACGCGGAGAGCAGGCACGACACATGCGAGCCCAGCACGCAGGCACAGCGCAAAGACAAGCCACAAGCACCGAGAAAGGCAAGAGAAACGCGCCGGACCACGAACAAAGCCCAAAAGGTTCCCGGGAGACACATGAGCACGAACGGCCAGATCCACTTAGAAACCTAAAGACGAGCGAAACTACGCCAAACCTCGAACGCGCAAACGCTACCTCATACAGACGGAATCACAGTCGTCCCACTCCCGCTCGCATAGCAATGGCGGCAAACCAAGCGGCAAGCCGCGTCCTCGAGCCCTCCACTCGACTGCGCAACAACCGAGTGCAGTATAAACGAAAAGTGAGTATAGCTAAGCCACAGGTCGTGACTCGTAGCCCAAGGAGTATGCGAGCGAGATGAACACGGACCCAGCCGCACTACAGGCATACGGGCGCGCAACACCTTTGGTAGGCGAAATACGTTAGGTTTCCATCAATCACAAAGCTACTTGGATGTACCTAACAAGAAGACACTGACCGCGAAGTGCCGCAGCGGGGAGTTACAGTTGGAGGACTGCGTAGGAAGACCAAACCAACCATTACGTTGGATCACATGTCTATCGTCTACCAGCAAACCCGCATCTAGCTCGCTTTTTGTCCCTGATATGGCAGTGCGTAACTGCGCGACTCCACCACCTCCGACATAGAGATGGACAATAAGAGCCCAACATACATTCAGTCAGGACCCACCCTCTAAACCCCCAAGGGGATTAACCTTCCAGACTGACTGATATTGATCTATCGAGCATTGAGATAAGCTCAAACCCTGTACCATCAAGTTCGATTACCTGATTGACTAGGAAGAGCCAGCACCGTACAGGAGCAAATAAAGGACTGATTCCTATACTCGCAAACAGACAAACAGACCAACCGTATGAGTTGTTCTCGGATTTGCGCTTGGATTATTCTTGGATTTTGTGGCCAGGTCCTCACTGAGTAAGTCAGTCAATGCTTCCGCTACTGAGAAAACCCAGCCTTTCGTTGGCACCCACACCCCAACAAAAGATTATTTTTAACCCTTTTGTAATGTATGGAATAAGGGATAGTCATTTTGAAAGAAAACGACTTACCCGCAGGACTGGATCCGATTCTGTATCGAACCCGAAGTCAAAACCGACCGTTGGCCAAGATAGTTACTTAAGTCGGGAGCAAGTTGACCACGAATAACTCATTGCCCCATCCTCATATCCGGAGGAGAACCACAAGGAGCATACACAGTCACACAGCTTACGCACCGCAATACGCACAAACTGAAATCTGGCATGAGAGAAAGTAGACAAACAAGTAGAACATACTATCAGCGTTATAAGGAAACACAACTACCTGATACGCCCGCAAGTAATACTCATCCACGTTCCCAAAACTTAGCCCACCGTCCAGTCGAGATGATGAAGACCAAGTATAGAAAACCACCGCCAGACCGACGGGTAGCTTTTAGCCCCAACAACCAAGAAAATAGTTCACAGAATCCCGATTATCTAACTTACCGCGCTCACAAGGCAGCATACGCTCTCCAACCATCCTATATCGACATGACCCAATCCAAAATATAAGTGGACAAGGGAACAAAACACCAACCACCCAAAGACACACTTAGAGTAAGACAAGGACATCCAATACACCCTGAGAGATCTGCCCCATGTTGAGCGTAGGGTAAGACGCTCTTCTTTTGCGCTTCTGCCCATAGGAAAAACCCCGACAAAGAACTGTCCAAAATACTCATCACCAAACTAATATGATGCGTTGTACTGTCACTTAGTGCTATAGTGCAGCATCTCATAAGCAGGGCCCCATCGCAACAGCCCACCAGCCACCATAAGCAGACTCCACTCATACAATGCAGATCTTTTAATCCCTTCTAAATTTGATTAAGGGGGCACACTGACTTTTCCCCAGTCAACAAACCCCACCGATGGCACGTAGAAAAGTAAACATCATCCCGCAACCAACAGTAATCTACAGGATGAAGTATCATTAGGAGGACAGGCACCGACGCGATTCGAGTATAAGAAACTTCAAAAGAACACAGTGGACGAACGCCAGCATGAGTCAATGCCAAAAGTCACCCAAAGTGCAAACAGGCCCTAAGTGCAAGTCGAAATCTTTGGTCCTTTGTATGATTTTTCAATCTTGCAGAGTGACCGGCCGCCTCCCTCAGATTGCAAATTTTTACCCCCCTATCTATACCCAACATAAAATGGAGATGAATACACAAACAACAACCAGAGCCGCAATGCTAATGCCCCACACGAATCAAAACCAGAGCACTTTGGTGCAAGGATATTGGCTGTAAACGACCTACTGCAAATCTCGCGGCCAAAGCGGTTCTCCCCGTCCCATTCAATTTCTTCAGGCGGGTGTGTGATACAAAGTTGAACCGACTGGAGAACGAAGATTCGTATACTAGAAAAAATCACCTTTCGAACGAAAGGGCTTTATAAAAAAATAAGCGAAGAAGCTTCCTCCCGGAAACTTTGATAACGTTCCTGTCTTGGTTTAACCCCTGCTACCTTTGGTTCTAAGAAGAACCTGACCACAAGGCAGCGGAGTATAGCTGAGTAGAAGCCCATTTACTTGGATCAATTATTCTTCTTTTGGTTTTTCGAATGGTGTTGCTAACTTGGATCAACCTCCGACGTGGAGGATAAGGCGACTACTTCGTCAGGCCTCTACCCATTGACCTTCCAGACATGATTTGATCTTCGGCTTGAGATAAGCCAACCTGTCTAGTTCGTCGGATCATGGAGGCGCGCAAACGGTCACTTTTCGTCGTGAATATCTCGGTGTGATGACGTATTTGTAATAAATAATGAAATAAACCTTTTATCTTTCAGGGGAACAGTTTACTCCTACATCGAGCGAAATTCGCTGGAAGAAAGCTGATGGATTAAGAACTTTTCCTTAGCCCTATTTAAAGTGCTGAGGGTTATTTTCAACGTTCATGTTGGGAATAAACCTGGTAATTCTTCGGTGTTGAGTAAGTGCCGTTGAAGTAGATCGAGAGAAGTTACCAGTAGCACTTGTCGGTTGACCGACCGACAACGTATCTATGAAGGATGCTTCTGCTATCGCCGCCATTGACAGAAATAAGATGAATCGATCTACATGCCGTTGATGTAACAATCATTTTCTGGAGCAATTCTGAAAAGCATGATATGATTGGACCCAATGGAATTAGATATAGGAACCTAGCACTTTTGGGACATTTTTAATTCTATGGACGTTAATTCAGACGGTATCTTATTTCACTCTCTGGTATATATAACATTGATCATTTTTTAATCTGATTTTCCCGTGCCTCCTTTGGGGAACTTGATGGACGGGGTGCAAGTCGACGTTTAGTGAAGTTATGATATTCAATGAAAGAGTCACCTCTGCAATCTCAACTGTCGGTGTAGCGTCTGCTTGTGGATCAGATGTCGTGTGTACACTGGCGTGGTAATACGACAAAACGGGCGTTGTTAAAAGAATGTATATGAAGAATAACTGTTTTTGAACATCACTGTGTTGGTGGTATTACAGCCGAAGTAGAGACAAACAATTTTTATTCCGCAGCAAAGCGAGTCACCTTTCAGAGTCATTCGGCCATTTATATTGTCCCTTTCCTAATAATTTACCCACGACTTTTGTTCCGATTAGTGGAGCACTCGCCATCCATTTTGACGGAGTGCTAACCACCCTCGCGTTCGATCTTTTGGACCTATCTGTGGTTATATCGATTCAATCTTCCTGAGTGATGACTTAAACTGTAGCTGTCTTAGCTGGGGTTTGTATTTCGAAAATCTGTCTGTTCCCCATCCATGCTTCACTTGGTTGTCGATTAGACAGTCTTCATTTGTCGCTGGGTGCCTTTGACATTCCCCTGATTGCTTCTTTGGGCAGTTGCTACTAAGTTGTGCAAAGCACGCAGTCCGTTTCAACTGCAGTTTTAGTAAAATAGGCTGGAAAAATCTTGTTACCTACTCTACGGTTAGGCGTAGGTTATTGGGCCCTAGGTTTCAACCTCCGTGGATAAGGTCGTGACGTTTAGACGTGAAGGTCGCTGGTTCGAATCCTCTTATCGCCGATCATTGTTGTTTCACTAACAAAGAGAATAAAAATATAAAAAAGTAAATTTTAAAGAGTTCATTTGATTGAAAATACAGATAACACCAAAAGTACCTCCTGTAGAAAAGTTCTGGAACTGTCGATTCGGTCGCGTATCTTGGGACGTAGTTTTCGTGCTTCTTTGCTGTGATTCTGGCATTGTAAGGTGCATAAGCGCTGTTTTCCAGTTTGCTACGCGTTCTCCTGCGTAATATTGAGTGAAGGATATTGTGGATCCGTAACAAATCGTCGCTGCAGTTCAGAAGCGATTGGTTTAAGGTGAAAGGAAACTGACCAGTGATAGAAATACCAAGAGCATGAATTTCTTTATGGCCCATTACCGAAATACCACAGATCCACAAAAGAAGTTTGGAAGGAAGGATTCATCTGAGTGAGCATGGTGGAGGGTAAGTACCTTTGTCGAGAGTAAGGGAGTAACAAATGGAAAAGTCCAGAAAGAGATGAGATATCCGTAAGAGGTAGCTAAGTTAAACCATTAATCTTCCGTGACGATTACTCGTCCTCTTCAGAACGACTGAAGAGTAGTATTTCTGCCGTGACCACCTAGGTCGTCGCATTTGAATCCGTATAAAAACGTGAAACTACTTGACAATAACGGCTTTTTCTGGTGGGGAAACACCGGATCATCAAAATTCGAAATACTCTGACAAAAGTTTGGACGGAATAGCCATAACTTTTGTACGCTGACAGATAGACTGCGCTTTAAGTAGAAGCGGATCTGTTACTGCCACCAGCGGTGGAGATACGAGACATTTACCTACAGAAGATTGATTTTCCCACAGTTTATTACCATTGGATTCTTTTGACCGTGATTCTCGTAATTACAGTAGAAATGACTGAAATCATAGATCCCTATAGGCCAAGCACTAAGGGCGAGTAATTTTCGGTTCTGTGTTTGTTGCGCATTTTCACAGACCACTTGCGTAGATGGATCTTGTAGTCCGAGGCAGGTATTGAATACAAGTAAGGAAGTGTTCAGGGGATGACATGACTAAACGTATAAAAACCATGGCCAACGGACTGGCTCGTGTATGTTGAGTTAGGCTGCTGTATTGTCATGCAGGAGGCTTTTCCTTGCGCGGTAGTAGGAAAGGTTAGGTGATACGGCTAATTGCCTCAGTCGGTGGTGCCTCTACCTCCGATTCTTCCTCTTCTCCATGTAGTTTTTGTTTATTAACTTGCGGTATTTTTAGACTTATTTCATTCCGCTTTGAAGTGTATGACTCTGTAGTCCTGTATCTAAAACCTGAACACATCAGTGCAAGGTTAATCATTATAAAATCCTAGCTGAATTGAACAGGAATTGTTAACTTCACCGATCATTCGACTGGATTTTGAATGTTAAGCTTATTCGAAACTTACTGACCAGTTTGAATTTTAGCATCTGCTGTTCTCGTATCTGATGATTTACTTACCGATAATATCTATTGGAACTACTGGTTCTAGTGCCTCGATATTGTTTGTCTGGACTGAGCTTTTTCGGTAACAACTGATCTGCTGTCGTTCTTATATTTCAGCTCGGCATGATCCCGTCATGCATTGGATACTTGGTGTGCCCGACCACACTCCCGTTATTCTGAGGTAAAGCATCAAATATTCACCCCTAGCCCATTGTAGATCCATTTAAACATTTTGTTGTTATTTTGGAAGTCCTAGTCATTTCATTTATGTTGGACATCAAGCGAAGTCTCAACTCCTGCGCAGGTCAATCTGCTTGTGTGATAGATTTCTGGATTACAGTGGATTTGATTGTCTTACGGTAGTGACTATGGTTTCCACTATCAGGTTGGATGTAGATAATGCGTGGTAAATCACTTTTAATCGTTGCTGCTAACCTATTTGCTTGATTATTCTCATTCTAATGATTTACCTTTTCGATGTCCACATTATTTTGATAGGCTTTTTTGCATCACGTTGATAATACAACAATCCGTCCTATCGTTCATGTGTCTAATACGTCCTGTTTCTTTACGTCCACCTATCCTACTGAACTGTAAAGCGAAGGCAGCGGCCGCGCCCTGGTTCGCTTCCTGGTCCGAGACGCTACTCCTTTAAATGAACAGCTCATGCTATGCGATTCTGTATCCAACTGGATTCGGGACATTGTAGTTGATGTGAGTTTCCCGTTTTTGATGATTTCTGTTTTCACGTTGAACAGTCTCCAATGTGGTCGTTGGATTTCGCTTTTTTGATTTGTTTCTCCGTTGCTTTTATGTTCCGGTTCGCTCTGTATCCCCAGTAAATTTGGCAAACCATCTCGTCGATGTTATTTCTCATTTGAAAACCTAGATTTCTTTAGTGGTAATCTTGAAAGTTTAGACTGATGATGTGCCCCAGTATGTTGCTAAAAAGAAAACGATACTGTTGAGACTAAAGATAAATCACCATCGATTAACTTGTTGTTCCGCGCCGCCAACTAAATCCTCCCCTAGTTCTACACTACTTAAGAGCTAGCACTAACGCAGCGAACGTTATAGGTGGTAATTAGCACTTGCTCATATCACCCACGTTTCAAGTACCCGTTAGAAAAGATTGTGCAACTCTTACAGCAGTGGTTGAGTGATGAAATGCCCACGCGCATGCATGAGTTTTCTCAGGCCCAAGCCAGTGATTTTCAGTGGATTTGTACAACGTATGAGGAAGCTTTACAAGGTTAGACAGTGCTCCAAGAACTGTCGGATCAATTTGTTCACGTCGGTTACGGAACTCAGTGTGCATCTTACGAGTTCCCGAATGCTAACAGACGCCAACCCTTTTGATGCTATCCGGATTACTCTGTTTCCATAGTGTATTTTACTAGTTGTAAATTTGTACATATGGCATTTATTATCGAATGCTCACACTGAATTGTTTGTCATTCTTTAAAAGGTTCACATCCGAACTCTGGAATTGGTCAATACTAAATCCTCCCAAGCGTGTTTTTTCACCGCTTGCTTATCTAGGCACAGTTTTCCGTTTGTTTCACGCGAACAGAGCTAAACTTAGTCGACAAACCGTTGTCTTAAACGGAAAGCGACATCTTTGTTTTGGTTCCACCGTGCCACAATAACTAGTGCTACGGACCAGCAAGGATTCTTCTAGGGAAGTCTCGACCTATGGTAGTCTATCGAAACCGATTTCGTTTCAGAAAATATGTCCGAAATAACCGTAAGTAAATAATCGGTTTCCGGGTCGCTTTTCATTGAGCCGGTAAGCAATCAAAAATTGGTTCTACGGAATATCTCCCGAGTTATCGACTGGGTATCAATAACACTGTCTTTTAGAATATTAAACAATCATTTTTTCTATTCTTAGATGCTTAAATTGTGATTTTCACAATTTTTTTTGTTCTTTCCTGTTTTGCGAACAGCGAAGATTCCCTAAATCCGTGCGCATTGAATTTTTTCTGTTGCCTGGTATGCGCGAATATAACGAAAAAGGCCAGTGGTAAGTTCAACTCCACTTGCGATTGTTTCATTACCATCTGGTTAAAAAGAATAATACCAATGTTTCCACTTTAGTCCTAATCTGCATGTGATTTCCGAGGTGGCTTTTTATCACGTGTTAGGGTTACGACAAAAGTGATCAATTCCATACTTGGAATACTTATCGTGCATAATGAGTGGGAGGATGTTTGTGACAAAACCATCTAGAAGTAGCGATAAAAAATCGTTGTAGATAATGGATGTTCCACAGGCTCGTAGAAAAAAAGAAGCCAATCCAATAAAATTGGGAAAGATACTTTATGTTGATGATCTGCCGTCTGCGCGAAGAATAAAGAAACAGTTGTCAGGCGAGAAGTCAGTTACTGCAGATTGGAAGTCAGGGTAGGGTTATCATTATGTCTGATTGCTTTGACTTGAGTAAGGAAAAGGAAGAAACTCCGCCTCAAGCATGATTGCGGTATTCAAGAGTGAGACGTATTTGAACCTTGTACGGACCAAGTAGTTGAGTGATTGTAAAATAACCTCTTTCACAAAAAGAAAATCGTTCCTTTCGAAAACATTCACATGCGTGAACCAACAGAAAAGAGTTGTAAAGGAAATGTCAAAAAAGTGACGAGCATTTGGAGTTAAGAATCGGCGAAAAGTCTGGGTCAAAATGATCGTGTTTAAGAGGAACATATATGCCGGAAATTTTGGAAGCACTGAATTTCAAGTTTTTGGAGCCCCTTATAACAACCTGGTTGAGGCTAGCACCGATCAATCTGCATACGTTGGTACGGTGATGTACGAGAAGACGGATGCAACAAAGAACAGTGGAGAATGGTATCATTAACAAGAACATGGATAGGGTTAAAGCCGTTTGTGTGATCATCAGCAACAAGGAACAGCGTGGGGTATAACATGGAACTGCGACCCACTCCAACAGTCCATTGATTTAACTTCTATGGGGCACCGTCTGCAATGCAGCGAGCGGGTCACGGTAGTAGTTTCGACTCCGGGATATAGGTTCTAAAGTGAAGACGAAACCAGGCCGTTATCACTGGCTCTAGGTACCAAACGCTAAGGAATTTCTTTGGAGATGTCCATTGATGTCAAATGCGATTCACTGTGGTTGTTGTTCGCGAAGGATCACATGTGTGAAACGTATGTCAGCAAGTCGCTGGTGGCCCCGCGATGATGAAATCCCCTTTGATGAGCATTCGTAAGTTCATGGCGTCCCAGATCCAATGGAATTGTTGGAAAACCAAAATCTTAGACTTTCAATAATAATAAGGAAAGGGAAATGAATTGGCAATTGTTGTGCACCATGATTACGGATCGAAAAAACTTGAGTAATCTCTCCAAAAAAGAACATATTCGCTTGGAAAAATAGGGCAAACAGTTCGCGGGGAACTAGATCCGGATCGGCACCATATTTATTCTATGGGGATTGGTGGGACCGGGTGGTTTGTTGAAGTCAGGAGTAACTAATGCCTGAACCATGTTTCTGGTCATCAATATGATTTTAGGAGGGTTGAAAACGGTTGAGCGGTGGAGATTGATTGTAAAATGAGGCAAAGTTAAACTAGAAACAAATGAGGAAGTAATAAATCTCGGCCTTTTGGGTGGTTCTATGAAGTGTGAATCGGATGGCCCTGAAATAGAAGTAAAGGTGGTGCTGAAATGATTTCTACAAGATTAGTGTTTCCGTCTCACGATTCAAGATGGAAGTTCTAGACCAGCGTGTTAACCATTTGGTTTTGTGGTTACATTAATTTTTGGGAAATTAACTGCAATATTCCCAGCGGCTTCAGACATGCAATGGAAAATCGAACAGTTTAGTGGGAGAGCGGCACAATAAACTTGAATATTGACTTGAAGGAGGAAATTTGCGTTTTAACCACGCCGAAAAATCGCCGTGAAACGTCGAATGGAGCAAACGAAAGTTGTGGACGGCTTGTGGATGAATGCTCGAATATCCTTTTTGATTTATAATCCTCGATGGAGAGAATTCGTGGGAAACTGGAAATGGGTTGTATTGATGGAGTTTATTTTCCAGATATAACAGGAGCAATGAATGAGGTTTAAGAAATTCATATCCAGAGTTAGTGCTACGGTTGTTGCAAAGAGTACTGGAAGAGATTTTCGAGCACCGATCGCCTTGAAGTAAATCCGTACACTTTTTACTACTTCATATAAGGCCCATAGTTCTTGAATTTGTCTAAAAGATTTACATTTCCAAGGGCGGCTCATGAACCTTGGCATCTGTCAAATGGAATTACTGTGACATTGGAAAAGAAGCTTAGTTGAGGTTAGTTAGGTTTTATGGCAATCACGCTGTCCTTGCAGTGGTTCCACGTAGGATTTCCTATCAGGAATCAGACGAACAAGGAGTAAAAAATAACTAACGATCGTCGAATACAGCCGCATTGTCGGGCACGACAATGTTTCCAGTGTCTTTTTTATTCACTCAGTCGATAGATTTCTTGCACGCTATGGAAACCTGTTCTTTTTTCCTTGGCATCCGATGAATTTCGAGACCATTGTTGGTAACATTGCATCCGTGCCATCCACATATGCGAGCGGTGATATCATGCATTTTATTAGTTTTTGATTTAATTTCATGATCTTCGGAGTCCCTGCCCCAAAGTAATGACAAATTTGATAGTTTTTTTCACGATTGCCACCACCGCGTGTTGTAATGTTGTGTGGAGTGTCGGGAACTAAGCGAGATCGTATGGATATGGTTGCCTTATCATCTGTTGTCAATCTTCAGATGCTCTTTCTGTTTCTGGTCCATACTGAATGTCGAATAAGATGGTTTACTATCGTGAACATCGAATCAACTCTCATCAAACGTACTTTGGATAAAATATTGCTATCCAGTTGTTATTCTTGGCTCGTTTCCGTCACGCTCGCCTGTTCAGTGATTTGGTATTTTCATTTTTCTAGAAATTTGTCTCTGCACAATTCGCACAGTGCGTACTAAAACTTCACTTCAGTAAGCCGAGCATGGTAACAAAAAATCGGCTATTGAAGGCACGTAGTCAAACGAAATTCCAGACATACCAACTGTCCACCGGCTAACAAGACAGACACAGAACTCGCAATAAGATGTCGTTGACCACCCACCATATGTATAGTCAGAAGGAAGACCGACAAGTTGTGGAGCATGTCGAATGGTTTGAGGTCCCTCCAGCCTATTTTTTCAGATTGTCTTATAAAATGAACTGACTAGGAAGCTGAAAAACAATGTATCTATGTGGTTGCATTTCTACCACCCAGTCTGTTTCACTTAAAACGGGTAACGTCGTTAGAATCAGCAGTGCACATACACAAGTGAGCTAGTCTTCTCCTGAAACAAATCCAGCGGCCTCGTGTTTGGGATCTACAGCGTTTGGGAATAGTGTGTGATTTGAAATATTTTAACTTGTTATTATTAGCGTCATGTAGCCGTTCATGAAGAAAACCCTCATTGAGTCTCTTTGTGTGTACATGGTGTCGTTTATGTACAGGGTTAGTAACAGTAGTCGCACACAATGCTTGCAATATAATCAGTCGTACGCGGAGCAACCTGATGGTTCACGCAAACGGAACTCACTCTCACGTGCTGAGTTCAATTCCTAGTGAATCAGACGAAGCATGCTTCATGGAATTTCAGGTGTGAATAGGGTAGAATAAAGCATTTTGTTGATGTCTTCCAATGATCTATCATTTTCGCGCACCTATCACCTGATCTATTCTTCACATTCCACTTAATTCAACGGTCAGCCAAATCGTGCCACTTATGTCAATGAAGCGGGATTGTCTTTCGGCCAGCGATATTTTGTCCATACGCAAAGTCATGGAGCACGTATACCAGCGACTGCTTAAATTGACAGAGTCATTCAGCATGAATAATGTACCCGCAACTACTCCACCGACACCGCATTCCATGAATACTTTAGGTACCAGGGTGACTTCGCCGTATGCCAATATGGATCGATTCGGGCAAGGTAAGATTAATTTACTACTCGAAAGATTCTGATTTGTCCCGCTGTTTGCGTTTGGTGTTTCATTTCCCTCGAGCAACAAATACATTTGGAGCAAACATCAGTATTCTCTAAACGCCTTCAGTAGCCCCCGACAAGAAAGAACTTCATTCCCAGCTGACAGTTAGATACCAGCTTGTGTTCGGTCCTCCGTTTTCTCATCCTGTTCTTGTGAACATCATACCAGTAAATTTCCGTTCTTATTTGATCTTTTTGTGAATGTGTTACAGTAAAGACAGAGAATAGAATGGCCGTGATTAGAACCACTTAGGGTAAAAGCGCCCAACCAGTGAAGTTTCTTTATTCGCATCGATTAATCTGCTTCCCACCCGTTGATCTTCTGGATCAGACTGAGCTCAGCTGGATGCGAAACGTGGTTTACCAGATTTCCCAAATGCTAAGTAGACACAAATAGAGAATCTTAGCTGAAGTAGATAATTTTCGCTATCTTACTTGATTGCCATTTCTATCAGCCCATTGCGAATCACTTGTTGAACCATTCTTGTTGTTTTGCTGATCTACAAATTGCAGACGAGATGAGCAAGTTCTTATCAGAAGACTGTAAGATGCTTGTGATCGGCAAATAGGTATTAACGGATCAGTAGGGAGTTCGCCAACACGAAGTTAGGTTGGGTGTGAGTGAAAATTTGTTGCAGTTCAGGTCCGCTGTCTATACAGTGGACTTTGAAACCAAAATGGGCTACGGATCAGCACCAGGTAGGTTTACACGTTAACAGTTTTCTTGGCTCATAGATATCTCTGTGGAATTTATAGTAGTTTAATTAATGTTGTTCCTACGCCCACACACTGGTTGGACATGTTTGTATCTTACGCTGTTGGTCGACGGTAAACGGTATCTACTTGTATGTTTCTTCTGCGAAAGCCTTTTAAAGGAAAACTTTTCAAAGTGAAGAGCGAAGGTGATGTGAATTAGGTGATGTGAATTAGAGGCAGAACTTCTATAGTTGTGATTGTGGTGAGTCAGAATAAATGGGGCAGTTCTGCTTATGCGCTTCAGTTCGCCGCTGAAAATCTGACACTACTAAACCACTTAAAAGCGGTCAACATTCCCATGTTTAACAAAAGCACTTACGCTTGATGAATCATTTAAAACTGTGAAATTTCAAAGCCAAATCACTGAGAGTTTGTCTGGTTTGCATCAAATTTAAAAGCATCTAGCGATAGGCTACAGAGTTGACCGTTTGGTTTGAAACCATGTGTATGGCCTTAAGAATTCACAGGTATGACTGAAGCTGGCGTTCGCTGGTATCAGTCGGCTTCATGTGGTTGAATGGAGCCGACATTCAACCTGGTTTCTGATAGTTAATTGCCATCTTGGTAAATAGGCAGTAATTGAAACCCTTGAAAACCGCCTCATAGAAATTCCGACTGGAAACTGTAAACCAGTCTCCTGGCGGACGAATTCGTGGTATAACGACAATATTCTTAGGTAGTCTTAATCATTTCACAACCCGCGAGCTTTCCAGTTCATAAGCTGATTGCGTAACAAACTCCAAGCATTTTGTTCTATGCTGTTCATTCATGTTATCTAACTTGTTGATTTCACAGTTCTTTGTCATTGGTTAATACGTCCCTTCCATCGTACCGTATTCGGTAGTAAGTCCCACTTCATCCCTCACTTACTGCCTGGCACTTCTGTTCTTCATCTCTGCCTCCTCTCCGAGAAACGCACACTCGTTCACGCAATTTTTGAATGCTCTTTTTCTATTTAAACTAATTGGTGCCGTCTTCATTTAAATCCTTGTAACCACCTACTACATTATTTTGTGTGATGCTTTTTAACTTTGCTATGAAGGTTCTCATAAAAAATCGGAGCACTGATTAATTTTTGAAGACCATGAGACCTTAGCCAAGCTCTTTCATCACTCATCAAGGTGACAGGTGGTTTATCGGCCTTTGGTGTTCCCATGATTAGTACTGTTGTTACTACTGCCTGGACCATCATCAGGTTCCATTTTTTCTTGGTGTCTTGCACAGGGAGCTGTTTTTCCTCTTTAACTCGAGTTTTTTTTTCTGATTCAGGACTAGAGCCTTAGCGGTCATCATTAAAATGTCTTCAAGTTTCAGGTATTACTGTCACCATCAATTCGGCTCTGTGGGGCATCTGAGTAATTCCAGTCCCGAGTTGCTTTTCACTTCGTACATTTCAGCATGAATAACGCTCTTAGTGGTTGTTGTTTTTGTGTCTGTATGCGGACAATATCATGGGAATAATGAGAAGGGAAAACGGTACTTTCACGTACCTTATTGGTCTGATTTTATAGCCAGTTGGTTGGCGCCTATACACTCGCATTCCCACATCTTCCAAAAATGGGTTTATCATCGATATGATGCCTCATCACCTGCAAAAATTCGTCATTTTGTATCAGATAAACGCTGAACAAGCGTTGGTCCAACAATACCTTGTCGATTTTTTCTAACGTAGATCGAGACCTACTCGTTTCCTTTCTCACTGCTTACCTGTCTCATGCTTCAGTAGTGCTCGTTCCCATCCTGCGTCCTGGCGAATTCCACCTTGCTTTGCTCTTTATCCAATTTTTACCATTTCAGTTGTTCCTTTTGATAGCCTGAGTTCTTGTTTGATTGATGCGTTACGGCAAAATTCATGGTTTTGTTCATCCGGTCACACACACCCCCCCCCCAATTCTGATCGCTGTTTATGCCCATTCGATATTTTCCGGTTGGTCTACACGGATTTGTACGCAAAATCCTTTCTTTGTAATAGTCCCAAACTTCGTCTTGGCTTGCTTGCTTCTGTAACAATATTTTTGATCCACAAAATCGTTCTTTAGGTTGGTTAGCACAAGGTAATTCACACTGTGGGTGGCTAAAAATAACAGTTGGTAAGGTCCCAGACATCACAAGTGTAAAACTTCCTGATAAATGTTTCTCGCAGCGGAAGTTTCCCCGACTTAAGTTTGTGTCTCTATGTTTCATGCTGTGTAAATCTCGCGCACTAACAGTCTGCACGTGGCTGATAATGAAACATTCACGATTCAGCTGCCGAAACTAACACCAACCTGTTACGTTTAGACGTAAAAGTGGACGATGCTGTTCACAATCCCTTTCTCTTAGCAGTTCAGCACGTATCGCGAGTAGGATTCACCCCTTAGTAATTAATGGACCCCAGTTTTCTGGAAGGGAACCACGGCCACTTTTAGTTTTCTGAACAGCCAGGATGCTAGCAGGAGAAGGATCTCCACGTGATACGGAACATTTCCGTCTAGGATCCTCTAAGAGTGCCGCTTGACCACCACCTCAGCACAGAAATCAGCAGTATACTTGGGTTCGAATTCGTCTCTTTTCAACGTAATCTGCCTACCTGTTATCGAACAGCTATTCCTCCATAATTCGTTTATTTTGGTCTTTGTCAAGCTTTGTGGTGAGATAACAGTCGTAGTCAGCACATCACCGAACTTTCAATGGCTGAAATAGCTTTACCGAAATTTCCACCAGCTATCAAAAGTTGAAACGATCTTAAGGTTGAAACCTTTATAATTCGGCTCGTTGCAGTCCCCTTACCTGGTTCCTGATGCGTTGGAGTCATGTTTACACGGACTTGGGATCATTGTCACCGTTCTGCAATACTTCTCAAATACGTAAAATTTAAAAGCACGCTAATCTAGGATAAGGGGTTTCGTGTAATGTTTTATTTTGAAACTTGCCACTTCTGGTTGCAAGAATTCATTCACTCGGTGGTTAGGGGATCTCTCTATTCAGTTATGTCGGTTGTTCGACCAAACACGATTAGAAAAAGGAAATTAGTACAGCGACCGAAATCTTTCATAAAGTTCTTATTATTTTATGACGAGAATATACCCGAAGTGACTACGTTGTTCCTTCATTGTTAGGGCATTACCGTTGCTAATAAATGGTCCCCTCAATCAACAATTTAGTTATGAACCAAATACAAGGTAAGGATTGTATGCAGATCAGTAGAGCTGGGTATGATAAACGAATCTGCATACTGGTCGCATCACTTTGAATAGTGCTAAAAGCTTATGAAAAATAGGTGCGCTGCTTTTTCCTTGGAATATTGAATCCTGTCTTTTCGACTAGTCTCTATCTTACTAACTCATTGGCGGTTAATCCATAATTTCCCGCTGTTCGCAATGGTTCATATTTATCTGCTCCCTTTTATTCATTCAATCGCTCTTCAAGCAATCAAATGCAGATTACACTTGCCCTTTACTTTCCTTTAGCTTAGTCAACTAGGAAAATCCCATTTGTATGCCACGTTTTTGCTGTCCATCTTGAGGATAATGCTGATGTAAAAGTAGGTTTTGTCACTTCATGATTCGTCCATGCAATCAGACTTAGTTTCCCAGGACAGCCGTTGGTGAATATTTCCTCAGTTCATCCTTAAGGTTGCTTTGTCCCATGATATTCCTAGCTACTCTAAATGAGTTCATCTAACAACTTTTAGTTCATTAAGATGACTATGTTGACTCATCTCCGTAGGTGCTCAAACGGGCGACTCTCGTTCTCGTTCTAATCAAGGGAGCACGACGACAACTTGTCAGCCGAATTCCGATGGTTCTGGGCCTGGTACAAACTCAGCTCCGGCAAGCAGCAACGATACACGTAGTCCTCCTATGGCTCCTTTGGATCTGCCACCAGAAACGATGCATGCAGATCTCACGGCCGTGGCTGCAGCGGCCGCTTCTGGGGACTCGAATCCAGAAGATGTGATTGAGATTTGGTGTGGTGATCAGGTGAGTTTGTCCACATTGGTAATCAGAAGTGTATACTTAACCCCGTTATCTGACCATCGTGTGTGCCAGTATTAAGCCAGATAATGTGTACGTTGACGTGAAAAGGTCTGTTTCGAAATGGTCTCTGAAATCATGCAACCCATTGTGACCAGTCTAACAATCCAGAGGATAGCAATTTGTATTTTTTGGAGACCGCAAATGTTAGTCAATAGCACTAGTCTAGACATTCCAATGTCTACCACTGGTCACATTTATTTGTTTTTCTTGGCACTGTTGCGATTATTCACTCGTAATAGTAAAAAAAATTTCCCAATTTTGTTTCATGAGTATACAATACTACAACATCTTTCTGCATTGATTACTAAAAGTTTTTTCTAACCCCTGGTTATTGTCACCTGGAAATTCTACTGGTGACTCTTTGTACCACGCGTAACTAATGTGAATCACAGAACTATACTTCCTGATTTCATTTGGGCTATATTCAGGATGAATATTCATAGTAACAGTGAGTTCGATCTTGCTGTGCTGCTCAGAAACATGACAGTTAAGGGCAGATGTGCGGAGAGTCGGTGTTTGAAGAACAATATCTTCATGAGAAACCCAAAGGTTTAACATAAGGTAATGGACTGTATGGTTCAATCTTCAGCAGATCCACTGAATCGGAATAGATTGAAGCGTTTGGGACGTTTTTCCATGCTCAGATAACGACTGCCTCGTTGTTTGCTGTTTTTCGAGCCAGGTGATAGTTCGAAGATAGATCCGGGTGGCCCGTCAGTGACATGGCTAAAAGGTATGGAAACAATTAGCGAACTAGGTTCGGGTCCACGAGATCCCCCGAAGCAATGAATGGAGACAACAAATGGCATGATTCATTGGCGCAATCAGTAGAATTCTTGCATTCGAAATCTTTCCCTTTCTTTGTAATTCTCTAACCTGTTATTTCACAGCTGACTTTTGACTTTGGTTTTTTTATCTTTGGAGTAGCTATTATGCTGATGTACGAACCCAAACCGGAGCACTAGTGTAAAGTTAATTCTTGTCAAACCCGAACTGAATGGCCATCTGCTGTTTCTACTGCATCTGTCTTTCTCATCGAAAATTACACTGCTCTTTCAAAATGAAAGTTTCTGGTCTACTTTATAACGACAAATCCGTTTTAGTATTCGTCCGTTCCATTTCTACGGATGCTCACTTCCTCTATCACAATAAAATTGACCGTTTTCGTTATCTGTATGTTCATCTAAATAACGCACATTTCCTTGTATCAAATTAGTTGATGTACGTTTCCCACCTTTCATACAATCCACTATCACAAGTGATTCGAGGCGACCCACGCGACTGTGATCGGTGGCCGGAAGAAAACGATCAGAGGATCTTGAGTGGTTTTCCTTTTGTGAGGACTGTTCCAGGAAATTACCTTTCTTTCTATTATTTTACCTACTACTTGTCTCCACATCTGCTGGTGTTTTCCCCGGAAGTCAGCTTTTTATCTTGCTTTGCCGTTCTTGTCGCGTCGTTTGTCACTTCGTCCCAGTGACTCTGCATCTTCTCACTGATTTCATTTGTTTGTCGCTATGCAACGTGATTATCTCGAAGACTCCGTTTGGCTTAACATCAAATTTACTGACACGCTTTTAAAAAGCTGACTTGAACATCGTGGTTTCGTCGTTAGACATTATAGTGCCGCATTCCACCGACTACTCTTAATTGGCAAGCCGATGCGGATGAGTGAGAATTCTCATACATAGAATAAGAAAGATACATGAAAGCGAGAATCGGCACGTGAAGGTGAGGAATGCGCATAGAACCTACGAGTTGTCGTACAGGAATGAAAAACAAAACGACAAGGTGGAGGAACTATTTAGCAGGGATTGGAAACCACGAGGATTTGCTAAATAATGAGAGAAAGTCCGTTGTTTTTTATTTCTTTTTGAAAGATCTAGCCTACTTTTGACAAATGATACTGATCATTCGCCAGATTTTTACGCTCATTAACTCACTTCCACTCGCTTTCATTCGTTTTTGTTTTCAGTGTTTGGATCCGAATATGAATTTACGCAGCGCCCGATATTTCTACTGGAAGCAATCCGGTTGCCTGATGCTCTCCTACGTTGTCAAGCACACATAGAATATCGCATCCTCTCAGTAAAGAGCTTCCTTTATTCCCAGTCCACTTTCCATGTAAACAACCCCTAACAAACTTTCGAAAAAGCCTGTTAAAGCTCAGTTAAAAACACTGTGATTTTGTACACAATTTATTACCCCATCATCCTTCCACATATTGTAACTTTTCTTTGTTTTTTCTTGTTCTCTGGCATCCTCCCTTCTGTCTGTTTATCTCCTCTCCGGTCTACTTCCGGCAATAGAAAGCCCATTCTTTCAAAATCCAGTGGTGTAATTTTCTCTCAGTTTTCTTAATTTTTTCCACTCCTTGTGCTGTTCGTCCGAGCCATGACGTTGTAGCAATTCGAGCAAAATGTTGATGGCTGTGGGGAAATCAGTTAATCCGTTTAAACTCACCTCTTATGGTCTCATCACTGACTAGCAGTAGGACACAATTAAATCTTGGAACTTGGCTCAAATACATTAGGGTCTCATAGGTGAAGTCTAATACTGTTGAACAAGGGGTCTCTAGGCGCAGCACACATTTTTGGAGATTTTGTCAAGTACTCAAAGTTACCTGTATTGCATAACCATTCCAACGCTTGAATGATTTCATCCAGCATGAACGCATCCAGTTTGATTCCGATTACTGAAATTAAAGTGAACGAACATAGGCAGCTATGTAGATCACAACGAACCCATTTTGTCATCATTAGTAGAACAAACAGGTCAGTTCCGTTAATTCTTTACTGCTGTTCATCTTGCACTGACGTCCTGTTGTTTTGGTTGCCGCTAGTGGTGGTGGGTAAACACGAAGTTAATAAGTAACAGAGTTGGGCAGGAAAAACTCCAGAAGTACGCCGCCGACCGGGGCATTGTATGATATCTCCATATGTTTGCGTCCATGTGGTTTAAAGATCTCGTGAGCACACTTAGGGTATCCAACTGATCACTCTTGAGCAACTTCATTGCTTTTTTTACCTATCATCATTTTACTGCCTGATCACCTCTACCGGTTTTCCAACTATTACCAGCCTTGCGATTGGTGTGTGCTGGGAGAGTTGATTCGTCAGCACGCGTAACCGTAATTAACCATTCGAATTTAATGCATTTTCGGAATACTGAACACCGAGGCCAATACCTTGGAGCTTACTTCTATGTCGCTGTTAAAATCCACTCACCCCGTACGAGCAAAACCAATACATCGGAAGTACATTTGACGGGATCGCCATTCGGAAGCACTACATTATCTTCATGGTGAGAATTCACTCGTAGCTAGTCAGATTTAAGGGCTTAAGTGCATCTTCCTTAGGTCCACGCCGTCCTTCCTACGATATCTGAAAGCAGCGTTTGATCCAATCTACTAGACAGTTCTCTGGCACCGTTTGCCTTTTGTGTCCCACCCACTATGCGACCAGCTAGAGTTGCGTTTGTACTTACCATAGTCTCACTGGTGTCCCGGGAGGTACTGATCTCCATTACCATCCTCTCTTTTGAACTTCCTGATTGGAATGATGATCGTTGGATCGCCGCTGGGAGAATTCTTCAACGCGTACGAGAGATTACGACTAACTCCAGGTGTTAAACTGAATCCGACTGCATCAACTAGGGAAATCACCAACCATGACTGAATTTTTAAGTGATCTAGACACAGTATATTAGTTGAACGAAAAAGAACTGGTGCCTACGAACAAAATGACTGGTGGATGCGGTGATCAGTGTATTTCAACTTCTGGACTTCGAGATAATGAGCATTTGATCATTTCTGAAGTACGAAATTCATACCTATCAACTATTGATTATGATAACGTCGCATAGCAACCCGTTTCCGTGACCAGTTGGCAGTCCAAATTCTATCTTGATTTTGATGACCTCAACTTCCTCGGTGTTGTAAATTATGGCCAACTTTTCAAGGTGTTTAAATCTAAAGTGCGTGCAAAATGTTCACTGGGAGTGGATTTCCAATTCTACTACAGTGGATGATCCGAGTAATCAAAGTAAATACCGAACGCAATTCGAAACAACAACAGATCCAGTATTGTTGGCAATATTTTATCTACTTACCTGTTGGTAAAGTGTCAGGTTGTATATCACACAAAATTTCCGAAATTGCCTTCCGTTTCTCTGTATTTTTCAGTTTGGCCACGTTGATCCACCGGGCTTGAAAGACGTTGGGTGTTATTATCTTTGGTTTCACATGTTGAATTTCTACAGAAAAAAGTCGGACGAAACGGTGCATTCCTGTCGATCTATACTTCCATTTGCCAAAAGGAAATCCTTTAGATGCTTACCTAACCGTTGAATGATGGATAGTCTTAGAGGTTCGTCAGTTGGCACACTTTTGGAGTCACCTTGGTCAACACCTGGTTTGATAACATTGGCGGGTACTGTGAATGCTGATTCTCCAACAATGTCCCAGTCCGGATCAGGCGAAACGGAGATCGGTGGATGATCAGCTTCGGAGAGAGCTGCATCAGCTGGACCCGTCTCGAATTCCGAGGCCGACTGCTTGTCATAAGTTATCTGGAAAAATTAGCGAGCCATCATGAAACTTGTGAACCTCGGTCAGATTGTATTTTTGTACTGAACGTTTTAGCATAGAATATCCCTAGTCTGATAATGTACTTGGAGTCTATCGATGTGAAAACTGGTCTTTTCCGCTGTATCACAGACTGACCGCAAGAGTTGCATACAAGAAGTAATTCGCTTTGTATGTAGATTTCACCGATTTATCAAGATTAACCGGGACCCCTGACGGTAGGACTTGGAGTGACTTTGATTCCCGTACAGTATCGGTGGGTCAGACGCGCTAATTAGCCGCATAAAACAAACCGCGAGTCACCCGTGTGTGATAATAGTCAAGATGTAGACTAATTACCCAAATCCATCTACTCCATACCAACCCAATTACATGATAAGTGCTGACCAAAGGGTTTACTTTTACGATTGTTGGATGCTTTTGTTCAGATGGGTTAGAGATCTAAGGCTAAAATTTCAGTATCAACATATTTGGACGAGCTAAGTAAAAGCGTGATTCAAAAATTAAGGCCCAAATCAGAAAAGAGGGATTTTGCGCTGAGTCCCAAAGGTGTCAATAGCAAATCTGACTGTTTTCCACCAATGCGCGGTAACTGTTTCCTTTACTTTTCTGATGGCTTCTCGTTGGTCTGCTAAGCAACCTATATGTTGCCACAAGTTAAATGTCTGGTATTCGCAGTGCTTCACTGTCAAACAGCGTCTTAAATTGCCTACAACCTGAAGCTTGACAGTTTTTCAAGCTTCGTCAACCTCCGAATCTTGGCTCGTCTGCTGAATCACTAAGGTGTTTCTTTTGCGTCTCAACGTGTTGTGGGATCATTGTTAACTGACAAAGCTGAGCCAGCCTTCATAGATCAGGATCCCTATTAATAATGACTGATGCATCGCAGCACCCCAGGTATCAGTTGGCTTTCGGAAGTATCGCTTTTTTTAATAGCACCGTGTTTGCAACCTCGGCAAACCCTCCTGCCGACGGTGGGACCGACTCGCAAAAGGGTGTATGTTAGAGGCAAAGTCTCTAGTATTGTAATCCTGTCTGGTGATTTTAATGCACCCGTCGTTACTCCGATTTGCGATGGTTTTGTTTTCTGCCTCACAGAAGCAAAGCAAACAAAAAGTGATGAATAAAAGAACTTAAGATTATCAGACAGTAACTTTGCTCCACGTGACTGGAATTCTGGCTTCTAATGTGCCGTGCACAAACTTAGTGCGAATTTCACCTAGGCCATAGGTTGTTTTTGGAGAGAGACTAAAGGTCGGTATCCGGATGCTTCCTGTGTACTTACCTCACTGGATGAGTTTGAGTATAGTTGCTGCCGAGACGTATCCAACTCTGTGCTTATGTTGACACTGTTGGGTAGCAGTTTATGAGCCTCTTCTAAGTCGGTCACAGCGCCACTGAGATCACCAAGTCCCTGACATAAGAAAGTGGGTACAGAATGGATGAAATCAAAATGAAACGAAACATTACGATTTATTCATCATTCATGTGGATGCCCTGATTGCACCAGGAATTCAAGGCTTTGCGGGTCAATAAATACGATGCTAAGCTTAGTGGTCATCGGTTTGGGCCACGGCTAACCATAGCCTCTCTAGATAGTGTACTTTAGCACAGGCATAAGAATCCTATCCCTCGGTTACCTACCACGCCGTCCCCCGGATCCGCAATGTTGAAAGACGAACCGAAATGTTCTTTATTTAATCTCTCTCTTTGTTTCTACTGGCTTTCACTTCAGATCCGACCAAAGATTCCAGTTGGATCTATTAACCCAAGTTCTTGCTTTGGTTTGACCATTATGGAGCTTTGGATTAAAATGGATAGTCGATACTGTGGAAGATGGGCCGGAAGAACAGACACCTATGCCAATCCTGTACAACGTTTCGTTTTTCTCCCTCTTTACACATCTTTTTAGTATCATCTTAAGTTATCTATGCATTTTCCTCCAGTAAGTATTATTTTGTGAAAACCGCTTTCTTTCTTCCTCAGGTGGCAATCCGATGGCTTTGATCAGAGGAATTGGTCTTCAAAATAACAGCAGAAAACCGGGCCCTTCCCTAAGCTTTGGAAGTGTTTCGTCTGTCGTAAACAGAAATGACTCCTGAGGAGACATGATTTTGAGACTATTAATCTCCTAAGTGGAATGCAAAGGCAAGCGCCCTCAAGACAAAAATCCATTGTGTCCTTGGCACTTATTTGCCTGTCCGTTGTCGCTTATTCACAGTTAACTATCAGTGTGGTGGTAGTTCCCGTATCCCCGCCGGGTGCCACACAGCTTTTCTTTCGAAGGAGTAAGGAAAATAATATCACCTGAACCATATAGGTTTTCCCTGTTTTATCCTCGATTCATCCGTGAGAATAGCAGTGAGGACTAAAAATATCCCAGGACTCCAGGCGAACACCTGAAAAAGCTACCTCCCAAGTGCGTTCCATCCTCGATCGGATCTCATTGGTAACTGGCGTAGTCAGTGAAAGTGAGTCTTCAGTTCGCTATCAGCGTTCCAATTACCCAATGGTTCTATGATTAAATCACTGACTAAAATGTCAATACTTGTGTTGAGCATTTTACTGTAGATATAATTTCCATAACCAACATCACTCACTGTTTACCGCCAGTATCTGATGAAGTTACTTACGTCCACAAGGGTGTCGATTGTTATTTACAATATGGAGCCTAGGCAAAACTTTTGAATTTGGTCTTTCGTTATGATACTGTGAGTATGCACCACTGAAAAGTAGCTTGCCGATTGCAAAATCGTGAAGAGGACAAACTGTCAACTATTAGTTTTGTCCCGAAGCGGGCTTATTGAGAATTAAATGCGTGCGTCGGCGATAAATTCACACCCTCAAATGGGCCTTGTTTTTTGCTTGTTCGCCGTAATTTCGTTACCACACTCAGTAAATGTGTCTAACATGAAGATTGATGTGACTTAAAGAAAGTATCTATCCTTTTCTTTACGTACCCTCATCTTAAAAATATGGTATCGATAAAAGCAGTTTGGGACTTACTCGTCTTCCAAGTGCACGACGATACAAGGAAGTTGGGTGCCTCGGCTGTAATTTTAGTGCTTCTGTACAGTCATCCACTACACACTGATACCGACCAAAGTCCAGTGCAACGATTGCCCTATTCCTATAAGCAGCAGCTAGTTGGTCAGTCTTGCTAGCGTTCCGCGAAACCTCAATGCAGCGTGTATAACATTGGAAAGCTTCTTCAAGGTTGCCCTGTGAAAACCCAATTAAAAATTACAGGATGGTTATTTGTTGAATAGAACATACTCCATATTTGAAATCACTTTCGTATCAGACCGATTTGTATAACGATAAACCTCGCATCAAAGTACTCTGATTTTGGTTCTTATCATACAGTACCATCTACTCCACTGCATATATATATATAATGGATTACTTTTCACATTGTTCTCATTTTCAGCCAGTGAATATTCTCTCCCGAGAACGGTTTGCCAGATTTATCGACTCTCCATACGCCTTTAAACTGGCGTTAGTTGCAGTTTGGGTAGATGGTTTTTGTCATACTCCATCATTGATCCCAATTGCCAAGTTCTCATAAATATGTTCATTATTAGGCCTGTATATTTCAACCTATTAGCTTTTGAACACCGTTTCGAAGAGATCATTTCAGTAGCGATATCGCGAAATTAAACCTATGTAGAACCTGGGTCTATGCATAAAACTTACCAGTTGTCGACACTAAAACGAGTTTTTTGCCTCAAGTTACTTTTTATGAGTGGTATCATTTTCTTCATTTTGCCAAAGTGAAGCTGAGTGAATTCTTTCGCTTACAAAATCAGTGAAACCTCTGAGACTGATCTGATTCCGTAACCGGAAACTGGTGCGGAGCAGACATAATCGAAATCGATCAAAATGGTTCACTTTTCCGGGTATTCACAGTTGGGAAAAAATTTCAAGCGACAAAACTGTTCTTATGGAAGTAGGCCTCAGACGTAAAGCTCAGTTTAAACTTCATTCCAGGTTAGATTAAATGTACTAAAACTGTGAGCCTACAATTTGGAACTCGTGAGACTGGTTGATCCACCAGTGTACATCAATAAAGAAAATTTGGTGGGAAATCATTTTCATCATTAGAAACGCCAAACTACCTTGAAATCTATTTCTCACCTTTGCTCGACTCTCAGCGCCACGTGCCTTTGCATCCTCATAATTTAAGTTGGTTATCTATGAGAAAAAAGAGCATATAACAAGTAGTGTCCACAGCAACATGTCTCCCTTGTTGGCTCATACAAGGTCAGATCAATTAGTAACATGTGGAAGCAACCGTAATCAGCACTGACAAACTACATATCGATTTGATTTTAATGGATACACGTCAGTTAAATGGTGCAACCGGACACCCACGTACCATTCATGAGCACATTCGGACCGACAAACTCAAGAAGTTCTGATTTTTGCTCCAAAAAATGTCTCAAAAATCTAAAGTTTCATAGGAGTTGCTTTACAAAAATCGAGAAACTTCGAAATCGAACCTTCGCTAGGAACGAGTGCGACAGTTCTGTTGATTGCAAATAAGACCATGAACATTGTTTAGCTTGATTGTTTTATTTGAGTGGTGAACAAAGTTTTGAGAAAGTAGTCACCAGGAGATTTGGAAATAAGAGCATATTGAATTAAGCGACCTTCGACCGGGGCTCCCATAGACCCAATCACTGGGACGTTTGAAAGCTATGTGCAGAGACAGTCACAGCGAATTCAAAAAGCGTGAAGGAGAGTGGGCTAACCGTGGTTTATCACAGAGTACTACTTAACCGGGATAGCCTGTTGGCTAGTGCCCTGGAGTGTTTTGGCTGGGCACGGTTCACAAACGGGGTTCTATGCAAATTTCACACAGACCCGTGTTATTCAGCAAGTCTCGTAGATGTTGCTCGGTAAACTTGACAAGCCGCACACTCCACTGCACGGATCGGGACATTCACTGTAATCTGCCATTATAGAAATTACATTAGTCTATCCTTTCACAGCAATCACTCTAGTAATTGACAAATTTTAGAAGATTCTGAAGACGATATTCAGACATCTTGATAAACGAATCTGTTGGTGATCAACATAATGTTAAGCGACCTCCAAAAGGTGCTGCAATTTCCAACGGGAATCAATTTCCAGTGAGTCAGTTTGTCGTCTGTCATATTGACTTAGTTTTAGGAAGAGACAACAGAGGTGGAATAGACGACAAAAGCTTTGGCTACCATCTACCAGTGCGTCTGGACTTCGTGCGGACTAATCAAGCTTTTCAATGAGTTAAATCCAAAAGGGAGGTTACCTTCAGAAAAAAACTTCCACCGTTAAACAAAACGAAATATATAGGAATAATTTCGTCTTGTTAAACTCGCCTAGTCTTTTCGAGATGCTCGGAAACAAGAGTAATAATTGATTGCTTGATGTAAATGAACTAAATGACAGACATGTAAGTAAAAGCCTCCTTCGATAGCTGAGTGACTCGTAGTGCTCCATCCAACGTTACCGTCCCATTTCAGAAATTGTCACTCGTAACAAGGATGAAATAGCTCCGCAGTGCTTTCGTAGTCTCCGGTGGTAATTTGTATAGTTGACTGGAAATAGCATTAAGCCCATAATTCAAACGTTGGTATACAACTGCTTCTGATTAGTAATGCATTCTCGAATAAAAGAGCTACTTAGTTATTGGAAAAATACTGTTGTGTCGGACTTAGCTGGTAGAGTATAGTCCATCAGTTTGACATGCCAAACAACATTTAGATGAACAATGCACAATTTTGGGCTCCCGCTAATTCTTGCAGCGGTACCTTTTTCATTTCCTGATTCATTTGCGATTACTTCTCATCCGGACAACGGAAAAGAGAACTGGGTTAAGATCGTCACATGGTATAAGAATAAACAAAATGCAATGGACTAACTTGAGTGACTGAAATAACGTCTCCAATATTTGACAAGAAATCAGTCTTCTTCCAATTTGACTTCACGCCCTCCCGTGATTTTGTCCTATTGTCTTCCCTGACGTCCGTCGCGTTGTCTCGTCGCTTTAATTGGTCCAGTTCGGCATCGCTCAGCTCTTCGATCACCATGCCTTTCCTGCCCGGATTAGACGGTGGGTAGACCACGCGCCGACGAACTCGATGCTGGTGATTCTCTTTCGTTTCCTCCTTATCTCCATTAGGATCTTCATTGTCAATCACTGAAGGCTTTTGGCAATCGGATGGTATGGGTGTAACGAAATTGTCTGGTTGTTCCGTTTTTTGAATTGATGAAGAATCATTTGTAGGCGGTGTAGAGGTTTTGATAGGAATCGAAGTATTCGATGTGGATTCGGCCTTTCTGACGGCCTTAATTTTTGGTAAGTCATCGTCAGATGATTCAGATGAATCGCCCACATCAGTGATGACCATGCGTCGCCCACCCTCAAGTTTTCTGGCTTGACGTTTAGATTTTTCGACTCGGACGTTGCGCAACAAGTTCTTCACATTATATTTCGCATGCGAATGAGAACGGAAAAAATAAAGGTGACCATTTTGATTCATTAGACCTATATACGGATACAATCCTTCCATTGCCAATGCCTATTATCTCGTAGTTTCTGCAATAAGATTTTTTCATCTTTTTACCTTTAAATTGTTTATCGAAGTTGCAAACTGTCACGGGACAGCAATGAACCACAGTTACGGTTCTTCAAGCGACTCTCCAAAGGAAACAAAACGCAAAATGCTCATCCATCATCTCTGTCATAGAGCAAAATAACAATGGATTTCAACAGCGTCTGGATAACTTAGCAAAATGATACCGGTTAGGCGTGTCACACATGAGGCAATATTCCCTGTACACGGGGTGTGCCTTAGGAGAAATGAAAACCACAAAACAGGGGATAAAGCCATTGTCAAAGCCCATAGGACTTTGGCCTGTGAGTCAGGAATCTGTTAGGCATTGCCCACCCAGATGGAAGAAGAGGAGGTTCAGTCATTTTAAATTAAGGAGCTTTTGCCGTGCTGATCTGGAAACAAGAACAAGAGCGGACTCGGTGAAACGATGAACAACTCAGATACCAGTGATCCGACTATTCTTGGGAAATGGTTTCAGTCGGTCGAAGCACAGCAACGAACGAAAAGTGGCGGCCAAATGCAAGATGCTGATCAACACTAATGTGGTGTTTCCTTCGTTATGGTTGTTCGACTTCCAACATAAACCTCGCATTTTATGGTAATGAAAGAGTTGGCCAGCTAGGTGTCATTTTATTGATCTACATTGGTCAAGAGGACCGGAATCAAAACGTGGACCGTGACGGCAGCGGCCGCGCTTTAGTTCGCGGCTAGTCTTCAACTAAGTAGTAGTTTACAGCGTGTATCTATGTGTACATCGCAACAAAATTTCCGCCCACGCTAAATTTCTGCAGTATCTCCACCGCTATGTAGTGTAACAACCGTCTGTGAATATTACATAAATGGTGACACAAAATGCCATTTGTTTCGCTTTTACTAAAGCGAAATTCGACGGAAAATCGCATATATTATTAAGCCAAAAGTATTGTGCTCTTCTGGGTCGCTGCAAAAACGAAACAAGATTGTAGTGAGTGGGGCAGTAGTTACGTCTCGGAGTCTTGGCAGACCTTTTGAAAATAACCTCTACGACAGTCCGAAACACTTCACTATCGACTGAAAGCCAGTTCCAGTATTTTTGTTCCTCGTCCAAAATCAGTTAACTGTCCAATCTAATAATAATTAACCTGGGGAGTTTAAGTGAAGTTAAATAGTGACTCGCTTGAGTGATCCCAATTATATGACCATGTCCCCAATGACCTTGGATTTATTGAAAGAGCTCTACAGTAACAACGTCAATAAAATCGCAACGTGCCCCATTAGAAAAAAGCTTCCGATACTACGGACGAATAAGAATGCCTTTCTTTACTGGAAAATTGCCTCAGTTAGATTACCCATGGACGTTCTAGTTTAGTTGAATATCAAAACATTACATGACGCAATATTTTTCTGTTTCATTTTCCGGATATGGTGTTGTACTGTATGAGGTAGACATGAAATACCCAAACAGTGCAAGCCATCGAGGTGCGCTGAATGAAGTTTTAGAAATAGGTATCAACAGAAAGATAACGCAAATACTTTTGGTCTCGAATTCTACGGGTACCATATCCCTGAACGGTGTCCACTTTTGACCATAATGGTAAAATGTTAAATGGAAGCTGGTTTACAAGGGAACGTTGCCATGTTTTACAACTAGTGTTTAACCAGAAGTTTGCCTTTGCAGAAAAGATACAACAGCATGGGAGAATACTACGGCTTTTTACGATCCGAATGATTTAAAATATCCAGAGACCATCCAGAAACTCGAGTGACTGTTGATCAACAGAGATATAATCTGAAACCTTGTAATGGTTATCCCCAAATGGTCTGCCAAGATTCTGAGGCGCAAATGTGAATCCACCCGCTGCAATCTTCTTTAATCCGTACGAAGACCCAGAATATCTGTGACTTTCAGTCATAATTTCACCTCATATATATATACATAATTTACACATAATGTATATATATATACATATCTATTATTCACTAGCTTGAAAACGAGCATGGTGCAAACAAAACATTTAAAGAGACGTTCACAGAAGGTGGACAAGTAAGGGTGGAAAGTAATAATAATTCCTAACAAACCAATTGTTTTTTTTTGGTTTCAAATGAATGTTTCGTGGTTTTTTGGATCCTTTTCAGATTATTTTAAGGGGAAGCAGTTCTACAGGTAGGTTATACAGCAGTCGGTCCTAAGCCATATCTCTTAGCGTTTCCAAACAACAACAATCCTCACCTCCTGGGCCCCAATCAGGAAGGCGGGAAGCACCACCAAGGCCAACGCCGAAGCTAACTTCTGCATATCTCTAGGCCAAGTCACAGTCTGACCGTCACGTCGCTTCTTTCGGCCTTCCCCAGCATGTGCAAAAAGAGCACAAAAA
>LUCM01011741.1:0-32575 GCA_008360955.1 Fasciolopsis buskii | reverse complement strand
CTTAGTGCACACTAACGTGTGGCCGAAGTCGATGAGAGTGTTCCAGTACAACCACCAAATTTGTAGACAAACTCCCCATTGGTAACTGATAGCGATGTCGTCCACTTGAGTCCACTGATGACTCGAAGAGGGCGGACTCCAGGTGGCATACTGGCCATTGAAACGTCTGAAGCTCGTACTAGCGTGAAACATTTGATGGCCTAAGCCCTAAGCTAACAGCCGTTCTCCATTTTCGAAACGGCGGGAATCGAGACCAAAGGAGTCTCCTAGATGCACCTCATTCGATAACAGCCGACCCACTCTAGCATTCAGATGCCCTGCCAAAATCACGACGTTGCCCTTATTATTGGGTGTAAGAGTGCAGTTGTTGATAGAAAGTGTCCTCGACTGCATCTGGGCTAGAATCTGTTGACGCATACCCTGAGACGACAACCAAGTTGATTCTATCAGAGCGACGGCTTGCTATTTTACACAAACCTCTAAGTCCCACTGCGCATACCCGGCTGTCGACTAGGATCCATCCAAGCAGTGCGGCCTCAGCCCTCTCATTCAGAGCCACGCCAGTGTCAGCAACACCAGAAGCCGCAGCCGCAAGGTCCTCGGAGGCTTAGATGAAAGTTCACGTAGGGACCATACAGAGACGTCACTCGGATAACACCTTAGTAAAAACAGGGCATATGAGATCTCGTATTCGGGCATTGTCCCACCAATCATAAAATTTTCACAAAAGATTGTTGTACTCCAAACATCAGTACCAGTTTCAGTATGCACGGCTATTAACTGTACCAAACTGCTTTGGTTCTGATTGCTACCTCAGAGAACCATCTGCTGAAAGGGGAAAAAATGAGTATTATTGAAAGATCGACTATAAAGTTGTGAGCTGAATAAACATTTAGAGTACAGTAGATTGCGTATTCACACGCGTATTTCCGCATGACAGGTTAAGACTGGAAACCTCTACAGCCAGTGTATTGCTTCTACGCCCTTCAACCAAGTCACATGATTCCGGCGCTCCGCTGTCTAGGCCGGCCTCCTGTTAGAATTTCAATATCCGGGATGCGTAGACCTCGGGGCCCGCCCCACAGTGCTCCCCTCCAGAGCATCGATCGCGTGTGTATAGAGGCCTCGACCAATTTAACTTAGTGTGAAACGAAAGCGGGTGATGGTTTTGGGTAGGAGGTCAAATGTCTGTGAAGGGTTTCGGGTCGCCGTTCTCAAGGGACCTGAGAGTATCACGTACGGAAACGGGTGATTTTGAGAAAATCCCCATTCATGTATTCACAATCAAGAAATGCTGCTTTCAAACGTTCAAGACTTACCGTGTCTGTGTGAGCACCTCTGTCAATGACTAATTAGTTGTCGTGTCGCGAAATAACGCGGAATAGGCCTGAGCATGCGGGATGCAACAGGGACTTCACAGAATCGAAAAGAACAGAAGCGTGAATGCATGCAGTTAGGGCTCGTGGAATGTAAACGGTACAGGTCGGGAGGACCCGAGTGTTTCATGTATGACTGAAAATGACTAAAATACATGGACGGTCCAATAACCTCGGTGCTGTCACAGAAGAATTAAGAGAGTGGCTTCAGGAACTGGACAAAAGCCAAATTCTTCTTTTAAATTGGTGTGGACGCATAACATGATCAACAGAAGGGCGTCCGTCTATTTAATTGCAAAATATTCGTAGGTGAAAGGGGATTTTAATTGCCTATGAAATCTCTACTGATCCATTAGATGAAAGGTGGTATGTGATCGTTCAAATATGTTTTGATCTAAGCAGGGTGGAAAAATCACTGGCAAATTTAGCGTAGAATTGTGCGCTTCTCTCAGCTGAGACTGTAGAAGGATCACCAAACTTAGAAGTCTAGTGATGTAGAAATCTTCGGAAACCGTTTCGCTGGATGTGTCAGAAATGGGGACAGTCATTGGCCAACGAGTAAAACGGTCAACATATGTTAAGAGAAAACGCCAGCCATCGTCCAGTGGCAAGGGGCTCACGATGTCTAGGTTGTCGTGAGAAAAAGGCCAGTGAGTATTTGGGGAGGAGAGGATTGGACATGTCGGTGGGTATTGCTTTGTTGACAACGGATACCAGATTTTTCCCAAAAAAGAATGTCTGTTCATATTAGGTCAAACACAGCAGCCGGATTTAAGTTTGATAAAATCACGCACTCAGGGATGAGAGATGTAGTGCAAATGTGACGCCACGACCCCACCCGTTTGGCCACCGCCGGCCTAGAGGTCGAATACCTTCACCGTCAACGTAAAGACCAAGGAATTCGACAGATGAAGCACCAAGGGTGCACTTAGATGAATCGATAGAAATGCCATACTCCTGTAAGCGTTGAAAGACGAGGCGGATACATTCACAATGTTCTTGTTCGTCTGTACTGGCAACGTACACGAGGGCGAAATCGAGGCCACAAAGCATTTGGTTTATGAACTTCTGGAATGTCTGAGCTACATTTCACAAGCAAGAAGACATTCGAGGGAAGTTATATAGGCCAGATTATGTTATGATGGCAGTCTCTGGAGTGTTTTCTGATGTCATAGAGATGTGGTAATTCGCCCGTACAAGACCGAGCTTTGAGAGAAATCGTGGATATGTGGGATTGGGTAACAGTCAGGTGCAATGCGTGTTAAGTGTACGATAATCGCCACAAGGGCGCCAGTCGCTGTCACTTTTTGGGACCATGTGAAGTGGTGATACCCACGGGCTGCTTCATGGGCGAATTATTCCCAGTTCCAGCGTGTGTTCAAATTCTGCTATGGCTGCATAACGTCTCTCGGGTGACAGTCTAAGTGGGTGCGTTGTTATCGGAGAACCTTTAGTGACAATATGATGCTGAACGTCGTGTGACTTTGTAGTTAGGAATATCTGTGGCAAAGTTGCTGAAGACAGTTCGTCCGAAATGGAAGAAAATGGTGATTGGAGTGTCATCGAAGGAATTCCAAGAGAGGGCGTGCAAGCGTAGGTGAAGTGTGCTTGCAGAGATATAGTTCTGTTTAAAAACACGATGTTTCGCATTAACGGCAAAGCTAAAAGCGGAGAGAAATGCAATTTCGAGGATCGGGTGTGACACGTCGACAATCATGAAGACCCAGGACAAACATCACCTTAAACCTAGATTGTGTCAGCAGCTTTGGACCATGTCCTAATGGAGGAACCGTTGGCTGCTTGTAGAGTGACAGTGGCAGAAGGCAGACGGTATTGGCCTGGAGGAACAGAAATTGCACTTATCTGGGCACCGGTATCGACTAGAACCCGCATGGAATTAAACCGATCAAAAAAGTAGACTAAGCCAACAGCTTCAGAACCAGTGGCAGCGGTGACCATTTCTGACTGGTTTTTGCGTTTTCCGCACGATTTGCTTCGAAATCACATAGAGACTGACATCGACGTCATTCTGTACCAAAATTCTGGTGATACCAACAATAAGATTTTTTAGATGGAACAGGGAAATGTTTTCTAAATGGTATAGGGAACGACGATAAATGTTTTTTGATGCATGTGTTTGAGTACAGCATTCATCTAAGACGTTAATTAATACATTTGTTCCTTAAATTGCGAGATGGAGTCCACGGACGCTGCGAAGGGGAACGTTAAACCAATCTCGCTCAAGGGAATTAGCATCAAACATTCCGTCGGTATCTTCATTTAATTCTGCTGTCTAGGCATCTTCCTTGAAGGATGCCAAAACTCATCCGGTCGAAGAAAGATTCTTCTGCCTTCACAAATACCGTAACAGTGATCTACCCATTTTGTGAGACCCCAAAAATTCCTTTATGTACCTGAAGAGTGGAGATAGTTTCCGATCTCCGATTCCAACATTTGTGAATAATGTGTCGAGGAGTTGCTGATCGGATAATCCAGCGCGGTCGATTATTGTCTTTGAGATTGCCATAAAAAATTCCAACCAGAATTCTGCGGACTAAATCGCATCCTTTCTCTGCTACTGCAGATCTTAGGCTCTGTATCACAAAAGAGTAAAATACAGACTGATGGGTGTGGAAAATTGCTTCCGTCTACGCGGACCACAGTCGGGGATGGGAAGCACAAATTGGTAGAATTTTTGCACCGGCTGAAGCTTTCAGGTGCTATGGCCGCTTCCTGACGCAAGAAAATCCATGGTGAATTATGATAGTGCACAAGACGAAATAACGTGATCCGCAGGTAAATGCACAGAACAGAGGAACAAAAGGCATAAAAGGTGAACTGCGGTCTCACCAGTTTTTACTGAACAAAGGGACCCAACATATTTACAGAGGCCGCGTATTTCTGCATGACGACAAGTTAGAACTGAAAAGCTGTACAACCGGTGAGTTGCACCTACGAGCTTTGACCAGGTTGTGATTCCAGCGATGAATTGTTCAGGATGGTCTCCGATTAGAAATTTTATATCCAGGACGCGTAGACTTCGGGCGCGCCATACAGGAACGCCATTGACTCCGGCATTGGGATGTATCGCCCACTGCCTCCAACCGTCATTTTGGGTATCTTGTGGACCCTAACCCTGTAGCCGAAGTGGACCTGCGTCGGTCAGTCCACCATCTAAAGTCCTCATATCTTTGTGCCATATAACCGACTATCTAGCCTGAACCATCTTCCAAGCATTGCTCACCTCAAAAATAGCATACAACGAATCAGACATTATGTGAGCATGCCCAAGGCATGTTCCAACCACCTTAACCCATTCTGATTCAGTGCCACTTCTGAAAACGAACCTTAGGACCCAGTACCTTTAACCTAACACCTGAGCTACACAAAAATTCCTCCCATTGTATTCTACCAGCACTGTGAAGAAAACGGGGTACAAACACTGGCCATGTTTTGGAGCTTTACAGCAGAACCGACCCGACTACCGCTGTGTATATCCAACCTTTGATCGATAACCGGATGTCACGCCACAGATGCCTCAAGTTGGTGAGTGCTAATCGAGGCTTCTGTATTTGCGAAGAACCTTTATCCAATGTTACAGCTACCCAGGTAACTAAGTTTGCCCACATCACTCAATTGTCGCCTGCAAGAACAAGGTTTGGCTTTGAGCATATCCAATCTTCCAACAGCACTCCAGGACTCGAGGGTGCAAAATGCATCCCAAAACATTTTACATTATTGTTCAGATGGTGGAGCAGCTTATTTGGGTCTTCAATCAGCAGCATAACGTCGACCGCATATTCTAGGTCTGAGCAAATGTCAATGCTGCTATTCTCATATAGGGATAAGGATATATTCATAACCGTCTCGATGGAAAAACTGAAAATGAAAAGTGAAAGGGGCAAACGCTGACGAATACCACCTTTCGTGGTGAACTCGAGTGAGGCATGGCCGAGAGTATGAACGCGACTTCGGTCGTTCCTATGCAGACATCGAATAAGCGAGATGAATTTCTCTGACAGCTTTCAGTGAGAAGCAACACCGACGATCTGCATGACCGAGTGAGCCGAATGTTGCTTTCGGATCAAGAAGGACAGAAACCTTGGGTAAACGAAACACGCCGATTTTCTAAGATCCATCACAAAGTGGAAATTTGGTCAATACAATCCCGGCCGTAGCGGAAGCCGGCTTGATTCTCACGCGCACATCTTTCTTGATTACTAGATAACTCCTGGAGGGTAATCCAAGTGATCAGTTTGAATGCGGTGTTTAGCAAGGTAATTTCTGTGATTTTCACAGGGACCTATCACCTTTCCTATGAATCGGTGCAATCACCGAGTCACACCAGTCCTTAGGAATTTCTTCCCTTGCCTAGACTAATTCCAGGTGTTTTGTCAGTTATGATATTAACACTTCGCCGTCGTTCTTGAAGAAGGATGGAGAAATTTCACGTGGTCCCGCTGCATTGTGGCTTTCAGAAATGTTCATCTCCCTAATAATCTCCATTTCGGATAGAGGACTGGTATGCACCCGTATTGGTTCCCCTGTAGGCATAGGTGGAAGACCTACTGTGACCGTGGGACAAATAAACTGCCTCTTAGGTGCTCTTCCCAACGCTCCAGCTGACATTTTGGAGAGTGTACCTCTACACAGCGGTTGAGATACTGCAAAAGTCCAGGACGGCCGAAGTCTTTGGCTCACGATTTTAAACACAGTAATGTCAATATAGTGTAAAATCTAGTCTTTATTTATCAATGCCGAGATTCTTATCGATGTGGGGGAATATGTGCAGCGCTCAACTGCCTACGATGTATATCGTGTGGTCCACTAAATTCATTCATTCATGTAAGGTTCGTCAGTTGTAAGTCGGCAGTTCTGATATAGTAGGTTCGACATTTTGGAAAATTTACAGACCAGTCAAAATGATGAAACCGTATTCGGCAGTTTGTGAAATATTGAAACTCTAAACATGGCTATCCATTGAGTAAAGACATTAAATTGCATACCTTCGAAAATTGGTTAAACTGAAGCATTGATGAGCCTGAATCAGCAGGTGGGATTCTTTGCTTACTCTTGTAAATGCTGTTGACTGGATGCATAAGCAGACATAGTACTATTGTTTGGCAACCCGGCAAGCTCAATTACTTGTTAATCCACCCCCAATTTCGCATGTTTGGAAGCAGTCCTTAGACCATCCCGATAGCACCAAATTTACACTAGAATCGTAGGCGAAACTTGTCTGTTGTTGATGTGATGGTCTCTGCATCATAGTATTACGCTCAAAATGTCTTCTTGAAATTAATCAATTTTCTCCGAAGGCATAGGTAGGAATGAATTCAGCTGAAGCCTTCAATTAGGAGGTCAAACGATACTAAGCTGGGCGCTACAATCTGGCTTACCTGAGCTTTCGTCAAAGTTGGATCCTGATCGGTCAATTGTTCGAGTACTCTTTCCGCCTCGTCCAGGTTGTGTAGTTCGTAGTTAGCCCGACCACTACGAAACAATGCTTGAAGGAAAGAAAAAAGCACACTACGGTCAGATCCTTGTCCACCCTTTCTCTCGCTGCAAGACGGCCAACGCAGTGATGCGCCGGTAATTTTCAGCAGACCATTGGGGTGGCAGTAAGAAGCACGAAATTCCATAAACTCTAACTTTTCCTTGAGCGCCTTCGCAAGAGTGTTTTAGGGTGGAGAGGTTCGGTTTACTAGTGTGTTGCCCCATGACTACATTGAATGCATAAGTAAATTTTATTTGCAACTCAACCCAAACAGTTATTCTTAGATCGCGTCTATATAATGTGGAATACTATTAAACTCACTCAGGAATAATGATAATAACAGTGAAGTAACTATGAAACACTGGCTACTGTTTATTACAACCTTAGAGACCTGATATCCAAGAGGATTCACATCTCCCCTAACTTCGAACACACCGTTAGCAGATCAGATAATCCGGATCTGGTTAGGATTCCACCATTGACCAAAACAAAACAATAGCCGGCAACCAAAATCTTTCTGTGCAATAGAAAAATTAAATGATTGGAATAACTGAGTGATAATTTTACTCAAATATTTCCGATGTTTGAGAGTTATTGAGAGTTAATCGCAATCAGCTTAATTGTCCGTCCATATATACCACTAAGAAAAATCACACACTTCAAAACCGCTCGAACGGATCAAGAAGTAAGTCAGTCAATTGAATTAAAAGTGCATTAAACCGGCAGAGGCCCTCAAATCGTTAGCGTGCCTGGATGATGCACCGAAGCCAAAACTAATCACGGTTACTCTGTTACTTAGCCAGGTTTTTGCCTAAGCTATTAATTCAGGGTCGCTTTCACAATGTCTCGCATCATTAAAGCGCAGTATTTTGGGTTAACCATTTGGGTTCTTTGGTATATCCTGTTGCTAATATAATAATGAGTCGGACCCCTCGGCATACCGAATTTCATTGGTTGCCACTCTGTTCCAGACGTGTTGTATTACACTAGGGCATGCAGTATGGTTAAATACTAGTGTAACGGAGGGTTGCATGCAAGGAAGAATTTTAACCTTATATTGAGAGCATTCTTTTGGTATGATGCAGCAAAGCATTACCATTTTCATTTCAGATCACTTTACACCACCAGTAATCTTGCACCAACATGCTCTGTCTACCGCTGTTACCATATATCACCGAATCACAGCAGAAGAGAAAATGAAAGATCCTGTCAGAAGAACTATGAATAAGCGGTAGTGTTATGAGCACAGACGCGCTACCGAGTGTGGCATTTCGACATGTAGCTTAGGTTCGCAACCGGTTGCATTCAAATGGATTGAGCGTCTATCATAGATTTGGCGCCAGTCTGGTGGTATACCGCAGTTTACTGTCGCTTGACTCGTTACCATAAGAGACCTACTGGGACATCATGTGATTATGTGTCACTCCAGGTTTTAGAGACATTGTTTCCGGTCCTCTCTTGTCCGCCTCGTAGGCTCCTGCGCCTACGAGGTTCTTTCCACTGTATTCATGCTTCACAGAGTCCATCAGAATCCAACGCGTTGGGGAATCTCGTGGACTCCGTCCCGGCAGCGTAGCTGGATCTACGCGGGACGGCCGTTACTATGAATTCCAAGGCGGAAATGACCGTGCTTCGGTAGTGTAAAATTGGCCTTTGATCGATAATCCGATGTCTCATCGACGCAAATGATGTTACTTCTATATGACTACTTTCTTCAATGAAGTAAATATCATAAAAACACGAAAAATAAACTAACATGTCCAAAAGCTAGTGGTTACTAGCTGTAGTACTTGCATCTGACAATATTACAAGTATTCGAAAGACAGCGAATCAGCCTAATTCACAAATGAGAAAAATTTATCGAAACTGAATACTAGTTGCATCCGCTGTTTACAAAACTAAAAATCAGTGGGTCATCTAGTGCACGTTTTGAATTGGTTAGTATTCTGGAAAAATATGAATACTGCATCGATATAAGCAAAAATTTATCTGAATAGATCTTCTGAGCCTTGTGCATATTATATCATTAAATGAGATATGGTAAAACATCTTACCCTTTGCATTATTGGGCTCTTCTTTTAAAACACGGGCACAGTCTTTTGCCGCTAAACTCCACTGTTTCCTATGCAAATCTGCAAAAATATACACAAAATGGATGTTATTTGTTTCATATTTAGTCACAGAAAGGCAAAATATTATTTACTGCATTACATCAGCGGAACTTAAAGTTTTCTGACGTGCTGTCAAAAGAGGTACGACCTATCTTACATGGCACTGTCGCATGAAACAAGTAGGCTTAGTCACAAATAACCATTCGCATTTTGGCGTGATATAGAAGCTCGATTGTCAGGAGGATGTCTGAAATGTACTGGTGAACAGGTTAATTTCTGGAATCGTATTGCTTGGTTCAAAAAAGCAAAACACCGCTAAACCAGGACATTTGTAGGCATACCTTTCACTTGAGTTCAGAAGGTTCGAATGTCTGGCATAGCTCTTAGTTTTGAATTCCACCTCGGCAAATTTAGTAAGAAGGTAGTTCTTTCACTAAAATTATTGAGCTTACACAGCTTATCGGGTGATCATCGCTCGGAACACCATAGGGCTTATTTGTATGTAGTCAAAAAGCAGGATGCCTTTAATACGTCGTCCTTCATTCCGGACCGATTGTGTGTACTTCATCCCGTTATCGACACTGAACGAGTGATGTTTGTCTTTTTCTTGAATCATAGTTCGTTACCCAAGGCTTACTAAAGCTCTTCAAGACATAGACACATCTCACAATTTCGCTTTGCACCAAAAACACGCTTTATCGTGGGCAGCCCACCAGTCTGTTCATGTTTCAAATGTCTGCAGTGCTTGACATAACACGTACTTACCACATTCACACCAATGGAGATTTGGACAAACAAGTTACAGCGACCTCAGACAAATTGTACATTAAAGATTTTACGTAATAGGACCTGGTGCTGATGTGCTCAAATTTTAGTTGCTTCTTAACAATACTGAACGATTAAAATCAAACTAAGTAAAGTTCAGCGAACTATAGATGTTAAAGTTTTGTTTACGAAGTGTGTTCAGTCTGTATTTGGGTAGGAGATGTAAACTCCCCAGGCAAACTTTAATCTTCTTCACAGATTTAAATGTTCAAATAGTTCACTTACGGATTAGTGCGCGGTTGTTATAAACCGCTGATGTAGGGAAGAGAATGAGACTGCGTTTGTAGTACGTCAAAGCTTCATTGTAATCCCCTGCTTTGAAAGCCTACGGAAAATATAAAATAAATCAAGTAAAAAAGAAGGAAGGTTTTATACCGTATAGGTGAACAGATTCAAAATCCATCGCTCAGTAGTATTCGGAATCAGGTAAGAATGACAGAAAAAGTGGTTACACGGTTGTCTCGAGTTATTCGTGCACGTAACTTTGAGTTCTTTCCGGTTTCTTTCTGGCTAAGTAATACAATGTTTGTATTCCTCTCTTTCCGTATTACTCATTAATTTTTGAGAAAGTTTAGGTTGATTGACAAACTGGCTAGAGATAGATCATCCGGATATCTGATGAGCGTGAGTTAAACGTAAATCAGAAGTACATTACCTTAAAATACATAGAATATTTAGGTCCTACAAGACCACTTCTCTGGTCAGAGATTAACGCAGCTGCGTTGACACCTTTCTGATTACGCCAATCGATAAGCTGAGCCACAGCATAGCACGGGATTATGTTAGCCAACAGAAGAATTGATTAGCGAGTGTTTGTTGTGGAAGACCGACATAAACGATTTGTTTTCTTTTTAATAAATGAATTTTTGCGTCTACTGGACTCGGTTTTCCCCGTTAAAATTAGTGGGAACGGGCGATAGCGATCGAGAGCCAGAATCGACCGAAGGTTTCAGGCTTGAAATACAGCACGTCTTCGCCCGTTTTCTCCGCTACAAAACAGTGGGCGTTTCTTGTAATGTTCACGGGTAACATATGCGATGCTATGACAAAGTATTGCATGAGTAATATTACCATTGTTAATGCTTTCATTTTGTTATCACCCTCGTTAGATCCGTGTACCTGTGACACCAAACACGTATGTAGATGTGCTTTAGTTATAATCATTCTACTGTAGTAATACTGCAGTTGTTGCTGTGACTGCTCTTTGTGCAACAATAGTGGTTTGCTTTATCAAACAAGCATACTTACCTCATTGCCTTTCTCCTTCTCTTTTGTGGCTATCTGACGTCTCGTATGTTCAGGCATGTTTTTAACACGTTTGGCTAAATCGGTGAAGGTTAGCTTAGATAAGCCATGTGCCTCCGACTCGGACAAACTCATCCGTTCACCTTTCTCATCAACACGATCGAGTGGTTTGCTTGTCGTTGTGGATGATTCTTCGTTCAATTCTTTATCCCATTCTTTCTCCAGTCTTGAAATTAAAATAAAATGACAGTTACATATGTATCTTAGATTAGGACGTTGAAAAACAACTTCTCGCCGGTCAAAAGCACTCCCCATATGCAGACAAAATGAATGAACAAAAATCTGAATCTGTAGTAGTCTCAGTGCACTCTTGAATTATCCCTCGTGATTGGTCAGCCACATTTTCGGGATATTATTATGCCAGACCAAATCGGTCGCTACCACTTGTCGAACTGTTTGCCCTAATCGCTGCTGACCGACAACTGTTGTTTTTAAGCTCGGTTTACAATGGTCACTTCTGTTTCAATCATCAACCGTACAGATAAGGAATGTCATCGTATGTTGGCTGATGAGCTTGGTCTTGCACACAATCAAAATTGTGAAACTGTTCACCTTGCCGTGTCAATGTTTAACTCACTATTTAAGACCATAAGGAATTGGTAGCCGGATTTATCTACTAATGACTAAAGAAAAAACAAATTGAATGATAATTCTTTAAATGAGAAGGGATTTCCTATCCAGTTCATTAGTCATTTTCATCGATGAGGTGAACATTAGTATTGCTAAAGAAATTAGAATAAATTGGTTCCATTTGAAATTCTGTAATTTTTCGTTATCTCATAAGAGGTAAAACTATTTCAAGCGCAGGTATTCCGTAGGTTCACTATTTATTGAAGTACTACAAATTAGATGCATCGCCCATTGAGCGAGTGGGAACAAGTAAAGGGGCTCTATGACCGAAATGAAAGTGTCGCTAACTGTGCTGACTGCGGAGTGTAGAAAAACGCATCTTCAAAGCAAACCAATTTACTCAGCACTATTCACACGTAAACAATGCCAGCCGGAAACTATTTATGGTAATGATATCACAAGACAAGGAAAACCATCGTACAAGGTTAAAAAGATCTGTGTAAACAGAAAATATGAAATTTTTTCTATTTGTAAACGCTATATCTGACTGTTCAGTGATGAATAACTGATGCATAATATAGTAATAAACATAAAAACACTGAGATAATGTGTGGTCAACCTAGAACCACTGATTTCCTATTCGAGTTCATCTGTTCTGGGGTCGATTCTCAATTCGGGTGGGTGCAAATCCCCGCGAGTTCCCTAATTCCGGTAAACTAAGCTCAACCGACGCGTTTACTGAAGGCCCTCGAGCTTTGACCTCATGAGCTATTTTTCACAGAAATAACTGAATGCTTACAAAATACCTGAAGATGAAAACTGAAATTCACAGCAGGCTGCAATATACGTGAAAATGATGAGGAGGAATTATTCAGAATCTGAATAAGTTGCTCTCCGCCTCACGGGATTGTAGTCTCAGGCATCCGCAAACTCCCGATTTATATCCCCGTGTGCCCTCTTTGGAACGCTTATCATCTCCAAAAAATAAACAGACAACATCGTTCAAATTATAATGTAAACTGTAGTTCTGAGGTTTTTTGTTGCTTCAACGGTTCATGATATGCTATGCTCAAAACAGTATCCGTCTCAGCGTTTGTAAGCAAGATTTTCCCAAACCCTTAGAGCATATTACGGCTTCGACATAATGTTCCTACCTGCCGAACTTCGACCATCGAGTATATTCCAGTCTATTGAGATAAAGCCACGTGTGCGCATAAGAGGCATGAGAGATTTCTAAGATGTACAGTCAATACTTGATAGCTAAACGGCAACCCAGCGTAATCTACAGGCCAGAAAAGAAAGATTCTTTTTCAATACATCTGACAGCTACTTTTGAGCAGTGTCCGGTGAGATGACTCGTCGCAAATATGTCACAAGGTTGTCCTTAACGACACAAACGACGGTATTTTAATCAATCCTAAGCGTGTACCCCACATTTCCAAATAACAGATTTAGCAAAAATGTAGGGCATCATCACCCGCTATGCAGACCTGCTCACCTATCCCATTCGCTGAAATCTCTTGGCTTGAGTACTCGTTTTCCGGTAAATCCGTCCGATGCACTGGAGCGCTGAAATTGCGAATGTAAATTCAAAAACCAGGATACCATCAAAATGGTGCATATGTTTACGAATTTCTGTATAACATTTGATCAGTCAACCAAAATTAATTGAATCTTCCTTTGAAAGAAAACATTAAAAACAAGTGACCTTGTGCCCGATAAATGAAACACCTTTTACAGACAGACTTGAGCTATGGTCTAACGTATTAGCACCCGAATTTTCGAATCGGTTCTTTAGTGGACCAACTTCAAATGGTTTTAGAGCCGTGTTTTGGAGCTGTTAAAATATGGCAAACTCTGTAGCCTGGGTACCGAACACAGAACAAAGGCCTTCTGGAGAGCCTCGACGAAACTGAAATACTCCGGAACGGTAAATGTTGGTCACAGCAAATATTTAACGCAATGGTTTTTGGAATGAACATTTTTCTCAGACAACCTTACAACGACCCTTCTCATGTTTCACGCTCGTCCAGTTTATTCATTGCGTACAGTTATTAGCAGATGTGATTTTACAGAGTGAAATCAAATTTTTAGCAGATAGGTTTCTGTCAGATCGCTGGCGGGAGCATCATGTAAGCAAACAGGTGAATGCAGCAAAGTGTGCAGTATTGCGTGATATTTCGTTTGTATATTTCACTGTTACTTTCTGTGTTGGGAATAAACTGGTCCGAAAATAAGCACACAGTTCCCGTAAGCCACGCAATTACATCACACATAGTGGTTTGATTTCGCGAGCAGTATCGCGGTTTACACAGAGTCCGTTTTTAAGTATTTTTCTTCTATCCCCTGGACAAGTTGAATCGTTTGATCTATAGAGGATCGACTGACAATTGCATTATTTAATTCAACTGCTTCTCACAACTGAAGCAAGCAGGCACTGCTCTCAAGGGTTGGACGAAGCTGATCTATAGTAAAGACGAATGTATTTGTGGAACCGTCTTAACATCGAAGGTACCATGAAAGAGGAATGACGAATCGGACACGAAAAATTAGGTACGCAAAGCATATTATTGGACTAAATACTGAATTTCGTCAGACATGTTTCTCTGTGTTGGAGAATACTGTGGATTTGGTGATGGATATGATGAGAAACAGTGGCAACCAACTCATCTGGAACAACAGTTCAAATATCAAACCAGAAGTATCAGTTTTAGCCCTAAAATGTTCCCCTGCGATAGTTTAAGATATGGACCTTTCTTCTAGTCAAACATATTAGCACAGTGTACAGGAAACCATTCTCCTGTTATGTGCTCGATTTTTGTTACCAATTTCGATTTTTCCAGTTTTAAGTAGCAGCTCAGTCTAGGCTAGGCGATGATCATCAGAACCAGGCCAGCCGCCTCACCAGCAAAATCTCGATAAGCATGGAACATCTTTACACTCGTCAATATTCGTTTATCTTAAACAGCATTGCAGTATTTCATTTGCGACCATCTAATTCGTCTTTAATTTCGTTGAGTTTAATGTACCACATTCGGGATAGAACTGAAGTTCGCTGAAGGGCTTTTGGGCTGAAGACGCTTAATAAATGAAGAGAAATAAAAACACAACTATTCCAGTTTTTTATAAAGAATCTCGGAGTTGTGCAATTCAGACTATTTCTGTATAGTATCGATGCTCGTTGCTTTGCATATGCAGTACATTCGTTTCAAAGCTCACAACCATCTGTGAACAATGTGTAGGACTGTTGTTTTCTATGCCCGGGTGACTGCCTTTTAGACTGTGTATTTCACGTAAAAATTCTGTTATCGCGTTAAACTCGCACTCGGAATGCACCAAACTTGAGTTTCGCTCTTATTTAAGTTCATCAGTGATGCAAATTCTCCATCGTACCTATGGTCTGAACTCGGAGTTTCCAACTGAAGTTGCCTATGTACCACCAACTCTCGTCCAGACTAATCAGAATATTCAAGGCAAATTTATTCAGACGTCGTCCTCATTGATAGTCAGCGGTCCCCGACGGCTTCGAGAGGAGAACTGACTTGATGAAAGGGATCGCACTGGAGTTAACGGGACAAGTACTGGGGGTTTCATTTGAAATTAATTGTACTCGTAAATGTCTGTAAATGTATATGTATATGTCAAAAAGAAGCAATAAAAATCTACAGGAAAAAAGTGATTGAATTTCAATGAATAAAGATGTTCAAGATTTCCAGTAAACGATTGATCAGGTAAAATTTGAGCATTCTCGAGGTGCAATTCGAAAGATAACATTCGATGACTTCATAGCACTAAAATGTCTGAATATGTTTGCTTCCTGAATAGGTCATTTTATCTAATGATCAGTGACATAATCCCATGAGAAAGGTGTTCTTACCTTTTGTGCAAACTGACTGTTGGCTTTGAAACACAATTCTCGTCGGATGGGAGGAAGTGGTTCATCGTATTCTAAGGTTCTCTCTTCTTCCTTCTCGACATCAGACGCGTCTCTCAGACCCATGTGTTCTTTGACTCGTGACACCATTTCCTCAACTCCAGGATAATTATCTCCGCCTCTTTCATTAGATTCCTCTCGCATTCCAGATATCCATTCCTATTTCAAGGAAAGGCACCCCAGTAAAACTCCAGAAATGTGACATCGGTAGGTTAAGAACAGAGACTACTTGGACGTTTTTCTTTTACTTCGACAAAGCGATCTAAAAAAAGAACTTGATGTTGCTTGCACCAAAATTCATTTTCATGATTACAAACAAGAGTATAAAACTGTTAAATAAAAGAATTGCATAAGGTCGGGGATCCTACACTTCCCTGGACGATACAAATTTCGAGAGTTCTGAGAATGCGTCTGCCAGTCCGAACTTCTGTATTTATTGAGTGGTTTCGACTAAGGCAGTAGCCATATTCAGTATTGTTGTTTTATAACTAACACAACTAGTTAAATCACACATATGGACCAAGAAGAGTAAGCTTTCTGTTGTGCTCCGTCTGAAAAATTTATTGTAGACAGAATATTTATTTCGCTTCTAAATATATATGAAACGCGACCTTGTTATTTTGTCTGCTTCTGAGCGACTCAGAATAAGGCGTTACACATTCTGCTACTTTTTCATTTATTCTAGGCAACGACGCGCGTGAAATCGGAGATTGAAGAACTCAATTATTTTCAGAATTAGTTTACTTTGTTTTCTAGGAACATTTATTGTGCAACAAAAACCTGGTTTTATGTAGCGCATTAAAGCTTATTAAACATTTCGGTTAGCATTCTGTAAACACATTGCTTATTTTAACTGGTTCAAGCATGACTGAGAACAGGTTTGCTCAACTGTTTTCATTCATATATTTTATCGTTTTTCAGAGTGACATACGCGGAATTGTAGTGTTTCTAGTAATTTTCTTACTTACTTGCAGATCAGCCAACACGTCTTTTCTGTCTTGTTCATTCAACTGATAGATTGTCCCCAGTGGAACTGGCTTTCTTAGAAGTCGACTGGAGCAAACCGTGGAAGAAAGTAAATAATAAAACAAGAAAATATGTGAAACCTTTACCAGTCTGGGAGTTCGCCGTTTGCGTTGGTAGCCTTCGTTTTCACAAACGTCACTAAAATTTCTTAAAGGGCTTTTAAAAAATAACCATTCTTTCGTGATACTTGGTAGCTTACCGATCTGAATTATTTTGTGCAAGTGCAGTGAAATAGTCTACAAACAGATGACCGAGCTCAACACAGGCAACAAAATAACAATGTACACACGGCATTCATGCGCATGACATTTTTCCTTCTTATCGTACAAAATTCGACGGCCACGGTGCACATCAAGTGCAGCCACGAACCAACGGACAAGTAGCAGATGGAATTTAATATACGTGCGGTATATGATTAGATGGCACTAAGTATGGACCAGTTCAGTTGTAGAACCATCTACCTAGTAATTTTAGGCCCTAGTTTTGATTAACACCTGGCAGCATCGTTTACTTTAAGCAAATTCCATGCATTTGAAGGACTTAACAAAATCAGCCACGCCATAATAATGATATACATTAGGAAAGAGTTTGAATGCATTAGGTTTACTGATTGCCGCAGTTGATCGTAACATTTATAATCTCCAAATCTCATAAGAGAGGATCCAGTGGACCCCAAACAAAGTTTAACCCCTGCAACATGGACAGTTCAGTAGGCAATATTTTTAGTGCATTTTTATCGTACTGTCAACTCTTATTTTGCCCATTATCTACCTCAGACAGCGACGGACACAGGGAATTCCCTTTGAGAAAATGTAAAACATAAGACTAGCTACGTGACATTTTCAAATTTTGGACATTGAATGGACCCTGACCCCACTGCTCCAGGTGCGGCCTTGTAATTGCTCAACAAAATCTTTCATCATATTCGGGCAGTACTACTAGGAGGTGAGTCATCAAACGCCTATAGTTTACCGTCTTGTCTATATGAGCCACTTCGTCGCTGTCAGAAAGCAAGTGGTAGGGCTTTTTGAGTGACCCACCATGTGCTTCCAAACGTATGAAAACAAGCCGTATATAGAACTCATTAACACCAGGATCCGTGACTGTAGAAGTACCAAGGGGTTCGAAACCGGTAAAACTCCTTGTTTCTTCGCGGATCCCAACTTGTCATCAATCCCTGATCTTTACTAACTCTTGTAGAAGTGTGGGTTTAACCCATAAAAACAATAGAACAACGTGAAACCTACGTATTTAGGTGGAACTGCAGGTCCATTTTAGATAGAGAAGAGTGCTTCACAATTCGACATCAAGCTTTAATTGTTTCACAAAAGGCTGGATTCCAAGCGCCTTTAAGCTATATTAATACTTAATGCTTTACATTCTAGATGGTAACGTGTGAATGAACTTTAAATTCATTTACGAATCGACTAGTGGTTTGTCGGAAGCTTTTCTTGCGTTGGGTATGAATAGCCCCAGAAAGTGGACACAAGGACGAAAGTGTTTTTTGTCATTAGTATACTTCGCATGAGGACCAGTGAACAAAATTTCACCGGAAGTGCACGATCGGTTTCACGTATATAGTCGCACACTACTTATGCGTACCCGTTACATTCCTGTCCAGTCATCCAGACACTTGTTGAATCCTCCTTCTCACTAGAATCTTATCTGAACCATTAGAAATGTGAATGGATTACAAGTCCATTCGAAAGTCGCACAATTATTCGTCGGGAACATGCAAAACATCCTATTGACAACAAAAACCCACATCCTCGGATGTTTTCTTCTCTCTGAAGGTTAGCCAACGGAAAACTCGAGACGAATCATCGCGAGATTCTTAAATGACCTGCCATTCATTCACGCTCGAAATGGCTCAAATGAAATTCTAGCGTTAAACTAACTGAAGTGTGAACAAGTTTGAGAATATGTGAACTTGGGAGTACCGGGTACGCTTAAGTGGTGAGCGGTAATAATCGCGAAACCGGTCGTGTGCTTTCAAGGAAATTTTGTTTGTCCACCTTTATACGAAAAAATACTGACAATAAATGTGTGAAATATTTCAAATAGCAGAGGAGACACCCAGCCATAACGAGCATTTCCTCATTATTTATTTTTAGTCCTGAGTTACAATTCTATCAAAACTATTTATTCATTTTTTCCCACATTATAAATAATTTTATTTTTCGGTTATTCGTAAAAAATAGACTTCATCTAGTCATCTGAACAAATGAAGCCTAAAACTCCTCGTAAATTTGCAATTCATTGAAACGAAATCATCCGATTTACAAAAATCCGTTTCGGATAATCAGCATTAGTTAACCAAAACGATTGAGAGCAACTTTCATCTAATCCATTTCTTCCCCTAATTTCCATCTGCCTGTTTCCTAAAGCGCCACTGAAGGTGACAGTCAGGAGACATTCCTAGGAGTGTTCGTGTCGCTTGCTTTTGTCTTTAAAGGACTCAGGTTGTTTTCCAATATGCCAAATTTTTTACGGTGTTTTTCGAAAGTGAAGTTTTTCTGAGCAAAAACTGGATCAGTTATGTTTAAGTGCAATACTCATCTGTCACTCCAAAAAGATCAGAGTTTCAGATCTTAAATTTTCGGTTCACTTTTTTAGTAGGTGGGATTTTGTCACCCATCGGCTCGAACATTATTTGGTCTTGTACTAACCAAGGTTTCACGACCAGCTCTCTACTATGTTGTGGACCCTAGGAGCTACGAAACATGCCTTTCCACTACGTTGATGGGTCCGGTATATCATGAAAAATAGCAACATATAAAAGAAACGGATACATTAAGTCTGAACATATGAAGGGTTTCTGTTGACCATTTAAACACTAGTATAGCTATACTATGCGTGGCATTCAATTAGATATAGAATATCAAAAGTAGTCTTGTTTTCCATCACTTCTTCTCAAGAATCACTATGGGGTTTTCAGGTTTCCGGAATAATTACCAAGTTAATCCCTGTTCATATCGTTGAAAATGGATCGGCCCTTATGCCGCACTTTAAGGGATGAGAAAAGTCATCTTTCTGATGATCTGACAAAAAGTATTCCATAAGTTGTCCCAGTTGAAGTGATATATTTTGAAGACTCAGGTACTACTTTTGCTGTGGAGTTGTGCCGCTTGAACAACAAAATTACTACTTTAATTCAGTTCATCTCGAGATTATGCATTAGATTATCTTTGGAAACCGGTGCAGTACAATCGTTCTTCTGAATGCTCACGATATTACTGCATAACATTTTGTTACTTTAGGAGATTCACAGCACTTTCTTTTGCTGAACCAACTCTCTGACAATGTTGACTCCAGCTCAGTTATTTGTGCGTTAGCAGATTGGGAAACGTTTATACATACGGACTAATGGTCCACTGCCCTTTCGCCTTGCTCAACCTCATGAACGGATGACTATTTTGGCAAGTTATTTACGAAGTTTAAAAGTGCCTTTCGTTGACCGTTTCCACTTATTATGAAAGCCTATAACTGAATGTCGGTGGTGTTTAGCCTTTGGATATTGACTTTATTACTTCGGTATGGGTAATTCTGTCGGCCTTCTCGTCGTGCCTCCGCACGCCCAATGGTTCTGATCACCTACTCAAAAATCTGTGACATTATGTTATTCACAAGCCGCGAATCAAATGCGGACACATTTTATTTTCTTCGACTTTCCATCTGTCCACATGTGTACGCGTGAACAGTCCTAAAATTGTTTCTCTATGGTTCACAGATAATCCCGGAGGATGACGAAGAAAATCTTCTTCAGTACATCAAGCGGATTTCCGGCGGAATGTTAAGCGTCGCTGTTCTTCAAAAGGATGCGGCCCGCTTAGAACAAGCTCAGCTGTGCGAAACATGCATTTTGGAGGATTGTGCAGAAACTCCCAGCCTGAAGCGCCATACCTAAGCTTTCCACTTTAGAACTCTGAAGATGTGGAGATGACCGACTAAAACCGTCAATGAGATGAAAGTTCAAACCGGTCTCTGCTGGAGGACTCTGCTTCAAAGCTACTTATCTCAACGTTTCCTCCCTAATGTGGTTCGTCGTCACTGTTTGACGAGTCATAGTTATTCTACGGCTGTCCTGTCCCAAAATGTTTTAATTTGTTTTTCAATTTCCACACTTATAGCCACCATAATCAGTGCATTTTCCTGAGCCGTTGTTTAAGTGCATTTACACCATTTCGGCGGGGTTTCGGTGAATGATCCCAGGTTCGTACCATGCATACATTAATTCGTTGTGCGTTAGTACTTCCATTGTTACCAAGCTTTCAACGTGACAAGCTTATCATTGCACATTTCTACTTCATCCATTTTATTTTGCGATCATTGTAAGTGGACCTACGTCTTTATTGTAAATAACACTAAGTTACAAACTGTGCTGACAGCATTCTCCAACGTACTTTTAGAATTTATGATGGTGAAAAGGTTCACGGGTTTTTATGGACGGCAAAGTGTAAATGTCACATAAAGGAACGCCACAAATAGCCTCCCAAATTGTACCAGCTACACGAAAATGACATGTTCTTCGGGTGATGCCAGTAAAAGAATGCATATTACGGAAACAGAACCGTATACAATGCCGGCTGGAGAGCAGAACTAACAAGACGTGAACTTGCAGTACGCCCTGTCATAGCTACATCTACCTTTTTTGTCTTTGGCGCCTATTATGGCAAAAAATGCAGATAACTAATTTTATGTAATAAACAGATGCATGAAGGAAATGGAGGGTGAGTTGTCCGTTACAATCTACTGATTGTGATGTGTTCCGTATAAGGAAGCAAAAGTTAAGATGGTGGCGAGGGAATAGCAAGTAACAGCCCGCAGTGTGGCCAGAATGGTAGCCATTTAAGGTGGTATGAACAAGCATGGAGTTGCTGCATCACTGCTCGGTATGCGCGGGTTGAAGTTAGATGTTTCAAAAGATCTTCAAAGGTTTCTGAAAAAATCTTGGCGAACAAAGGTACAGAAGGTAGAAGGAGGAAAGTACGCTCGTTTTGGGCCTGGAGGAAGGTATACGATGGGTGTCAGAGAACTACCAGGATTTTAAAGATGACAGTGTGCAGGTGCAAATACACATACATGGCTTTTCGCCTTCCTGTAATTCGTCTTTCAGCTGTGGCCAATAGTGGGACGCTTTATTAAGCCCAAATGTCGGGTCTTTGCTGTGAGGTTGTCTAGCGGTAGTCTTAAACCCAAAAGAGTTTGTAGATACCTCACTGATACCAAATGTTAACTTTAGGACTCACTGAAGCATAGTATTAAAGTGCGCCATAACGATTAGCATCTGAACGTAGCACTGCATAGTGTATTCGCAGAAGCACTTGCTAAAATCTTCATCAAAGAGGTTAAGGTACACAGCGTGCATGTCAGCTGCTTCCGCCATACCCAGATAGGCGCATCACAGAGACATAAGCTTATATTCCATACCAACAGTGGTCGCCTTCAAACGGATGGCGACTATCGACGTCGCCGACAGAAAGAATACTGTATGGGTATTTCTTCGTTTGAAAAGAATGTTGACATGATCAAACTGACCCCGGCAGTCTGCACGCACACTGTTTGTTCGGAAACAATGATCAGACTGAGTACAATCTTCAAGATTGAGATGTTCTCGAAATGAAAACTTTTAACGTTGTTTGACAAAGTCGCGCAACAAAAATGCGCACATTCTCAAATAATAGGGGTATTTCGAAAACATTTCTCTTCCCCGTTTAGGGTGAGGACATACTCTGCGATGCATCGTTGTAAGCATGGACGGTCGTTTAATAGATCTGTAGTATCCTGACTCTCTCTTCAAATACAGCTTTTCATGCTGACTGCGGTAAACGTCGTATTGTGATTGAATAGATGTCGTCGGAAACACAGAGTGGCTAATACATCTTGTGTTCCGATGTGCGTTTACTCAGACGCCGGAAACCTTGTTCGCCAACGGCGTACTTGAACGCCGCTATTCGTTTGTTCACACAAAAATGCACGATGTGAAATGACTGGTTCAGACTAACGAACGTCGAATGGCAAGTGGGACCATATCCTCCTCACAGAGCTATAAAATTGCGGGAAACAACCCACACATGACTCTTAATGAAGTGCAGATATTACAAGCATCATTTAGCACTGCACACCAGATACGTGAAAACGGTGAACAGCGGAGAGTTTGTATAGGTATGTTGCGGCATAGTCCCTCTCAAGGATTCAGGTCCGAGGTATAGCAGAAACTGTCTGAACTCGGTCGCTTTCTTTAAATCTACCTCGATGAAAGACCGGCACGAGCAATGGAAGTCGCACGAGATGTGGTCGCTTATGGCGGGCAGCCGACCATTAATACATTGAACATAGTTCAACTCATCTGCAGCGTCTTTATTTTTCCTCTTGGTTACGGGTCCGTGCAAATATTCAAACAACCATAAACCCAAGAGATATCAGTGTTCTTCAGACTAAAGCAGAAGAACCATTTGCATATACTGGTTAACAGATTTCAAGCAGCTGTTGGTCTGTGAGGGGGAGTTTGAAGTCTAAGAAGTGCTTAGGCTGATGAATTTCTTGTGCCGCTATTGATACCAAAACGGTCTCTGTTGACTATTTGTGTGATATATAGAAACATTCAGGACCATTTCTAGCGATTACAAATGCGCTGTCTAATTGTACTATTTTTCAAAGTTCACGAAATCATCCCTTGTGTAACAATGAATGCAAATCAATCGATATCAACTACTATACAAGTATGCTGTTACGCATAACTAACTATATTTCACTTAGATATGCAGTCGAATCTGATCACTGAACATATTTTAAGTATTTCGGGAAAATCGCATGTGATTTTGGTGACTGGTCACACCTAGCCATTGGATTCAGATGACTGTTTGCCGAACTGTTAAGGGGGGGTCGAAATGAGAAAGTGCCCTGGTTTTCCGACTTAATTTCAGGCTTGTTACTATCTGACAATACCCCGGGCGTGATTAGGACTCAGTCATTTATAATGAACCGCAGCCGAATGGACAACCGACGAAACTCCTGACCTCCAACAGTTCCCGGTGAGTGGTGGAGGGGACCGACTTGCGCATTCTGTACAAGTTGTATTGTAATCTTCTGTTTCTTTTTTTGGAGTCACTTCACTTGTTATTGATACCAACACCAAAATGGTTAGTTCTTTTTCATCTTGTTTAACCGCGCCATTATAATTGTCATAGGAATATGGAGTATTCATGCCTTAACAGGCGATAGTTATAGCTTCAGTTAGGTATCAAAGAGCTGCATTTAATATTTATAATTTAATCATAGATATTAGTACCGGGTCTATCCAGGCAATTCATCAAGGTCGGCAGACACAACGTGAGATATGATGCAGGCAGTGGTCGAAATTTAACAGGACGCATGACGTAATGTTACGCTCTAATTGTCACCAGTTGTTTGCCAGAGGCTGATCTTAGGTAGTTGCTTGACATACCTCTCTAAGCCCCTCCTAGCATAAGTAGTACGTGACGGTGCGGATTACTGTTGTGCCGTAATCATAGTCGGACAGCAAAACAGGAAGTTCAGGTGTTTGGCCAGACAGTTGCGGACAGTCATCCTCCTTTGTACTTGAAGCCAAGCTTGTCCGTACTGGCTACACCATAAGCAAAAGTTTTCCAAATAATGATGCATTGATAGACAGACTGCCAGTTATGGTGAAACACAGAACTGAATGAACTAGGTGTTAGTAAAAAAGAATTTTCTCGTTTCAACCATATTACTGGTGCGTTTGATGATCCCTGCTTTCAGCGGAAGTGAATATGCATTTTGATAACAGCTCCTGGAATATTTAGCTTACTGCAATCTAAAGGACATCGATTGGAAATGCGTTGGCTTAACTGATTATGATGATGGTCAATGCATTATTCCACTTGCACACTCTTTATGCATTCTATCACTATAATAACTGTACCCTATTTGTGATAAATACACATTGAACCAAAATTTCTCAGTATGAAAACGCTCAACGATTGCTTACAAGTCTCGTCTCAGAGATGACCAGCGGTCCTCAGTTTTCTGCGGTTGTCAGCCTGCTTGGTGAAGAAACCAAAGATGTATGCATACTGAATGGCTTATACAGGGCTAGAGTGCGGCATACGTCCCGAACGTCGATGGGACACGGTGCTGTCGCATGATGAGAACTCATCCACTCGCAGCGCAAAGGATTCCTATCCGGCCGATCAAAAAGCTGACGTACACAAGTAAGTCGTCAATGTTTACGTAATTTATTTCCAAGCGTTGCACAACGACGCCCGGTGCATTCAAAAGCAGGCCGAGGACGACGGATTCTCGTCCAATAATGTGACAATAGTTATCTAACTACCTGTCAAAATAATACCTTTAACCATTGTTATACTAATGGAAATACAACCAGGAGACAAAGGAAAAACTTCTATTTACAAGAAAATTCGCAGTTTAAGCGGTACGTCTACAATTCATCAACATCGAGCGGTAAAGACTAATATTTCTGCACCATTTTGTGTTACCGCGTCAGGCTGAAACAGAGGCACCAACCTCGATAAGGACTAAACCGCGTATCCAGACCACTGCCGGTCGCAAGTGCCATTTGCTAATGAAAAATTTATTTCACACTGTTATGCCGAATTCCCCTCTCGACCATGGACCCGTCCGATTCTCACACATCCGAGTGGAGTCATTTTCAGGGACTGTTACATTCTCCTGAACATCATTGTAAGTAATATTTGCGTTGGCCTTGATAGACGCGGCTTATTCCTAAATTTATTCTTCCATTCTGCATCTAGTTTCTATGCAGGAAAAGAACCATAACGTATCTAGAATCCCGGCGAGCCATCCGAAATCCAACGTACGTTGTGCCAATTACGTCATCGTCCATGTGTCGTTGAGATGGACGTTATGTACGACAATTAAGTACATTAAAGAGGCAGCTGAATCGTCTTTAGTGCTCCATTCACCCCTGAAGGCCGCCGACCAGTTGAACGTTGTCAAATGCGCAAGCTCTGAAGCAACTTTATCTGCAGCTTGTACATAATGAAAGTCGTCAACAGCCGGTAAGCACTGTTTTGCCATTATAATATATGAGAGTTCATCTTTATAACTACCTACGGTGACACTGCGCCAAGTGATGACTATGTTATTAGCTAGGGAAGCGGCTTATTCTTGAGCACACAATAAAATGGTGTTCAAAAAATGTGGGGCAGATGATCGTTGGTAATTCCCAGTTATCCCAAATTCAAACACAAGAAAACGATGTTGAAGCTGTGCTTTGGTAGAAGGACATCAAAAATGTTACCGCCTTAACAGTAGAAGGGGCTACGGTCGCGTGGTTGTAAGACACTAGGAGAAATACCCGGAGATTAGTCGCACTTGTAATAAAACACAAAATAAAATCATAGTTCTGTTACAGGACGCGATTGATGAAATAGTGGACGTGTATTCGGAAGCTGTTGGATGATAGCAGAAAACTTGCTGTAGACCGGTTACTGCTGTTTAAAGTTACGTTCTCCACCTTTTCATTTGTCTTCCTCCAGCATATTTGTGGCCATTAGTGGAGTTGCAAAATCTAAGCAAGGTAAGTGAAAGTCTATTCTCTTTTACACGTTACCATTCGTTCAGGAATGTAGGACAGAGGTTTCCTTGCTACACGGATATCTCCTTGCAAGTGCCTCTCGCCCTGCTGAATAATTTTTATTCCAGAAAATCATGCGAAAGCATATATCACGGCCTAACAAAGAATATGTGAAGTCGAAAGCAAGGGCAACGTGCTTTCATCTCATTCTGATGTACGCAGAGAATACGAATCCTGTGTACTTCACACTAACTGGGAATAAAGTTGTTCATTATTGTGCTATTCCTTTTGGCCTCCAAATGGGGTTAGATAACGGGCGGCGCCAGAGAACCGGTCACCCGTACTATTTCACATGGAGTCTCTCACGGGGTTAAGCCTGGTGATGGAATGCATTATGAGTGACCTGTTTGTTGCGTCCCTACTGGCTATCTTGTCCAAGTAACCATAGTTTTATTGGACGCATGGCAAACAGAACATATGGCCCGGGGTTTCTAAGAAACTTAGACCTCTTGGCTATCTACTGGTCTAAGATATTACGCCCCTGGTTGGACAAAAAATTTACTCCAAAGTTTCTGTTCTCCACGACCATAAACAGACTGTGCGCAGATTCTCGATGTACAGAAAATAGCAATTTTCTGTGCATAAACGCAATTTTTGTTAATATAGTACAGCCTTGGTTTTACTGCCTCTGGTGAGTTTGTCAAACTTCTTCAGCGCTTCAGTGTCACAAATGTTAATCACCATCGATTCTTCTTTTTTCCATGTTCATCACCATTGAGCTTCCTGCAGACCCTACTGTTGCCATTGATTGCCATTCGTTGTTGGAAAAAGAAATAACGAAGTCCGTTGAAATGCTTCGTCCTCTGTAAAGCCCTCAAAAAAGGCGAAGAGCGCCTTCTCCTGCCTCATTTCGGCAGAAGTGTCGACGTCATTTAATTGATATTGCAGCAAAGTGGTAAATTAATTTAAATTTCGTATTAATTAATATGAACTTTTGTATATATACATATATATATATGTGCAAAATGTAGCAAAATCCAGCCCTTATTTTTCCACAGTAATAACTTTATGGTAGATTTCAGTAGATAATTAGGAACCCTTAAAAAGTGCGCTTTGAAAAACGTGTTTTGCAACTCATTTGCTTGCACATTTTAAAATAATTATTTCATTGTCAAGAAAGGAAACTTCAAAGCCTACTTTTCGGGGTCCAAATGTTTCAGTCTTTCCTCACAGCACTCTTCAAGCTCCTTGAATCTTCCAACTTCTCCTGAACTGTTCAGAGAATTGGAGTAAGCATTTACACAAATCATTAAAATTACCGCAAAGTCTTCAACATTTTCTCTAATTCAGGAATATTGTCGCATTCCTTGATGTATTTAAAATCTAGATTTTTTAGTGGTATATCATATGTTTTTGTCGTTTCGTGATAGTATGCGGTGTCACTCATTTAGAGTTAAAAAGCCGCCGTAGACTGGACACTGTGACAACCAGAAAAATTGAATGAATCAAACGATCCCTTAATTTCTTTCCGGTGCTCTGCGCTGACGGCATAGTAAATCCCTGCTCGCTGATTTTTTTCTCACTTCCCCAAGGACCTTTCAACTTAGGCTGTACAGCGGCACATTAGAATTTGATTGTTTCCGTACCTAGTGCGAAGCCGTTTTTTAAGCCTCACTCTGCAGTTCACTCTACCCGTGGCTTTGTTCAACACTGTTTGCAAAAATTTAACCACTGGTCTTGTGCTAAAATTGTGTTGTGTCGGACAGAATTTTCGGTATGTGATCATTTTGACTGCCGTAGATAAAAAGCATGCGTCATCACTGCCCCTGACGTCTGCATTGAATTTAACACGTGCTGAACCGACTTTATCAAATCTGTTCCTTCAACCTATGATGTGTTTAACTGCGATGGGGCCAAAGCTAGTGTAGTATTCGTTCACCTCATCTTGCGTCGCCATCTTAAAGGTATTAGGACGTGAACCATATGGTCCAGGGTAGTCACGGAACGCAGTTCCTTCTCGTTGCCCAAGGCTTCTCCCAAACAAACCGCCGGTGTTAGCAGCCACCTAGGGCGAAGAAAAAGTGCAGCATGGTGGGACACTAGTGGGAGTTGATGTCCATCTAGATCCCTCTAAAGTCTCTGTCATCAGTAAGTCAGCTAGTTCACCTGTCCCATTCACCCAGGAGAGATACATTGATGGCGCGAAATCGGGGGCCCCGGGAAAAAAGGCGCGCTGCGCATGGCCGATCGCAACGTTTTCTGGATTTCAGCATAATAGAATCATGCTCTTTATCCCCTGAGGAGTGCATTGAGGGAGACCTGTTACAACTTAGGGCCACATTGCGGAAGATTTTCCCGACGGAATGTGTATCTCTATTGATATCTGAGCTTCGCCATACTAGAAACACTTGTCTTTTGACAGATATTTGAACCTCAGGCGAGAAGACCGATCAGGCCTTTTGTCGCTCCCGGCGTCTGCGTCCGGTTAACTTTGAATGAGAAGGTTCCCTCAGTCTCACACGAGACGAAGTTCGGTCAATCTGCCACTCGAAGGGTGTGCACCAGGTTGCATTATTACAGCCCGCTAATTTTCTTGCCCCGACAGTTGCAGGGCACTTTAGTGCTCTTGTCTTTGTACGGCCATTGCCAAGGAAGTGAAGGAAGACACTACACTCCCAATCGACAAGGTGGCTCTAAGGCGACGGCGGTCAATGAATGTCTTTCATAGGGCTAGGAAACTGCTGGTTGCCGCCTGACTTAGAGCTTACTTCAAAGGCCATAACGAATCGCCCCGCAATAATAAGGGCTTCGGAGGTTAATCTTTTGTTTCCCCATATTGCGTCCTTAGAGAAAATCAGTCGAACCCCAGGGCAACAAGACTTACTATGGACGTCGTCTTTTCGTAACCAGTCAAAGTTCCTCAAAATTCCGCATTACGGCTTGCTGTCAAAGCTCCAGGAAGTTGGCGTCGATAACCGACTGCTACTTTGGACCATTGATTCCGTGGGTGATTCTTCCCTCTAGTTCAAATTTGAGCGATGTTAATCTTGCTGGTTTGCACCGCCAGTGGTGAGCTCTGGTGAGCACTTCTCGGCCCTGTATTATTCCCTGCACACATCACCAACCTGCCATTAGTTCTTGTTTAAACCTGGCTCACCTTTACGAATGATTCCAAGATATGGCGTACTACTCGGTCGACAGTCGATGGAGAAGCTCTTCGAAACTAGCCGGATTGATGATTACAGTGGCCGGAGACCTGAATGATTTGTATCAGCCTTGGCGGTTGCAACTACAGGTACGGTGGAAGAAAGCAGACCACGGGGCGTAACTTAACCTTCCTAATGCAATTCGTGCAAATTATGATGACTGTCTCTATGAGGGATTTTCTGGTCTCATGAGCCATGCAATTAGGTCCCATTGGGACAAGGCACGTGAACCCACTTAGAAGTTGCTTGGTGCCATACCCCGTTCGTTTGGTAGGCCTTCGCTGAAGGCCTCATTTTTTGTACACCTTCCACGTGTCTCCGAGCTTCGAATGCAAACCTAGTTCCTCAAGTACACCAGCGATCAGCGCGGAAGCATAAACACTAGATCGGACTGCTTTACGCCTGGTCGTTGTGCTGTGTGGATTCAACTGTGAGCATCCGTCAGAATAAGTCTCAAGTCTTAGAACAGTATCCTTGAGGGCGTAGTCCACACTAGCTGCATTATGCGTGAAAACTTTGGTCTCTACCTGCAGGCCAACTTTCCCTTTCAGACGGCCAGGAAGGTCTTACAGCGTCTGCCTGCCATTGGTTTAGCGTACACCGCCGAGGGTGCTTGAAGGGTGGCACGAGATTCCGTCTGAAGTAATCACGAAACCAGCGGTCGCTAATTCAAGCTCAATCCAGGCCCATATTTTGGGTAGGCAGAGGTTTCCTTATATCTGGTCCCTATCCCTAATTTTATGTGATGAGGCACACATGGTACCATCTCGCCTTACCTACATTGAAGGAGACCGAAAGCACAAATCTAAGCATCTTAAATCCGCGGTGGTCAGACCCGTTGCCCGGCGGCGAGTAAGCAGTGCGATAAGTCTTTTGGCCTTCTGTGAAGGCTTTGGGTGCGAATGAGCACCTGCCTATTAACCTAGCAGCATCCTGAATTAGGACATTGAGTAAACCTTCCTTATTGCAAATAACATCCAACACCTGGAGTCAGTCCCTTATCATGCGGAGTTTAGGCGCAAAATTCAGTTTGCTTTTGAAACCACACTCGGCTTAGAATCAAACGAATAACGTCAAACTAAGCGCAACCTAATTTTCAAACGAAGTATTTCAGGCGGCTTGGTCATCTCCCATTTTGTTGCTAAAGCGAGCGAATTGTGGATCAGATGTTTGCAATACGTATTTGATCAAGGAGGGAAAGTGAATTAAGTTTGGCCTCCTTTGCACCCCCGTGGCTTAGGGTTTCATGATCACGGTCTTTGTTCTTAAGCTGTGCGATCGGATTTTATGCTCATGTTAACCGCCATCCCTCCTTGCTTCGACCGCTGAGAAGGCCCTTGATGCCAGTTACGGAGCCGCACAGTTTGGCTCGGTAAAATGAGGCTGATTTCCAAGCGGCGTGGTGCACCAGAGTTAAAAAGAGAATGGAAGCCGAAAGGCAGCCTGCATAAGCACCACCAAAGGCAATAGTACATTGAGTGCCCCGCTAGCTTAGATGGAACCTGAAGACTTGGAGAAAGAAAACCTCCAAAGTGTTGAAGACAGAGTAGGACGAATGTTTACGAGTGTTAAAGTGGAATTGGAGGGCTTAGGTTTGCTGAGGGGATTTCGGTAACTATGAAGGAAAACAGCCACACTGGCCGACCAAAGCTACACTGATATTCGCACCTCCTCCGTAGACCAATCACCCCCCATTGCTAGGCTTTGGAGGGGAAGTAGAACAAAACCAATTATTCCTTCCAGCGAGTTGCCTCACTCAGCTTATGCGGTCGTCATGCCTCCACTCCTCATGGACACCCAGCCACCCATGGTTCATCAATCATTCCTCAACTCTCATTGCCAATACACACATTATACCTGCACACAACCAATGGGTCCTACGTCTAACCACCCTCCTGCAGGCTGCTTCACTCATAATGGCAGCGATTGCCCCATTGCAACCATCTTTTTCTCGGAAACTACTTTCTCCTGCAATTAGATCCGCCTTCTATGCTTCACCAAAGCTTCCTGCCACAGCCACCGAAGCGACCAAATCCTATAAATATCTGCAATGCGGCAGTTTACTCCCGTACTCCTCATAATCATTCAGTAAAAATATTGCTGCTACTGCTGCCCAAGATGACAACTTTCTCTACAGTTGAATATGAGGTTAAAGGATCATATCATCCTCTTCTAGTAAGTACCGATGTGCGGCCATTCTGCCATGGGTCGGCACGCCCTCACTCAAACGATGCAACACCGGCCCGCATAAAGGAGATCACAAATGAGGAATAGAATCAGCCAAAAAACTGGCTGAAAGAGAAAATGATCCACCTTATTTGTAGCTGTTTCTACTAAATGCCCGTTCTGTGTTAAGGACAACGTAACCTCTTCGTCCGTGAGCACTCTTCAAATTGCGGCTTCCTGCTAATCGCAAAGACTTGGCTAAATGGTGACTCTCCGGACAATGCATTTCTCATTGCTGGATATCAACCATTCAGAAGAAGTCGCCCATCTCAGCTTGAGGGCCGCTGCCTTGTGTGTGTCCGAAATTCAATTCTAGCCTCATTATGCCAAGACCTTCAGTCAAATTGCGTTACTTATGACTAGTGTCTTGGGGCTGACGCTGGTAGAGAAACCACCCTCAGGGGATGCATGTACCACCCACCAGGCCCTTGTCGGAACGATTTCCCACACTCAATTGATGCACTTAATTGCTCTTCCACCTTACTAGGTCCCAAAATCATGGCGAGAGACTTCAATACTCCAGGCATTTGTTGGCCAACCTTCACAGCTCCCAACTACTTGCTCCCTTTTGTTACTAACATTCAGCAAGGTGGACGGATACAACAAGTGGCCGACCAAACTAGAAGCAGAATTATCCTGGACCTAATCCTTACAATTTGATTAACGTATGTCCGCACGTCCATTGAAAGTGGTTTCCCTGGATGCGAACATCTGCCCGTCAGCTACGCATTCATACTGCCTGTACATAGCAAGACGCCATCTCCAATCGCTTGGCCTCAGTTTAGGGCAAACTAGGGTTGCCTGTCAGCCCTACTGCACAGTTGTATTTGGGACTCTTTCGTCCTTTCACGCCGGCAAAGAATTACTCAATGCCCACAAAAAGAACAGTCATGACCGACCAAGGTGCAAAGTCGCCAAACTTCAGAAAGACTTCTTAGAA
>LUCM01011739.1:0-14149 GCA_008360955.1 Fasciolopsis buskii | reverse complement strand
TATATATATATATATATATATATATATATATATATCGCCTCACGTTGGAAAGCGAAATCGCCCTTGATGGTGTGTGGCTAACTTGTTGATCTACGTTCAAACGTGCCCGTATGAACTTTGTTCATCCTGGTCACCGCACATTGATATCGTGGAATAAATGGAACGCGTCTCTTCGTGCCTGGTTTGCTATGCATACGATTGAATTTACAATTTCCTATCTCTAACAAATCTGCGGGTTAAACTACATGCATTTCTCGTTTGGCTCAGTTCGTTCAAGGACTTGCTAAACGTGCTGCTTCCTTCCACTGAAGTATACCACCGGTACCTGTATGCCTGTGTCTGGATTCGGAAGTTTATTTGAGTCTAGATGACGTTATCACTAATCTTCAGTTAAGTCTAGCAGCTTTTGACTATCGATAACACTGCCTCTTAGTGACATCGAGATTCGAATTTCACCTAAGAGGTTTAGAACGATGAGTCTCGTAGTCCAGAATTTGTTTACGATGATCGGACGGATCAGCGATTCCGTGGTTTTTTGCTGCCGTGCTGAACGCGGATATCGCAGGATAAAGTCTATAATCGGGGCATGATCAATCAGATATCGCAAACTAAAAAAACATTTAGAATTTGTTGAATAAGATTTAGGGAAAGCTAAACTATTGGCCATCCACACTGGGGTCTAAAAAATTAGGCCACGAGATAAAGAAACGAAATATGTCGAACTGAGTTACCCCAATGAGATCTATCTTGAATGCCGTAGTTTTCAAAGGAGCGCGAGCATCAACCTCTACCTCTGTTTGATTCATTAGTTTTATTTGCTCCAAGCGCCTAATGTTTGCAACCGTAACATTTTCGAAAATAGTGGGGGAGATGAACTTCGTTGTTCCAAAATAACATTTCTGAAGTCATTTGACCATGTGCGATGAGTCCATGGGAAAATATGATGCACATGGATTTTAGTCTCAAAACAGTTCATTTTGCGTAAACCATCAATGAAGAAACAAAAGCACAATCAAATAAGTTCTGATCGAATCAGCGGCAGACTGTGGGACGATAAATCCAGTGATTTTCTCCGATCGTCTTCCTACTTTTCTCCACTGATAATTTGGTGTATTCGCAACAAAGCTAGTCTGGCTTCTTGCCGATTGAAGGATGATCGGTGTAAATCCATCGTCAGAGAACCCTCTTTCAAATAAGGAATGTCACTAATTTCGTGAATAATGACAGATTTGCGTGTGTCATCTTGCGATTTGACCTTCAGTCGAATTCGTAACGCGAAAGTCTCCTGATGAAACAAGAGAGAATCCACAGCATCTGCTTTCGTTTGAAAAAAGGTGGATAAATGTAGGTCGCGATCGAATTCTGTGGGAAGTATGGCTTCATGTTTTCGAAGAACACGTTTGATTTTGGGTAGTTTAGTGTGATAAAATTGTTGTTCTGATTCACTTTGTGTGCTTGCCTCTTCATAGTCTAAGTCAGCGTTCTGCTCTCTATCCAAATTTTCTTCAGGCATTGTGTCATCTATTTCCCGTGCAATTCGTTACATACCTTCCATTTGGCATGCCCCTTATATTCCATTCAGATCATTGAACTGTTTTCGGCTCTTGCTTCCATTAAACGTTCCACTGTCAATAACTGGTCAGTCATTGATTCTCAAATTGAATCGACCCATGCGGGAAAGAACACGTGACGTAAGGGTTCTATCCCCAGCTTATTGACCAAAATCTGCACCCTCTTTCTTCGCAGGTCGTACAAAAGGCGTGAGGAGCAGATTCTTGAGGAACAAGTTGGGCTTCGCGTTGGTCGTGGAAGCACCGATCAGATCTTCATCCTCCAAGAGCTGTTAGGGCACCGTTTTACTTCCCAAAGGACAACGATTATTGTGTTCATTAGATATTCGCGCAGTCTTTGAGTCCGTTAATAGGTCTGCATCATGGAAATGTTTGTTGAGTAATACAGCACCTGGGGAATGTGTCGATCCTCAAAGAATTGTACCGTTATACCTCAAGTCGACTTAGAGCTTGTGGCCACCTTTCGTCGTCTCCAATGAAGTGCGGCAAGGCTACCCCATATCCCTATTCCTTTTCAACTTTGTCACAGAGGATGTTCTGCAGAATTCTTCATTTGGTTCTTTAGACAGTGGAGTTGATTTCCTCCCAAGGTACAGAATTTTTTATTCAGAGTATGTCGATGACACTGCCCCGCTGGATGACAATGTACGCGCTAGACGGCTTGGTAATTGAGTTATTCAAATGCACTACGTGCTTTGTACTTTCAAAATGCAAGGTATTTCTTCAAGACTGACAAGAGCGTGTCTGCACTCACCCTTCGTGGTGATCGGTTAGAGGTAGTCAATAACTTCAAGTACTTTGGGAGTCTGATCACATCAGACAGAGGTGTTTAGGAGGAGGTTACGTTACGAACCGGGAGGGTCAGAGCAGCTCTCGCAAACCTGCAACACTTGTGGCGCTACCATGTAATGCGGCTGTCCGTCAAGGAGTGCACAATGCCACAGTTTGTTTTTCTTCGCTGCTAAAAGACCTGGCCTAAAAGTGTTTAGGATGCCCAGAGAATTTCTGTTTTCAACCACGGATGTCTCCGAAGCATTGTTAGAGTCTGGTGGGAGCACCAGGTGAGCAATGACGAAGCGCGCCGTCGTGCGTTGGGTGCAGACAGTCATCCGCTGACTGAGACAATCAGTCTACGTCGCCTATGATGGCTTGGATACGTATTGCATATGCCTGCCCACCGTACACTTCTTCGTGCTCTTTTTGCATTTGGTGAGGAAGGCTAAAGGAAGCGACGCGGCGGTCAGGCTACGAATTGATACATAAATATGAAGTTAGCTTTGGTTTTGGCCTCAGTTGGGGCTCAAAAGATGATGACTGTTGGCGGTTGGAGGCGCTGAGAGATATAGCTCAGAACCGAAGTCAGTGGCGCGAACGCTGCACATCTTGTCTGTAGGACTGGTCTCCCTAAAAGTAACCCGAAGACAATAAAAACCACAAAGTGTGCAGGGTGAAAAAAAGCAATCGGTTTCTCGTTGTTTATTACTATTGCTATTACTAGGACCAGTTGTCAAACGTCTAACGAGTTCTAGTTTGACTCGAAACGTCACAATAAACGTTATAACTCAGTGTACACTTTCTAACCTCTGATATATATATATATATATATATATATATAAAATGAAAGAACGGGCGTAAGGCGGTAAATAAAGGCTACTATACAAAAGGCGAGAACGCTACTAGCTTTGGCATTGATGCAGTTTGTTCAGAAGAAAAGCATTTGGCAAGACAGGCGTACTGTGGGCATGAGAAAACCCACGACTCTACCACAGTAATGTATTTAAATCCAGCGATCCTTCTGAAGGTCGAAACTCAGAACCCAGTAACCCTACGCCTTAACTCCGAAAGTTCTCTCTTCATAGTCGAGGGATGGCATGAGGACAACGGTGCTCTAACACTGGTAAGCTTCACAACACACCCAACTGAACATCCGTTGACATGTGAACGTTCCCTCAGCTATTCGATTGTGAATCTTGGCTTGAAAAAGACTACCCACGGTTGCTGCATAATGATTCAACCAATGGTTTTGAATGATGAATTGGGCGCTGACGCTGCATGGCAAATCTCATTAGAATGACGGCAAGTCTGCCGTCGAAAATGACTGCTTAGTCAAAACATTAATATCATTTTAAGCTCCGTGCTTACAGTAAAGCAATACGGCATCAGCTAGCCGCCTCATTTATCCATGTAAACACTACAATTCCCAGTGACGAAAGAACCATGGTAAAAGAAATAAAACATCCGCAGAATTAACTACATGTTAGCATTCCCATACACCACATACCTCATCGCTTGTCCCTCGCAACCAACGTTTCATGTATATGCTTGATGCTCCTCGGCTGTACAGACCGAAGTAAGAAGTTGTTTTGAGAGCCGTCACTAAAAGCTCTTGGGCAGAACACTTAGTCTCAAAGACAGCAGAACGAAACACGGCGTTCGCAAAACGTTGAAACCCGATGACCATAGACCAATTTGTGAGCCGCCTGATCAGTTCGATCCGGATCATAAGCTCAACATTCCCTTAGATTCCAAAGGCGCCGATACCCGATGAACGCAGTTCGTGTATCTCTGGTTACTTACAATGTCTCGAAGAGAGACAGGTTTGGTTTTATTGAGTGATTGACCATCACCTCACGTAACAGTGCTACCAACGGAGTTTCGTGATATTCTATTAGGAAAAATTATTGGCGATGTAGACCCTTTACGTCCTCGACAATGCCGTTGCCTGATATCCGCCGCTTACCTGTTCAGCATGAGGTAAGGTAACCCATGGATAGTTAACAATTCTGTCATCATCATCGTTCAGCGTTGAACAGCAAGGAAAGCTCCACTGACCGCTGTCTTTTCCGATGAGTCACACATTGCAATAAAAGGAATGAATATGCAAGATGGATAGAGAATGGACCCACGGGATCGGGAAGAGAAAAAGATGCGGGAGTGAGCAACAAATGAAATGGAGTGTAACTGTACGAACGATCTGTTTCAGTCTTAACGATTCTGTGAACCTTATCTTATCCCAACCGCCTGGAGTACTTGAATCAGATATAACAGGTACAGCACTTTCGGGTCAAAAAGTCGGTTAAGTATGATTACATTATGGTAGGTTATCCAATCTCTTCTATCAAAATCCAACAAGCGGTCATGTTGGAATCAATTGTTTCGGTTTCTTATTTTTCTGACGCACTCTCTGGTGTCGAACTCTCCGATCCAACACGTTTTTGTGACGGATAGGTTTCATCTCTTCGTAAGCATCCAACATCGACCGGTCGATGTTTGATTTGAACAGACTTCTGATAAGGTCAATTCGCGGACTGGGGACTGAAATGGACAATTGCAGAGCGGAACTGCGGCTTGAAAACATTGACTTTATTGGACATGAATGGTTTTTAGATTTCAATAACTAAACATCAATCACAAAAACAACTACAGATCTACTTGTTACAGTTAAAATCAAGCGTAACATAATCAAGCAACGTTTCTAGATTTTTAACCAGTTTCTGTTAACAAGCAAACATGTTACGCAATGCGTGTAAGATGACCTACACGAAACTACAGTCTGGTTGCCCTCTTTGGATCTTCATTATCTTAATCCGTCTCTCGGACATCGAATCTACCAAGGCAGTAATGTAGAATATGCCTTCCCCGGTATCCTGTTACCGGCCTGAATTTCGAATTTAGTGATGCTAGTTGTAAATTTTTTTCAATGCTGTCTTGAAGACAAAGCCAAATTTTTTACTCCAGTGATGACATGGGCTGATGGGAATGGTATAAACCTCACCTTGGAAATCATATTTCCCCTATAGGTTAACTAGCTATTAAACCACAAGTAACTGTTTTTCACCAAGAAGGCTAATAAGTCTTGAGTGAAATGTTACATGATGCAGAACGCTGTACAATAATCATTTTCCGAAAACTGCTTTTTGAGGTGGCTACCAAAAAATGACAATCAAATTTCGCATTGGTTAGAGCGCTTTTGCTGTAGATCCACAGACGTGGTTTTTCATACCAACTTACTACCCGCATTAGCGGGCGAGATTAAAACAGTGATTTTTATAGCCGATTTGACGACCCAAAATGAACACTTTTCCTTGCAAAGCATGTTTTGTGTGGGGGGGGGGGGGAGGGAGGCGTGAGACGATGTGGACTAATCAAGAAAGTTTATCGACCATAAAAATAAAGTTTATGCAAACTTGAATGCGGAGGCACAAGTTTTTGCGTTTAATAAATGCAGAACATCAACTAATATCCGGAGCATACTTATTCTTTTTCTGGAATAGAAAAAACAATATTCCCATATGCTCTTGCTCTATTGACAGCACGAATTTTAAAGAATTCTTTCACCATTCAGGAAAACCAAAATCATCCCCGTGCTTTAGTTTGGTAGGCTTTTGCCTCCGAAATTTGTAATTTCTGAGAGTTTCTCGTAAAATAAGTTAAAACTGACGAATTTGTTTTAAATCAAACCATTGAAATGGGTGTAATGAAAAGAGCCAAAATTCGAAAGTGGTTTCAGTATGATTGCTGTCTCACACTGTATCATCGAGAAAAATGGCTATTGCTGTCTTGTCAACTAAGTGTGTCCAAATGACCGAGTCCAACGTTTACGTTGGTGCTAACGAAAAATATCCCCTGCTGGAATTTTTGATGTAAAATTAATTAATATTAAACCACAAGTGACGTTGAATATTCGAATTAATAGAGAAACACCTTTGGCCTGCAGATTAAGTCATAATGTTTACTGGAATAATAGGCAAAGGAATAACTTTTCTTGATTAGCTGACTTATTAAGTCCTTGTGGATACAACCTAGGATAAATCAGCATGATCTGAGGTGGGCATTTCAGGCTTCAAATCGGCTATCAACCAGAATGTCTCTAAGAATGCTTCCAAATGACCATGCTTTTCAAACATCTGCTGAGGAAGTTCTACCCACTGCCTTCTCGCTGTAGTGCTTTTCACGATAGCGAACGCATGGTGTTGTTCTTCGCCTTACCTGACCTTTCAGTCATTATGAGGAAGATGGCTAAACAATGCGCATCATTTTCAGAAAGGTAGATGCGACCAAAAGAGGACTGCTGTAGTAGGACGATTGGAACTCGCAACCCTTATATAGAAACGGTGTGGCCTTGATCACTTCATCACCGCCGGTTGCAAAGTGAACTGAAGAAGGCTTACTATAGAAATGAAACTTTGTCCGTCGAGTTTCGATTGAGTCTTCAACTATCAGTGGGAACTGTCCCTGAACAACTGCTTTGTCGAAGACCAAACCTGGGTTTTAAAAAGACAGAAATATCGCTCCTACAGATTAACCAAACTATCCAACATGGCGATGATTGCTGTGCCAGCGAAACTTCATTTCAAGTTTGCAGACAGCCTTGATGTTTACTGCCGTATTCGATCTGCTAAGATTTCGCTGTGGGTCAATCAAACTCAAGCTGATTCTTTCCTCACAAGCCATGAATCATTCGTTACGCTGACTTATATACGAGTAGCGCGCTGGTCAATCACGTAAATAATAGTGCAGTGAATCACAACATAAATTTTACTCCCCAACTTCCGCACTTCCTGCATTTGACCGGGATTTTGAGTTCGTCAGAAGACCCCTCTACTTTCTGAACGCAAGTTCAGTTGTTAATCCCAAAGCCGATGTTTGCTTTGCTCATCATTGATCGATCGCCACCCTTCCGGATAAATATTGAGTGCATCTTTAACATACTTCATTCAATGAAATTCATGAAAATCTTTATCAGTCAACTGAATGCATCACTGACTGATCAGAAATCCCAATGACTCTTGAATGAGACGGACAATACGGTCCAATTGAATCCGGGCCCCACAACTAATAGCCCCGCAGTTCTGTCCAAAAACTCATCGGTCTATCGGGATCCTCAACATACCCGAAACACAACCCTATACTACCAGGTTATCCACAGAGGGCTATTTGGAGAACGGACGTCGACAAGCAGCGACATTTTCGGGGACGTAAAGGGTCTACATCGCCAATAATTTTTCCTAATAGAATATCACGAAACTCCGTTGGTAGCACTGTTACGTGAGGTGATGGTCAATCACTCAATAAAACCAAACCTGTCTCTCTTCGAGACATTGTAAGTAACCAGAGATACACGAACTGCGTTCATCGGGTATCGGCGCCTTTGGAATCTAAGGGAATGTTGAGCTTATGATCCGGATCGAACTGATCAGGCGGCTCACAAATTGGTCTATGGTCATCGGGTTTCAACGTTTTGCGAACGCCGTGTTTCGTTCTGCTGTCTTTGAGACTAAGTGTTCTGCCCAAGAGCTTTTAGTGACGGCTCTCAAAACAACTTCTTACTTCGGTCTGGGCAGCCGGATGGTAAGCCCATAGAAAAAGCATGAATTGTATGAGCATTGAAGAAGAATGTGTTTATCTTTTTTCGCCTTTGTACTAACTTGCTGATAAAGATATTCGTCAAACTGCAGTGATAGGATAGGTTCTACTGAAAACTGATGGTAGAAAAAAGGTACAGAACTAACGTTTGAAACTATTTATGTTGTATGGGGGCCTACTCCATGATATACAATTCACCAAGCAGTTAACGTGGTGTGGATAGAAAGATCTGCATTCAGTTAGGATTAGTGGGAATCGATTATTCCTTTTGGGGAACACTAAACAGCGATGCACATTAGTAAGCCCCTAGCAATTCGGGATTTAAAGAACTGTATGATTGTTTCCCTAAGCCGGGATTATACTTATGATAAACAGGTTAAGAGAAACCAGAAAAAGTCCAGTGGTTCTGAATTGGTTGGTAAGCATCATATGTTGGGTGAGACCAACAAAAATATGTCCGGGGAGAATGGTTCATCGAGCGAAGTCAAAAAGCGAAAGTTTATCTATCAGTTCTCTCCTGAAGAATTCCCAATATTGCAAGGAGTCGTGGCAATTCGTTGGACAGATACAGACTATGGTACCAGGAATTCTACGGATCGTCCACGATTTATTCGTGCGTGTAAGCGGGCCCTGGTTATCATCTCCTTCATTGCATTTATGCTCCAGTGTCAAAAATGGAAACTAAACGACTAAGATGTCAAATCTGCAAACTTTTCCGATAGTTTATAAGGCCTATTTGAGAATCTGGGAATTTCATAACAACGGAAACAGATGAAATGAATGCTTACCGGGCAAACGAGACTGGATTTCCTCCGGAAAGACATAAATTTCTTTCATCTGACAGGACAGAAATGATCAGGACAACAGTTAATGTCATAAAATAAATCCGATACGAATGATAAAAATGTTCCTGTGCACAGCAGTTGTTTGTCACAAATGTGGAAGCGGATGAGAGAAGCCCAGCGGTGACAAAAATCCAACAAACCACTGGCGGACTGGTTTGGATCTATCAAAACGATAACTGAAATTGACTCTGGGGGCTTGTTTACGAGCCACGTTGTAAATGGGCAGAACTTCGCTGAGCAGAACTGAAGCGTGAACATTCGCTTTTTCTTCATTCTAGATTTATACTGCAACCCTGACTTGCCAGATATCACTTGTTGGTCCTCAGTTGACCAAGAAAGCTCCATAGTTGTCCGATTAAGGTTCATTTTGCGGAGTAACTGGGTTGAATATAATCCATGACAACAGAACAAGATTACTCTGGATCTGAAGCATAGAACTGAACTGGTAAAACAGGCTGCTTGGTTTGAGAATTTTATAAACCGGCTAACTTAACCGAGTAAATCCAAACAACTTATGTGCATTGATTAATCGTTTTGTCATTTTTCTCCAAATGACTCAGCACTAATCACGAAGGTACAGCACATTTTATGTGACTTCAGTCCGACGTGTTACAACTAGGAAAAGGAAAGTGAATATTCAGCCTTCACATACCAACACCACCGAGAAAACAGTTAGAAAACTACAGATTTGATCCCACAAACAGCACTGTGGGTTCTTGCTGGTAACCTTAAAAAATAAGAAAACAGGACGCGCAACCTTTAATAGCAGTGAGTAAACACTTCCCATACCGATTTGTGCACAATTACAACGAAACCAGTTCAGTGCGCAACAACAGCCATTTTACTACATAAAATTATGCGTTCAGGTGCCTCCATGACACCCCGGACCCGCAATGATCTTCTGGTAATTGTTCATCTATTCTCGCTTGAGGACGGTTAATTCTACACTCTGACTGGCAAGGCATGAATTCCTTGTATATCTAGCAAACAAGTATACCCCAAGGGTTATCAATCGGGTTTAGATCCGGGCCGCGTGAACTTGATCTCAAAGAACAACCAAACTGTTCTGTAACAGGGACTGAACGATAACATTACACGACCATTATTACACAAGAATCTAATACAAGTGCCGTGCCAAAGAAAACATGAAATAAAAAATAAGAAGGGAATGGGGAAGATGGAATACTTTGCGAGTCTTACCGCTTACGGTCGGTTGCATGATTTTTCTAGTTTCTTCCTATGGAAGCAGGTGGGTAACCATCGCAGTTTTCCAAACAGCATCGACGACATGCACTCCGGTTTCGAACCATACTAACCAGCGTCTGCAGTCAACTGGTTACGTTGTTTTAAGCCGACAGACGACAAGGTCGCACGACGGCTAAACTATAGGTCAGCTTTCCAAAACCCCTCCAAGCCACTGGTTATTTACCACGTCAACGTTTCCAGTCCTGCCCAGTGAGCAAGAATTAGGCACAATGAGCTAAGAACTAGACAGACATTTGCAAGATGTTGTCAGGTCACCGCGGCCAGCGAAGAGAACCGACTTCTCAGAGCAACACACTATCAGCTCCAAATACTGTCCTTCAAACTTCATTACTATCGACATGATGCCACCACCAACTCCACGCTTACTGATCGTAGGATATGGATGTGGTCGAACACGGTCACCTGGCGCAGCTCTCGAATTGGCCACGTTTCGTATCCATATAGCCTGACCGAGGGAACTGTGACTATTTTTTTGGGCATCTTAGATTGGCAAAACCTAAAGGAGTTTTAGAAATGCGCAGCGAGATCCTGACTCCGACATGCCCTACAGCAGAAGTACAAATTCCCAAGCACACAAAGCTGTTGACCGTTTCAAAATATTTCCAGAAAAGTAAGTGCAGGAAGATCTGTCAGTCTTGAAAAACCATTTTACACTCGGATGGAGCAAAGTGTATACCATATATGATGACCTCGGCAAGCAAGAGGTTCAGAGAGTATTGTGGGCGGTTTGCAGAAGTCCTCTAAATAAGGTGACTTCGTCAGACTAATTCCAGTCAAGAAGTCTATTACCCAATATGAGTTTCAAGCCCCCATTCTCGACTGTTCGAAACGGAAAGTCCTTGCTGAACACTGCTTGAGACGGCAGATGAGGGGAGTTGGCCATGCAACCTTGCCCTGCCCGAGGTCAGATGGTAGAGAGCTCTCAAAATGAGAACGCACATCTTGAATACGTTTCTTTCTGAAGCTATATATTGAAATCTCCGGACAGGACTACGGTTGTACATGGTTTTGAGCAGTAACTCCAGAACGTAAGCTAAGCGACATCGCACTTTGGTCAGCCATTTTTCAAGTTTTTTGTTCCAATTAACACATATGACAATGTTCTGGAACTTGGTATACCGAATTGCATCACGCACTTGGTCGTTCTGATGAGGCATGGTCTTGCTATAAGCACATAAAGCAGAAGAACACGACAAAATGCTTTTGAGATAGTCTGCGCATGCGTTGGAGAGCTAAAACCTAAAACATGGCGTAACTGGATTTTGGTGTATTCTACCGTAGCCGCGAAGATGCTTGGCAGATATGGAAGCAAGCTTGAAACCCCCTACATATGAATTGGGGAAAGTAACGCCGAATTCATAAAACCATTTGATGCCAGGATGCAGAAATGCGGCTTGGTAAAGTAAGGGTGATTAGTGAAAGCATCTCAATGACCGCGGAAACGACGTAGTGTGGTCACATACCGAACTATGTGACAATTACTATAGTATACTTTACACGCTATACCTACTCTCTCTCTCGTTCAAAAACTCAAGAACGGTGTGGACAGTGGGTGATGAGAGCTATCGTTCACAACTTTTGTACACAGTGGTTAGGTGATGACAAAAATACACCCGTGTTTAACCAATAATGATACAAAATACTTCATAGACAGCACCCTAAAGCGAGTTAAAATTTGACAATGTCAGTGAGTGGTGGTCAAGTAGACCAGGCGTATATCACATTTGAAATTGTATACTCGAATTCCAAATATCCCGGTAATAGGTAGCTATTGACTGCTATCTGACCTGTTACAACTCTACTGTAACCGATGTAGTTCGAGGTCATCCCAAGCTTTGGAATTACGGTTGCTGGTGTAAGTTTTGCAGTATTTAGAGGTAATCGGATATGTCCTATCTACGATACTGATGCTCGGTCCACGCAAACAAAAAAATTCACTTTATTTCCTTTTCGCTAGTCAAAACAAATAATGCGAGAGATGTATATGGAAGTGAGATGCGACATGTATGGATCATTATTCTGTAGGCGATGGAGAAGATAATTAGGAGAGTCAGACTTTGAGTTTGTTATAAAAAAACGGATAATCCCATATTGGTTCGTTTAGTTAACCTCACGAAAGAATTTGCAGAGAAATATTCTGATGAAGTGGGTAGATTGAGAGGTAAAAAGCAAAGGTTATCGTGCTAGCCCAATCTCACCTTTCCAAACTGGCATACAAGTTCAAGCTTGGATGATAAAAACAACTCCCAAAGAACCAGACGACTAGGTGATTCGTCCGTGAGCCCAACTACGCACGATCGCGGCTGAGCACCGGCGGATGCGGACAGTGGGCAGGCAACGAAGTCAAGCAGAGGACGATTAGTTGGAGTAGTATTCATGCTAATTTGTCCCCATTCAGCAACGGCGCCCTCCGACGTAATGTGTATGGGTACGCAGAAAACCACCGGGTGACTGCAAAGGATAGAAAACGTGCCTCATATACATGATTACCGCGACGGGACAACCGAAGAAAGATAACTGTAAGTGATCGACGTTATTTGAATAGTCAGACCCCAGTCAATGAATCACCTCATTTATTGTGGTTTTACATGGTGCATCAGCCTGAGTTCCAGGGTCGCAAATTCCAGGGAACTGTAAACATTTTGTGATAGTGTCTCCTACACTGCAGAGAGTTATAGAATTTTCCGTCGAACCCAACCGCAATTCACGGAGTCACTTTGGGTAATTTGTAACACCATATGGTAGTCTTGTGGCTACACAGAAATAAAGAAGTTAGTCAACCGGAAGCCGAAACAATCACTGAGTAATCGACTAGTTAATTCATGACTGAATATCCATGGCATTTTTTAATAAACTGCAACATGCAACAAACTGTCCCCAGCCTTTTCATTATATGGGATGGAATACCGGCAATACTTCCTTGTTCGGGCATTGCAAGTACAAAGTACTTTATTTGTACTTAACAGGATCGATAAGACTGAAACCGTAGAAAATGCAGCAGCAATAATACACAGTATTGTTGCTTTACAAAGTCGGGGACCAAGGCTTCAGACACAAGGCGATGAACCACGTTGGGATTTTCTTACCTTCTGACATCTGGCGACACAGAATCACTGCGACTTGGATATGAAAATGACCATACCATTATCCGCCTAGCTTCAGTTTTTGCAAAATTTCCGAATATTTTTTTAAATATTAGATTTCACTGGACTACGGATGCGTTGCAAACGACAAACGACGTTGTATACGGCACGTATGAATTACCTACTCGACCTCATTTTTGATTCGCATATTCCATCTGAGCGCAGTCCTAGCGTTAAGCACTCACCCTGAGCGCACTGAGTGATGTGCAACTTGTTAGGACACAACCCCAAGGAAACAACTAATATAAACCTAAAATGGTATTTAACAAAAATAGATGAATATCCTGCCAAAATAGTAATTGAAGAGTACATAGGGAAATCGTGTGTGCAGCTAATCTAGCGGCACCGTGGTCTACACCATAATTAAGCTTTAACCAGTAACCAAAACAGATTAGGCTCGACGTGCAAACGTCAGCCATACCACCGACTGTGAGTACTGGGTATTGGCTACCCCTTGATGGGAAAAGGTGTGGATGACTGACTTGCTTAATCACCATCAAGCCCAACTGTCTGGACCGTATACGGTTTTTTGAATCAGTGACAACCGACGGATCACACACATGTACTTCATTATACCGTATGAGGACAGAGCGGCTAAAGGCAACATCGCGACACACTCTCTGGAACATGTAAGCTGCGTGAGTGAAACACGAATGAGGGATTCGAGCAGAGTAATTCAACTAACTGCGCCAAATTACGTAAAGATATTTCCTTCACAATTTAGGAGACGAAGAAGCTCAAGCTGTGAGTAAACGCGGTGTAGGAATGGTCTTAAGTGAGAAGACTGAGGCAGCTCTTTTAGACTGGATGCCAGTCGACAGTCATTTGTGCGCCGTGAGACTGCAGGGATCAGTCATCATCATCATCATCATCATCATCATCATCATCATCACCATCACCATCATCATCATCATCATCATCATCATCATCACCATCATCACCATCATCACCATCATCA
>LUCM01011737.1:64737-80231 GCA_008360955.1 Fasciolopsis buskii | reverse complement strand
GTATGATGCATGGTGGCTTTCGTGAATAAGATAGAAACGAGAATTGTCTGTCCTCAGATCACTCGTTTTCATGTTTGTGTGCGTTTTGTGTTGTTGTACTACACGATCGCTCGGTTCGGAGTAGATCTTTTTATTTGGGATGCACTTCTAGCATTTGTGCAATCAAGCGCTTTGTTCAGGGCAGCAGAATTGATTTCGGAATCCAAACACACGTACGTCATAACTACTTGCAAATAGTGTAATGCGTAATTTGAAACTTATCTTTGAACTGTTTTAAGTTCCTCCACCGAATGCACTTTAAGTTGTTAAGCCCTTCTTGTCTGCGCAGATTGTTTTCTCCCTCCATAGTTATCAGTTTGGGTGCCATTTCATCGCTCTTATTCATGAAACTTTTATATTTATTTGTGGAACCGAAGCGACATCGGTAATTTGTGAGAATCCAGAAGGTGGTTTGAGAAACAAACACGCACGACCAGGCTAATCGGTCTCAACTGCACTCCTGTTTTTAAGGTGGGATTACCGCTTCGACGGGTGGCAATAGCCGACTGAAAACTGGGCACCGAGATTACACCTCAAGGTCACGTATTCAACTTAACTCACGCATGATTTCTGTTCAGGAAGGCGGATTCAACTGCAATGTGGGTTAATTTATGATGCCACTTGAACGATTCAATTTCTACCGACGGGGCGGGAAATCATCCCGAGAAATTCACGGGGTTTGTGTAATTACATAGATTAGCTAGTCCTGGTGTGGCAAATCATGTTTAAGTTTTGCCTACTCATCCAGTGGTACCGACTGCTCAAAAATCCAGCATAAACCTACTGTAACGGGCTCGTTTGCAGTGCTCTTCTGTGGAGTTCACAAGCCACACAGTGGGAAATGTACAACACAAGAGGAGAACAATCTGATCGTGAGCTCAGTAAACGTATCAGTCAGGATCATGACTTATGTAACCAAATCCAGTATGGTATAGCACAACATGCTGGTCACACTAGATTTGCTCGTCACAGAAGTATAGCCTACACCAATTAGCACACTTAGTCCATTTGTTTGCAATCAGGAATAAATAATTCTTTCGATCCGCGCGTACCGTTTTTTGTTCCCTTATTAGATGGAGGATTCTATTTAATAGTTGTGTTGCATTTCCCTGAATGCGTATTTTGCTTGTTTTTTTGGATCCTCATCTGTCGCCCCAATAGCGGAGACTCAGTTTTGAACAGAGTGAGATCACCCGCTAACGTGAACATTATTATCCGCCCTACCGTCCCCACTGATAATCATTGTGGTCTTCTTCTATGAAAACGGAAGATTTATTCTAATTTATTGAAACAATATGTGGAAACGAAAGAGAAAAATGTTTGCCTCCAGGACTTCTATTTGACAAGAATTCCTCATCTGAGAAATTTTCTTGGTCATGCTATTTCAAGGTTTTCTTCGCCCCTCATTTTTTTTGTCCCTCAACCCTCGGCTGCAGTATACCGTATTACAATAGTCAGAAAGCAATCGTTAACTTGTGCTATCTGGTAGAACCGAATTGTTCATGCAATGGGAGGCTAAGTTCACTCGGATTTGGGTTTACAGATTCGGACGTAGAATTGGGTATGCAGGACTCATGATATCGGTGATAGGATGCGCTACTAGGATCTGTTCACAGCAGAGATCCGGAGGCTGTTTAGCTCGTTTGCTAGAGAGCGCGTCGGAAAGGACAGCAGGAAATTTTTTCGGAAAGGCCTAAAATTTCCCGTGTCCAAAAAATCGAGCCCATCTGTCTCCATCTAGACGGTGATGAACTGAATGTCGTTTTCGTTCACCTAAAAATCCAATTTAGGATTCTGAGCAGCGTGGAACCGTAAGTAGTTGTCCCGGATGGCCATTCTCTTGTATTACCGACATATGGGAAAGCTTTTTGTCTGTAGTGATGATGATCATAATCGCAATTGCTGTGTCATCCACGGCTCTTGGTGGCCGGCCACTATTATTTCTATTCTGAAGGTCTGTGCTTCGGCAGGGTCCACGAAGTTTTCTCGCTAAGTAGTCTACTGAGCTGAAAGTGACCGAGAAGACTGTCCACAAACGGTTGTGATCATGCACAACTGAACCTAAGAGGTTCTCCAACTTCCTTGCAGACCTGATAAGTGCACCTTTAGGGCAGTTGTCTAACTTGCTCATCTACTCAGCAAGTCTATATTTGAGAGGAAAATCAGTCACATTAACCACTGCTCTGCCTTAACTCGGTTTCCAGATATAAACTACCGTATAAACTAGAGACATCTGGATGTTCACAGCAGTTGCTTCGTTGACTAGCAGACTGTTTGACTGGAACAGTGTAACCGTCAGCGATAGGTAAGACATCCCCCGAGCTCTTAGACGACAGTTCCGGAGTAATTCAAAGTATCGTCGTTCTCCATACTTGTTTCCCGCCTATACCGGCATTTCACCAGATAAGATCCTGAAGTGAGCAGCTGAGGCTGTCTTGTCTCGGCCCATCTAGGGCGATGCTAATTTCAACCGACTTCAAGAAAATTTACCTAATACTAAACTCTTTTCCACCAACTAAGGTCTTAAATAGATTGCATTTGCGTATTCGAAGTGCACTTCAACCCCTTCTCAGTCATCATTTTTCATAGACCATCTAACTGTGTATGACATTAAATGTTTTGTGAGTCACCAGAAACAAGATTCTTGGTTAGTTTTCGCACATTAAGTTGTATGCCGGTAAACTAGAGCTGTTGACTTTTTACATTCTGAAACTCAGCTAACTTCAGCCAGTATAGGCTCAGGGATATGATCTTTCAGTCATTCATTACTATTCCGTTCCGTCGCAAGATTCCTTGGTTCTTTTGTAAAGCAAAACTTCAGAATTCCATGACAGTCAGAGGAGTACCTTTTACTTCTATTAGGGAACTGATGTCCATGTTTGTTGATAGTCACATTAAATATTTCACTGAACTTGTCAATTAAGCAAGCTAAGAAAACGAACCCAAACTGCACTGTGACACGTCCTTCTGCCATTATTATCAGAGAACTCGTTCTGATTTTTAGTTTATCTCGTGTTTCATTGTCATTTATACGAATTGTGTTGTCCGATACCAAGCTCGCAAGGTTGCTTTGGACTATTGATTGGAATGCTCTAGTATCAGGATGCATAGACTTCCACTTTTGGGGCTGTTGTTTTTCCGCTGTTTTCAAGTCTATTTTAAATTTTCAATAATACAAATCTAACAGTTTTTGTAAGTTTCTTCAAACACAAAAAGGGCCATGCACATTGTAATGGTGGCAAACGAGGGGTCGAACTCAAAGTCCTGCACTAAGAGCAGAAGCCGAACAATGTATGGTACATACGTCACAACCTACGAAGCACAGCTGCTGTTCCATAGTCAGGTGTTACGTGATGGGTAAAACACGATCCGACCCAAACAAGGACGTTACTCCTCCGTAACTTGATGGGAGATTAGAATATGTTAGACATAAAGTGAATAAAGTTGTGGAATAAAGCGAGTACCCTCACTGAACAATATGATAGAAACGACTCGGCGGATCGGAGCAACATAGCTGCCAACTACTCTGCTGAGATTCATTGCTTTTGTCCTACTATCAGTCCAGCACAACTCGGTTAATAGGTGAGACATATGTCCAAATTATGCCTCAAGAGAGCAGCTCATAAACCAGTTTGACAGAAGCTCAAGTCCACCACAAGCTTAAACACGTTCGGACCAATAGGATGTCAGTTTTGGGACAGAATAATCCGAGTGGGAGAGCACAATCAATGATCGAAAAGCCTACCGATCTGAATGGTGGCCAAACAGCCACCGGTAATATTGATGAACATAAACAACGGAATGCCATAGATGGTATAACAATCGTGACTTTCCTCGCCATTTTGTTTACAGACAGTTTGGTCAAGTTGGTTAGCATTTTCTCACAAAACAGCAGGTAGAAAACTGTAGAAAACTAAACAGCTTCTAAGTGTCCAATTCCTTGGTTGATCGCAAGCAGGATTTCATAAGCCTAGGATTATTATGATGGAGTACAAGTTGTTCATCCTTCATACATTCGTCTTCCGTTTTTGGTGCTGCAGATTAAACCGTGGGGACACAACACACAAGCTTCAACAGACATTTTTCAGGCAAACCGTTCTTATTCACACAGGCCTAATAGAGCAGTTAGCTCTATTAGGCGTCCGGGGCACCTTTGTCACCCCTCCGTGAGCTTTACATGTTTGCTTATAATAAAAACCGCTGTAGACTGGATGCAATATCCACTTCCACTAGCAAGGTTCTTCAATCACAGATCAAGAAGCATACACTATTTTTCAACTAATCAAGCGCTCTTCATTTTATTCCCGGGAAGCTTGCACTTCAACCACTTAGTCATTTGCCTTATCAACTAGGATGAATGTACCACTATTTCTTTTAAACATATCAGAACATGACAATGAGAAAAACGCAGCCGGCGTCGTCAATCAGTAGATCTGATGTGCTGTAGAGCCACTGCTCTATGGTCTTTTGTTTTCACTACTTGCCTTGCTGACCTACCCGTTACCTTTCCTGTCCCTCTGTTCTAGGAAGCCAACGAAATTACAGGCTTCAACTGTACCGGTAGTCAGTCATAACGCATCAAGGAACACGGACACTTCTTCCACCGTCACATATTCTTCATCATCCGAAATCAAGGATGTTTGGTGAAGGGAAGTAGGTGTCTCATACCACAACAGTTTTGTGCTGACTCGTTCCAGACAGATGCAACAGCTGTGCAACAACCACGACCACATGGGATTCATAAGTTTGCTTTTGCTACCTGTAAATTTATGGTACTTCTTTCCACTTTTAACTTATCTGCTGGTTGGCAAAGATATATATACAAATAACATATGATATATAATAAGAAAAGGCATGAGTGGATAAAGCGACCCTCAATACTAGAACAAGTAAGTTTTGCTTTAAATCAAATTAATTGGTCGTCCAAAACCAAGCCTTGTCAACAAATGACTTGAATACACCCCTCAGTATCGATCAGGTCCGGTTGAAACCCTCGAAATCGTTGGAAGGAACGAAAACAGTTAACCTCTGAGTGACATTTAGGAATTCTTATTGTACGCTGTGGCTGCGAGTGTTTTTGTATGCACACCTATAAGTCTAGTTTTCCAGTCATTACAAAGTAATAACTTGAGGAAACATTCAGGTGGAGGGAATTCAATGCAAGTAAAACCACTGACTGCAACACTCAGATTTGTTACCAGCTGTCTCCATCGTCTAGGGAGGGGGTGGTATATCGCGGATCCCAAAAAAGAAATCCAATTGTATCTATGCAAAACAATCCACTGGTTTAGGTTTTCACACCTGCCATATTATCGATTGATAATCTCAACCCATTTTCCAACCACTATCTAGTTCTGGAAACTGCGTACAACGAGGCAGTCGTTCTTTGGAGATACGTAAAATATGTCCCAACCACCTTAATCTATATGTTCAGTGTTTGTTCTAATACCCAAACACCCGGATCCAGTGCCTAATTTGACATTAAACTAACTGAAGGGATTATACAAGCTCTTATCAACAAGAGACACAACTGACTCGAAGCTTACGCGAGGAAAAGTTTCTAGAATAAAATGTATTTCATTTTTTTCATTTATTATGGCATTGACCCAGATATTACTGGATATGGATATCGTAAATAAAAATGATGGGAAACTGAACGGTCGGATGAGTAGCTGTTCGAGCAGCACGCAACGATTAGGGACTGCCAAAGTACGATTCGAAATAAGAATAATCCCAAGTAGGACTAACATTTGTTCGCATCGCTTTTACGTCCTAATTTTTGGTTTATGTCTCTTCTTCTTCTTCTTTTCTCCCGGACCCATCAAATTGAAGAACAGAACACGATCTTCATCCGAGAATGGTGAGTAAATCTTTTTCAAACGATTATTACGTCCACCAGCCTGTTCTAAATTGTTCTTAAATACGGCTCGTTCACCAAGTGTGAAATTATAGATGCTCAATATGCTCCACAAGATCATCAAAATAACCGACCAGATAACCAGAATGACCAAACCAACTAGTATGTCTTTATGCGACAAACCAGTGAACGATTGTTGTTGCACTTGCAACCGATACACGATACGTGGAAAAGCAGACCACATATTAGCCGTGCCTGTCGAATTGCGCAGAAAACAATAGTAGTGATCCATATGAGATGGAAGAACCTCGTCGAATTGCAGTTCGCACTTGGGTGTCACATGGACAACATCTCTACGGTCGCTTTTCCAGTTGAATGAAAGGTCACTGCCAGTACGCCAAATGGCGTCCTGAGTAGAATTTTCACATGTCAGTGGATCAGTCTTTGCTGAAGAACATTGCAGTCGTAGATTGCGTTCACCTTCCATGACCAGTCGTTCGACGGTGAAATAGCGCCAGTCTTTTAAATTAGGTAAATCGAACGTCTGATTAACGAGTTTCAGTGTTTCCTGCAATTCGACAAAACCAGTGGACTTTAGCTCGGGACAAATAATATCGTATTCCATAGCTAGGTGGTAGCCTACTGGAGGGAATTCAGTAAATATAATGCTGTTGTGGAGCAACTGGCGAAAGAGGGTCAGTTCACACGGGATGTAAATGAAACTGTCATTGCCAATTAAGCGAAAACCAAGCTGTTTCGCTCTAGCTTCAGCCATGCGGAAACGATTCAATCCGAGGGACTCTGGATGGTCATGGCACGATGCTAGAAATTCAAAAACTGCAAGCAACACTTTGTAAAAATTTTCAATTCCACCCGTTTTGAATCGAGCTGGTTTTTCCAACGGGAATCCGATATAACATCGTCTATCCATATGGACGGTGAACACTCCACACCGGTCTAAATAGACATCATCCATGGATACGTGAGACTCCATCACAATCGGTTCAAGCTTTTCATTTGCCCACATGGTAAGCTTTTCCAGTTGTTGCCGAGCGATAGTTTGTATGCTTTCAAACTGTTTTCCGCTGTCTATTCGATGCACCCGTTTTGTCAGAAGATCTAACGGTGCCTGTCTGAAATTTGGTGGACGCGATGGAATCTGATCGACATGATACCAGATAAAATTAGCTGGATGAGAAGAAGATTTTGTATGGGTGCAAACATAAGTTCCCATTACTTCATTTGTATTGTTGATCGAAATATACAGATCGGTAGTGCTGCGATCGATACAAGGACTTGTTGATGTGAATTGTCTCAGAGGTTTCAGTTTGTTCTGGATCAGAGTTAAATTGCTTTCATAATTGATAACAATGCCTTCTTGCACAAATGAAACATTGGATCGAGGCACATATTTCCAAAGGAAATCTCCCCTTGGTTCGAAACAAATTGGACAATACAAAATTATTTGCTCATATGGCCCTTTATTTCCAAGCAGAGTGACATGGTGCCTTCGTATGGCATTTTCCATTCGCTGTCGGACGCAAGTAGCATTTGATCTGTTTGGTTTCGCTGCATTTGTTCTACAGTTTATTATACGACCAATGGTTTGTTGAGTGTTCATCATGATTGAAAAGACAATTGTGAAAATAATCCATTGGGTGGAAAACAAGTTAGTTCCAGCTAAAAAAGGTTTCCGCACCATTACATCCTAAAGATTTTGGTCGCAGTCGATATTCGGAACTCCATCTACCAGAGATATGGATCAGCTTGCACACGTGATAGCTGACTGTAGATTCGTCATGTGACCTCGAACTTCAAACCGACTGCACAGATTATATACAGCAATCACATGCCACTACTCAGTTGGTTGTATTTGGTTTCATTGGGTCAACTGTGTTTAACCCACTCCAGCTGATTTTACTCTCCATAGGAAAGAAATGAAGAGGAGGCGAAATAGGCATTCTGGTCCGTGTATTGTTAGCGAGTTCGCCTTGGCCTACAATTGCACACCTGGTTTGGATTGCCTGTTGTTTATGAAAGGCAGAATTTCTCCGATTTCCCCTACTGAAAATTATTTTCCCGCATGTGCAACTGCCTTCAGGAATGGTTCTGTGGATGCCTAAACCAAAAGCAAGGAAAACCTCATATATATATTGTCAGCAAAGAAATGACCATATATATATATTAGAGTTGAGAAGGCGCACACTGAGTTAATACGTTTATCGTGACGTTTTGATCCAAACTAGGGCTCGTTGTCAAATGTGGATATATATATATATATTGCAAGTCTAAGTGCAGATAGTGTGCCATCGAAATCATGGTGAAAGGCGCAAACATTGAGCGAAAAATGAGTTAAGTGAAGAAATGATGTATAGAGTTCACAACACATGCTAGTTCTTCTATTCCTCATCTCCACATCGCCGGTGATAACCTTGATTACAAGGAAATGTATGAAGAAAAGGGGTAGGAAGTAGAACACTACAAATTTCATCATGGGTGCAATAAAAACACCTGCTTGTTCAAGTTGGCAATCAAAATTAGAGCACATCGGCACAATGTTAATGGTTGTAAAACTGAACTGAAGGAGACAACGAAACAGAAGAAGGGGGAGAGAGAATCAGAAAGGACTGAATTCCTTTCAAAGCGAAGTTTAAGGTAAGCAAGAATAAGGCTTCAATAAACCAGACGTAGAATAACGGTATTTTAACGTACTTGATTCTTCAAAATATGAGCTTTCCACCACATACTAATTTTAGCCAAAGCAAACCGTTGTCAGCTTGCGGAACGGCATTAATAGATAACAAATTGTGTTGGTTTAATTAGAAGGACGGCAAGAATACACATCCAAAAATAATGATATGAGGGTAAATAATGACATGACGTGGTTGGTACTGAGTTCAAACTATCCTCTTTGTTTGACTTCACCACATCCATGTGCTTCCCCTGGGTCATGGTCTGTGCCATTACCAATGATATTTCAGGGCTTTATCAAAATTATCGAGACTTTTGTAAAATACACCGGAATTAGGAAAGAACACTTGTTTTTTAAGACCTCACAAGAACACATCTGCTCACACATTGCAGAGTACTGTGAGTGACCGATTTCTGTGTACTGATTTCAATTCCGAATAATACGCAAATGCAAAAGGAACCACCAAGTCTTGGAAAGAGTAAATCAACTTGACTTCAATAAGGACTTCATGTGATTCGTCAACTGGCTACCAAGTTGCAGTTGAAAGCTGCGTATATTTTGGTTTGGGTTTGTCTCCCTGTGCCTTTCTGTGTCACAGTCGGGAAACGCTTTGAGCAAGGTAAACAGGAACAGAAGTATTATTAACGTCCTCAGCAACACTATCAACCTTTTAAACAACGGATGCGGCATGCATAAATGTAGACAAAATAGAAAGAAAAAAGACTACATCATCATATCCATACTGGTGGGCGTAAATATGCATGAAGTACTCGGAACAAATAAGGCTTTGGGAAATTTCGGCTCCTATCTGATAGTAATTTCAGCCAGCCAATCCACAGACTTTACGCGCCTTGGCATCTGAAGCCTCCATCCGACTCACGACGTGAAGGTCAGATTTGAATTATTTCGTTTCCAAATGTGAGTCGGATCTTACCTATAGTCCGAAGACTTACTTGACACAAATAGTAAGGAAAAATCCGAGATAACAACAACTTTTTGATTTCGCGCTTCAGTTCAGGCGGTTTGCTTTCCGCGCGTGGGAGTTTTGGTCGAAAGAAAGAACAGACAGGACCAAAGGGAACAAAAACTTCCACAACATTAACAAAAGATAATTGAAGAGCGATTATTCGGGAATCGGCTAGTGATTTCAAGTTGGAGACAAGGATTGCTAATAGGTCTGATGGTTCCGTATCTGATCCTGCAAACCCCCTCCTCAAACAACCGAAATGCGGACGCGAACAGTAAATTATGCCTGCTTTCACGTCCTCCGACCGACTACCGATATAAATGACTGCTTAAGATTATCTGTTATTAGTCTGTGCGTTCAAAAGTTTTTTCAGACGTGGTATACATGATTTGGGTGGTATCTCAAGCACGTCCCACTCATCGGTCATGTCGGGTGCTGCTCACGACCTCTAGTGCCGTCCATATTATGCATCGTTCAGTTTATGCTGTAGTTCGTCACTTCATTTGTAGATTGGAAGAAAATTAGAAAGGCGGATAAGTGCTACGCGGCGGCGTCTGGAATGTACCAGTCTTTTCTAAAACTGTCGCATGAGGAGCAGAATATGTACCACATCATTCATTTGTCTCCACCGATTGCATCTAAAATTTTGCAAATTTCATGGAAGTGCAACATACAGTCCCATTGAAGTTGTTTACCAAAGTGAATGATATAATGTTACTAACACAGCGTTGTTGGTAGATGTAATGCACCACGCTGCTATGAAACATTCTGTGTCTAACAAAGCGAATATTGATGAGTTTACTGAAATTCTATTTCACTTTCAGGGTTTCTGCGGTCATTTCGATCTCCTTTTGTTTAACAACACAAACTTTTAAGCGTCCATTTTTCCGGTCGGATCCTGTTCATTGAGGCCCTTTCCGACAGCATGTTTACCCCTTAGTCTCGAATAAATCACACAAAATATTTTGTTGCATTGCGACACAACTGTTGCTTTTGTCTTGGGTATGTATAACTTGAATTTGCGTAGTCTTGGAACTGTGCACTGGCCGCATGATAACATCCCCAGTATTCGGACAGTATAGGCTCATAGTTCCCTCAAAAGAATTGCATTGCGTCCCACTCAGTTATATTTCATCAAGTCGTAATGTATTGCGTCCTTCAGTATTGTATTATACTGCAGTGTGTTGTATGGTATTCTGATCCAATAAATTTTACTGTATTACACTACACTGTATTGTGGTATATAGACATTTTTGCATAAGCCATTCCATCGATCACCTAAATTCAGTGTGTATAGTAATTGCAGTGGAGAAACGCTTTTTTTATTTCAAGCAGTCGGGTTTCACCAGGAAGCCACATATTCTATCAAGTATCACACTTTTCTCCCACCTCTTGTTTCAACGAGCTTTGGGATTCAAATTAGTTTTTCAAAGAAGCCTGATGAAAACGGATGCTCCGAGTTAATCCGTATCTGTTGCCCCAAACAAAAAGACGGAAACACGAAAACATTTTGTTTTGTCGTGGTTTACTATTTGCCCTCTATTTTATTCATTTTCTTTAAAAATTCCGCCTTGGCATTCATATTTTTTTGAGCTAGTGTTTAATTATATATATATATATTTATATATTAGGCGTGTCGAGCGTGGTCTGCCACAATGTCTGCGACTGCTTTGTGGTGTTGCATTCAGCAAAATGCAGCAAAGCTACACACATCTACTTGACAAACAAAATTGAGACACACTGCAAATTCGTTCATCCAGTCATACTGTTTGGGTGCTTTGCTTCGCCGGGTGCAAAGCCAAATAGTACTTTTATTGGTTTGTAATCGATACTTAGTCAGAAATTATTTATCTTCAAGAAACTGAAAGGCTTAGATCCAGTAATGACGATTTACGCAGAACTCAGAACACAAATACTACTACCAGAGGGATTTTTTCTTATAGCCTCATCGTTCGTGTGCATGTGGCATTATACAAAGTTTTTAAAACACTTTGGTTGAAGGTAGTCGAAAGTTGGACCTAGCCAGTTGGTTTTCTGTCCTGCGGTCAAGAATATCGACCAAGGATACTGGGAACGCTATCGATCACTCACACCACATATATCCTTAGTATCCAGAAATGTATGACATTTACCCCTGATCCACCACGATTATGACCAATCATACAGGTCGACGATGAACCACATACAAACACACAAACTCGCGGACATACAATCGCTTTCTATAAAAATCGGTAAAATTTCACGGGTATTTTCAAAACTACAAAACAATCTTGCTTGATATTGTTCGTCGGCGACCGATATGTGTACACAAAGAAAATTGTTCACGAAATATTTGCCGTCTGATTTGTTTGCACAATTTATCTGTGTTCATTTCAGAGCATTACACTGTCAAATTGTTTGAGAATTCCCTTTTGCAATACTACTGAAACTGTCTTGAGCAGCTAGTTTGTGCTATCAGTTGGTGCTGTCTGCTTGCTATCAAGTTAATAATTAGCAAAATAAACTGATAATACCATCGCGCTTGTAGAACTAACCCTCATCGAAAGGCAGGCTAAATTGGGTGATAGAGGCCAACCGTATCAGAAGTGCATTTTCAACTCTCTATTTCGGACTGGGCAACCGAGTAGTAGTACGAAGCTTGCAGATGACTCGCGGATCCCGATGGATCGATCGTTGATGCAGAGACGTGGAATAGAAGAAATAGCGTATGTTGTAAACTCTAGTTGCTGTTTTTTCTTTCTCATTTTCCGTTCATTGAATATATACATATATATATATATACATACGTATTGATCACCATATTTTAGTTTTGATGCATTTATTATACTGCACAGGAATGGCAACAAAAACGGATGCAAAGGTCAGCAGTGTAGGAGCTAGATATGAATGACCAACTAGTTTAGATGTAATCTCTGGTTACACCTATGAAAATATCAGTTGCTTGCTTATAGTTTGCATTGCCTAAAATATCTGGAGTCTCTATCTTGGTAATTTCATACACGTAATCCATGGATGATATTCATTTTTTACAGAACCGTGAGTTGAATTTTTCCCCACTCATTTCCTTCTTTTGCTTCACCGACTAGTCTCCAAATTTTTGGGAAATCAACAAGGCGTATTTCTGCATGTTGACCTTTTTTGCCCATCTCTCTGGTTCCTTTGTTTCATACCACTCTCCTGTCTTGCTGTAAAACTGGTCGGGTACAACATTTGTTCGTGTTCAGTTATGATCCAGTCATCCTGTTATTTTGTAGGTGTGTGCCAGAGACAGAGACGAAGACGGAGAGAGAAGAGCGCTGAACTTATTCTTTCATGATTATAGTCCCAGGAGGTGGGTCTTTCATTAAATTGGCACGGTATAAATTGTACGTTAGCCGATGATCATCCTCCATATAAGGACTGTAGATGTTCTTGATCATCCTGTTCCGTCCACTGGAGCTTCTAACGAAAAATTCTGCATGTTTGCGTATTGATGCATCGTACCAATTGAGGATGAACCAAAATACGACTAGAACCAAGGACCACGCGGCTAAGACGATCAGACCAATTAGGCAATCTGTTTGTTTTGACCAAAAAGTTGCCTCCGGTTGAATGTAGATTCGATAAGCAATCCTGGGTCTAAGTGACCAGATCTGGCCCGGTTGTTCCCATCGGAACTGTCTCATATGACAATAATAACTATCTTCCTCGTACAAGTATACATGATGAAATAGCAATGAACAATCTGGCATGACACGAATATTTGTATCCGAATTCTCGTCGTACTTGTACGTCACACCGGAACCGGTGCGCCAAATCACACGGGAATTGTTGACCGTACATATCAGGTCATTTTTTGATGTACATTTAAGACGAAAATTTTTCTGACCTTCTCGTACAAGTCTGATACTTTTTGCATACCGATGATCCCCACTAACTGGTAAAGTGGAAGGTTTGAATTTCAGAGTTTCTGCTGCTTCTAGATTAGCCCTAATCAAGCGATGTATATCATGCACCTCGCACTGAATCTGATATTTAATGGTCAGGTGATAGCTAGTTGGTGGAAAACCGGGAAAAAAACTGGAAAAGTTATATAGATGTTTGAACAGTGTGTATCCACACGGGATGTACAAGTATGTCTCGTTTGCGTAAGTTGGAAAGTCCATAATTTCCTTATTTCGTTCAGACACCTTCTCCTTTGTCCTACTGGTTGTGATATTTGACAAACGAACTGTGGCCATAAAATCAAATGTTTCACGTAACACATCGTAGATACGAAGTATCACATTGTTCTCGACAATTTTCGGTCGTTGATTTGGAATGCGGACAAAACATTGTCTTGTAAGCCGAACTTGGACCGGACCACATCGGTCTAGGAATCCTTCTTCTTTTCCAATACGAGTGGTCAACATAAATGGTCCATACTGAACACTTTTCCATCCCTTGTGATCGGTCAGCTTACGGCGTGCGGCACTTTGTATTTGATTAAACTGATCGGAATTTTCCACCTTGAAAGGTATGTTATTCGGATGCGGAAATGCCACCGGAGTTGACATAGTTTCCGCTGGTTTGACGTAGTCTAAATGATGCCAGATATAGTTTGACGGGTGCAACGAATTATTTGGTACAGTACAGATGTAAGTGCCCCAACAATCTTGATTCACATGAAGTCGTAATGCTTTTGTCTTGGGATCTATGCACATTTTATTCTTTGGACCAGTTCTGACCAATTCTGGCTGTGGTCGCAATTCCCAGTGATTTTCGAAAATCGATCGATTTGAGTAAAACATCAGTTGAGAACTTCTAGAACGTGAGATAAATTTCCACACTACTTTGAACTTTTCCGATTCCAAGCAGATCGCACAAGGTATCCACACAATTGCTGAACTTGTTCTTGAACTGATTAGAATTGTTTGATGTCGTTTGTGAGCCATTTGCAAGCGTAGACGGGCACAGCTTGTCCGTGTGCCAAGGGTCACCCCTTCAGATTTAGAACATGGTTTCAACGGATCATCATCTGGTTCTCCTCTGCAAAGACCCTGCCGTGATATTTCCTGAGATACAGTGGATAAAAAAATTAGAAACGTAAGTGTACGCATAGAAGTAGGTTCTTGGGGATATGTACTGTAGTTGATCAACGAGGTGAAACCCGATACCTTACAGTGAAGCACTTTTGGTAGGTTAAACCAGTCAACGAAATTGTTTGAATGCTTACAATAAATCGATTTCCGAGAGGTCATCTAATTTGACTTGTCATGTGCTCTTCCGCTGTGCATATAGGTGAGTTCAGAATTGACCGTTCCGCCAAAACAATTCCCACACACGTTATTACACGTACCGTAGTTGAAGAAAAACAAGACCAGTGGACAGTCCCCAGCCAAGCTGGGTAAGCGATTTTCTCAGTGTGCGTGCTTCAAAATCTAGTACGGCGAACCAACCAGGATGGTGAGATCAGCCGTTAACCAGATAAGAGCCATAAACTGATTGTTGGCCTACCGTCATTTTGGTAGGACAGAAGACCAGCTGCATCGGTGATAGGTTGTAATTTACTACATGGGCGCTACGCTGGGTTACGGATGGGAAAACGGTCACCATATAGGTGTGCAGCCGTGAATGAGCTAGGCTCAAGCCTACCAAAAAACCAGTGGCAATGTTGAGGGCGGGGTTGATTTTCGCCTGACAAGTGATCTTCCTAAAAATACCACAAGAGCCCGCTGGTGACACTGTGCCACGGCAATCGAGATCCGACAAACAGATTGAGCCATTGTCCTTTGTCACGTCCCGCAGACTCCGCAAGGTTTACCAGAAGAGGCGTATGAACGGATCATCTAATCACCGGATCGACTGTAATGATTCTGCGGCCTTGGTGCCAAAGCCACATGTCAATGGGACCACACAGAGGAAGGACAAACAGAAGGGGGCAAAATACTATTTCGAAACAAGCCAAATGTTTTGTTTTC
>LUCM01011737.1:31404-51879 GCA_008360955.1 Fasciolopsis buskii | reverse complement strand
ACTACTACTACTACTACTATTGCTAATACCACTAATACCAATCACAACAACAACACCAGCAACAACCACAAACACAACAACAACAACAAAAACAACAGAAACTCGGCTGCAACATAAACTTTGGGAAGAAAACAAATCTATCCCATTGCAAAATAATTCTGAAGTCCTTTAAAGATCTCTCCTTTCTCCTTATTTCTTTTCAGCATACATCAACCACTTATATGCTAGATCCCCTGGTCAATTATTCAAATATGCGGATGACGTTGCTCTGTGGTAGTCCATATGTCGCACTGAAGATTTTCTGAACTTTTCCAACAACTTGTCTCTCACTCATGGTTTTCTCTTCACTCTGGCTTGAATCTTAATTCATCAAACTTTGTCGAATGTTTTCTAACATTTTCTCGGTCTGCTTACCCGACTGACCTTTCATTCGTTCCCACAAACTACTCAGTGAGGGAGATTCCGTCAAGGCTTAATGGAATAACTAATAATAAAAATATTTCAGGGGCATGCATCCTCTAAACATTTCGAATTGTGTACAAATCGTAGAAGACCATTATTTTGCATGGAAAGCCTGTGGCATTTCCAGGTCATGCAAAACCTTATCTCCTTACTTGTTTACCGGTGCAATTTCTCCGCCGTCTTCTATTGATCCCCTGTTACTTTTACTGATTTACAAAACATGGGCTTCGGAACCCTTCGTCGTGGTTCGTTAATTATTAGTTGTGTATCTAACATAACACTGAAAGAAGTCTGCCCCAAACTGTGTGACATGCATCTATCCGCGTGTGAAAAATTTGTACATAAAATTCTTACGGATCTGTGCCGTAAAACACACAATGATATTTCTAAATGCCACTCTTATATCGGGACACGTTCTACCTCCCCTATCACATAAATATCTATAGAAACTAAACTGTTCGCTACCTTACTTGAACTCTCAATGAACGCGAAGAGATCATGACTGTCTTTCTGTTCAACCTCTAGTGAATTTGAAATATTTATTATTCCGGACGTTTTTTCCAACTCTGTACACTGAGGAGGTAGCGAACGCATCCAACGTACGTAAAAGTACAAACAGCACAATACAATGCAATACTAGTAATTGTTATTTATACGTTACCGCGAATGATTTCAAAGCCAAATTCTGCACCTGCTTTGGACCTCCCTGTCGTGGCTGCAACCCGGACACAGGATAAGTCTTTCATGGATGCAGCACTGTGGTCCTCGTTCCAATGAACATGAACACCAGCGTGCTACTTGACGTCAAGTTTATTGTCTTCTCTTAGCCAATAGTACTCTGTATTTATCAGCTTCTCGGATTTACTGAATTACATAGGCTTCCTTCTCCAAGTACCGCATCTAAGCTACGATTAGTCGTTGCCCGAGACCCCTATCCGTCCATGAATAGAGATGGTCTTATGCATAAGACACAATGCTTGCATAGTCAAAGATCTAAAGCGGGAAGGATCATTGCTTCGACAATCTTTAACCTCATGTATACATCAAATTTGTTGGCCCTTTGACTCACTCACACGTCTAAACCCACTTGCTAACATGCATAGGTACATTTACTAGATCGTCTGAAGCTATTCCCATTTCTAGTTCCAGCGCCGAACCAGTGGCTCAACGTTTCGTAGAACGATGAATAACTATTCGGTTGACTCTCTACCGTCACTACCGAACGAAAGGGACAATTTGAGTCTGACCTGTTCTGCACAATCACGAATATGATTGGAGCGGATTCGCATGATTGTCTACCACTCGGCGTCGAACGACTAATTCTAAAGTCTTCATCGCCAACTTAAAGTGATTCACAGATTTTATGAGAACTCAGAATGATTGGAAACGCTACTGTTAACTCTACTTAACATAAGAATTTGCTTAAAAGCGAATATTCAAAGTTCACTTCGAGATCTCGGGGCAACTTTGCATAGAGAGACAAAAAGGTACTCGTTCCGAACTCGAAACCTATTAGCATGCATTCATCCAGCGTTAATCCGTAAGCAAACCACTGCAGTAACACTAAGGTGGGACCTTTCGTATGATTCCTCATCTCGATAGGACAGTCAAGGTTGATCGACTCAGTCAAATCAATATTCTTAAATTCTCATGCGCCGACGACAGTCGACTGTTTAGTAATACAAGATCTGACGTTAACCCTGCACGATCTCCCAATGGCTCCCTCGTGTGACAGCACAGATCGCCATCATCGCTACCTGAAACTATCGTCGCAAACCCAAGCCAGCACCTTACTGGCCCGGCTATTTCCTAGAGTGAGAACTGTACCTGAAGCTTAAGTCAGCAGTGCACTACCACACCCGTTAACGAATGTGATTTCCATCTCAAGTACCAACTGAAAGAAAGTTTGTCCAGTTATTTCTTGCGAATAGGTAGAGCCTGATGTTTCAAATGTGCACGGCAATATTTACGACACGAATAACATTCATTTCGTGTTTTTCTTTTTGCAGGTCACATTCGGTGCAGTTGTTCCATCGGTTCTCATCTTTTCTTTGTTTTCATTGAACTCGATCTACTGGTTTGTTTATTAGTTACCCGAAATCTTCCGAGAATTGTGACCTTATTGACCGTTTTTTGTCTGTTCGAATCACCTTCGATGCCTTAATTACAGAAGTTCCGGTCTAGTTTCTGAAAAATTTCAGCTTCTGGATAGTGTCGATGCAGTTAAGCCTAATATGAATATCAGATGCAAAACAGGCTAGTGAAAGCCCATGTAGAAAAACGGAATTGGTGAGAGGCATTCGATCGGAGTTAACGAGACAACTGTTCTGGATCCGTTCGAACTTAACTGCTTTTATTGGTTACCACTGATGACGAGGTCTGAACAAACTTACATTCGTAATTCCTACTGGACTGGGCAAGACCTAGTGACACATACAACCCCCCAGTTGGAAGGCTAAGATTCGAGCCCCAGTTGAGTTGATGGATTTGCACCACTGATGGAGTCCAATAAGAGGAAAATTCGAGTCCACTGTTTCCTCGATGCAAAATTGTCCAGATGTAGTGAAGTTACCTAGTGAAATTTGTAGTCCCTGAGCAGTCGGTCAGACAGTGAGCCGCAACACGAGCGAAAGTAATAAGATTTATTATAATAACCAAGTCAGTTTAAGAGTTCAGATGATTATCAACATCGCACACGGAGGGCAAATTTCCTATTGGGGGAGCTCAGAAGCACATTTAGAATATTCAGGTCCAATCGGTCCTGATTGGCAGGTGTGATCCGTAATCAAATGCACAATTCTATCTCCGTCAGCGTTGTCCCACTGATTCAGCCGACATGTATGTAACTTTATGTAGTTCATTTTTCCTTCCTTATTGATCGGACAGCGCAGAATTGCGCGTCTGGAGAGGCCGTTGGACAACGGAAGTTGATCGACGAGACCGATAAATCTCTTTTTGTTTTTCAAGCTTGACTGACGAAACCGCATTCAGAAACATTTGAGAAGTTACTAAGAGTGGCATGGCCATGGGAAAAATGCAACATGACAGAGATTCTAGGCATTTCTAAGAATCCGACTTGTAAAAAGGATCGCATCATCACTTGCAATTTTATTTCATTCTCTTGTCACAGACACTTTTGTATTCACCAAAATACGAAGATGCTGCCTTGGACATATCGACGAGTAAATGTGATTGTACCGTGCCAAGTTGGCTCGACCGCTTAATAATGAGTGTCTGTCAACGAAAAACAATGTAATATAATAGATAATTTTGTTTCCATTCCTGCCTAGTGCTTTGATCGTCTCGGAAGGGATATTCATCTGGCAGACAGCCTATATTGGCAGCCCACTGTTGGCCGCGACTCCTTTCCCGAAAATGACGTAAATTATGGTTTTATTAATAAAGAAGACAAAAGATAGAAAATATAAACAAGAAAGGACGAAGAACATTATTTCTTCAAGTTAGTTGCTCTGTGCTCAGTTTTTACTCAAAGGCTTCAGCTCGAAACTCTTACCTTAGCGATTTTGCACCCGGTAACTGCATGATCCAGATGCAGTGTCTAAAAACACATCAAGTTGGGAGGACTGTGCTACTCGGAACCTCAAACGAACGTCCGCATAAACAGCGAAGAATGTCCAAAGGTCTCATCCAATTTTTATCTTTATATCTACTTTGTGCTCAGTCGAATTTCAATACCGTGTGGAATTGGCGCTGCTTGATGTCCTGAGCGGTTGTCGAATGGTAAGACCCGGTTACAAATCTTGAACCTCAAATTTACCGATGAAATTAACACTAGAAGATTCCCAGAAGTCTTTAATTGATTTGAGACGGCAACATATTAGAAGCCAAGATTGGCCTTTCGGAGGTGCACAGTTAAAAAGGCGATTTCTCATGGTACAATTCAGTACTGAACCTTGGGAACTGTTACATCATTTCAAGAACTTAGTTTTCCTAACAAGGATGAAACAGATTCTATGGTTTCTTTATGGTGCGTTGAGCGATGATATCACATGGTGAATTATTTCATGAAAACTTAGTTTTCACTAATCAGCTGGACGGCTAGATCAGAGACAAGGTTGGACTTACTGATGAGTACCTAGGGGGAGCGTCCTTGTGAATTCTCCAAATAATCCGGTCTTGCAGCAATATCGCCCATTCACTGGGAGATGCATATCCATTGAGGTGTAATCCGTTCAGTTACTACACACGTGTGCGAAATCTGCCCAGAGAACTTAGATGAATCAGATAGTCTCCATTGTATAGCATGAGGTAGAAGAAACTGGTATGATCACATCTCAAACTCCGCTGTCTAACAAAAGTGCAGAAGTGCGGATTCATCGCCCTCGTTCCTCCGACCACGCCGCTTGCAGTGGCTTGGGTATGTTTTCTGGTCTTCGGGGATCCGAATTTAACCAGGCTGGTTGGTAGAAATACTAAAAGGAGCTGCGAAATCCATATAACGGAGGAGATCAGCTGTCTAAATATGACATTTTCTATCAGCTTACGATCGAAAACCGTTAGGGAGAAGGGATGGAAGAGTTTGATTTTAGTGTTAGACTTACTAAACTGATGTATCTGAGCTATTTCAACGGCTGTGTAGTAATCAGGAATGGAAAAGTTCCTCAAAAATATACTGATGCAGTTGAAAACAAAATATTCACAGTTGTTCTTTAGTAGTAGGCACATGTAACAGCAAACTGCCTTATAGTCTTCAGCAATTAACAGTGAGGCTGTACACCACCGAACCTCGTTGGTGCGCAGAGTTTCCGTTTGAGCTCAATTGCAAAACGGAGTTCATTTACACCAGGTGCACCAGAAATGCTCCACTTCATGCGTATCTACTACCGATGGTTTCCTCACGTAGTCGTTTCATAGAATGAGAAATCCACCCACGCGTTGTTAACCCAGAAGTCAGCATCACAAATCAAAAGTGGACCGGCGACCATCTGACTACCGAGAGGGTGCTCTACCACTGAGCCACCATGGGCATAGTTCTCGAACACGAATTGCGTAAGTGAACATCCGTTACTGCGCGTAATAATATTCCAGTGACACAGGGGATCCTGCTTAGCCTCGTTGCTCTATTTCCTTGCAAACTGGCAGACGACTCCAATCCAGTGTCTGTAACCAGATAAATGTCTGCATACCACTGAAATAACGGTTTAAGTAACACTGAGTATTCACTTACACAATGCACGCACAAACATTGTAGCCAAAGTAACTTAGTGGAAGAGCATTAACGTGGTAAACGGGAGGTTCTAGCTAGTGGCATCCACTTTGGTATTTAAGTGGATTTTCCATTCTGCATTGTATCTGATTTTTCGCTCTACTAAAATAAAATAAAAGCCGCTGCGATATGTCAAGCAATCAAAACCAGGACTCACTTGAATGGTCATCGACGTGAGTGCACGAGGTACTTTGTGCCTACGCGTGTGTGTGTATGTGTTTCTTTATTGGGTCTATCGTCAACCGTCAAAGAATGCGGATGTTTGGAGGCATAGTGAATCTTGTTTAGTGACCAGCACGGGAAGATTTTGTCCCAGGTCATAACGAGTGAACGACTGCCGTCAGAGGCATCCAAGAAGTCAACTCTTCATCACACAGTAAATATGCGTTAAAGATAAAGTATGGACATCATTTCAAACATGGCGGCATATTTCTCGTGAAGTTGCAGTAAGACGTGAAAGACAGTCAAACAAACTGAAGTTCTTCGAATACTAGTTTTGAATAAAATTTAGAAATATCAATCAAACAGGCTTTTTGGCGACAAACTTGTTTTAACTTGAGATTTGAGATGAGTAGACCATGATGCTATTCACATAGAGCCAAGCAACGTGACAACTTAAGTGTGAAGTTTAGCTGAGGCAGTTGTGGCTCCAAATTCAGGATGTTAATTGTGAAGAACTCATTCAATCAAACTCTGCCCCTTGCGTTTTGTTTTGTGACTCAGTGGATAACGAATACACTTCCATCCATTCGAACATAAATGGAACTGGTGAGTTGTTCCGTATCTGAGTGCGGTGAGACAACGTGCAATCCACGTGATATGGTCCAATACGGCTTCGCGTTGGCCTGCATTGACAACCAGCCAATTAAAAGCTCAGCGACAGGCGGTCGCGAAGTTCAATCATTTCTCGGAGGTAACCGGGTGGGATGTATCCCACCAATCAGGATATCTCCTACTTCGCATAATAAGGTGTGAGTTGTAAATGAAAATGGAACGTGTTACCGGCAGCCGTGATCATCTCGCCATCTTCAGTTGCGTAGATTGGGCCGGACCCAGTCCAGTGCCTCTTGGTTATTCGTATTCGCTCGCTACTGAGACTGGTCGAATTCCGTATACCGATTTCACATATGAATATTACCTGGAGCCAAGTTGGGAACTTAAGGACGACGAATTTGATGAACCCACATGTTTAACTACGTTCATCGCACCGGGCGGCAGACAGATCTCACGAATGACAATCACATTGATTCCATCACGGAATTTAAGTGCGATTCAGAAACAAAGGCTGCACATCCTGGTACGCAAAACTGGAGAATATATTCGCTATTGATTATGCCAGGTTAATGCGTAGACTGGGCGCAGTGGAACAGCAAAGGTACGCCAGTTTCACTTTGTCCAAAACTAAGTAGAATACGTTTTCCGGAAACATTAAATGATTCCATACAAACATTCTTCGCAAGGCCATTGCTATTTTGCACAGAGCTTGAGTGTCTCCAAGTCAGAAAAATCATTAGAAGACATGTGCAGGGAAAGTCATTCTGGAAATCCGAAAAATTAGTCTGAAGAATCTGTGTCTTTGTAATCATATCTAATCCCCAGCAAGCGGTACATATGTTCCCAGTAAAAAAACAAGAACACCGCCGAGACAATGACAAAAAGAAGACAAGCAAATAATCGTAAAACTTGCTCCATGCACGCAAATACTTATTAATGCCAAAAATAAACCGAGAGGTCAACAGAAACCTCCACCTAGTCCGTCCCAAATTGGATGAGCTTCGGCCCCGAAGAGTTCCTGTAAGCAGGTATACGAAATGGAAGAAGACGGAATGTGGAGCGAGTGAAATTTGGATGAAGGCAAGTCACTGTGTGTTCCGATTGATATGGCAAACTAACTTTGATAATCCTAATCGTCGCCCATAATATTTGTTTTCCATCATTGTGTGATCCCCACTTGCAAAACATGAATTGACTGCTCAGTTGGAAGACGATTACCACCTCTGTATACCACACTTCCCATCAAATCCGTTTTCTTTGACTCAGAATTCTAATTCTTCTGATCGCTAAAACACCCAGCGGACGCGCTCAGTATTTCGGTGCGGACTAAGATATAAACACAAAGACCACAAAGGGAAGGGACGTGGTGGGCCGGGTTGAACGCAGGCCCAAGAATGCCGCAAAGACTGCATATCATGTGATACAGTGTCATCCTTCCTAAAACTTATTATTCGTTTTGATCAACGAATGGAGGCACACTTGACGTTCCACACCTACAGTTTTATCTACTTACTTGAGTGCATCTGCAGAGCGCAGCATGCAGGAGGGATAGGATGGCAGCTGTCCACCAGGACGAGTAAACTCTTACGAATCTTGCCTTCCACGGTACAGAACTATCCACCGGTTCCATTGCATTCCAGAGGAACGACACTGGTCACCAAGTTGGTCTGAATCCAGTATTATGGACTATTATGTAGTCCAGAAAATTCAACAGTATTGTGATTCGCGGGAGCCAAAATAAATTCGGTCACATTTCTCCTTTGATTATATCATATCATAATCAATTCGCTTAACATTATCTTACACAATAGGTTCGCTCTCAGTTCTATTATCGACAGCGAAACAGCAACGGCCGTACGTGCTTAATCTACTGTGCTTCTTTGTGCCAGCAAAGCACAGGTTTTTCAACGTTTTTAATCTATCTCTTTTTATTTTTTATGTAGAAAGTACATAATTTCCAAGAAAAGGTAAAGGTAAAATGGATGATGCCAGATGGAAATTGTGACCGGCAGTTAGGAGACTCGAATCAGTGACGTTGGGGACAAAACCCACCGCGCTTACTGATTGACCACCACCGTTTACAGTTATGACAAACTGCTCATTCATTTGTGGATCAAGAGATAGATGAGAGGGCGAAAAATTGATGGTTATTATCGACTCCACCCATTTGCTTGTCCTAGCTCGTCCATAGGCTGGCACGATTTGATAGACCAAACTGTCCTCTGAAATGTCGCACGACAAAAAATGACCCGGGGCTAGTTTTTCGAGTACGTTCAATAAGGACGGGATCACTGAGCTATCTTGCCTTGGCAGATGCATCTGACAACATAACTTTTTCCCTAGAACATCTTTAATTCCGTTTCCAATTAACACAATAAAGGCATTTCGGTAGGAGAAAGAGTAAAAGGAATGAAACTACCACAAAGAACTGTATTTTTAGTGGATGGTTAATCTTCGCAGTGTATACGGTTCCAGCCGAGTTTATGGAGTTTCTTGATTGGCAGGTTTTACGTTTAACTTTAGAGTACTTTGTTGCCGATCGATGTGAAGCCGTTGTCGCGTGAGCGATATCTTCTGTACTTATTTGCATTACACAATTCTCTCTCTGAAATCAACTAGGTTATTGTGAATTTTAAACCTTATTGTAGTGCCGTCGTTTGGAATTTGGTTAACGTAAATGTGGCTTGTCGACTAACACACTTGTTGATATTTGATTGGTAGGATTGTATTATTTGTTCTAAATTTGAATATATCACCCCTTCTCTTGCGAGGCGCTGTCTCAATATACCGGATTAAAAATATTTTAAATTTAACTGGGAGGCGAATTAAAGTATGACTAAACAATTGCGAACATAGACGAGTGCGGCGGCCGTCATCTGCGCAAAGAAGTTGCCATCTAAAACGGTGACAAAATTTCTGGGACATTAAAGTCAATCAAGGCAATCACGGGCTTGATTTTTGGTTCAAAAGACAGCAGTAGTCTGTCAGAAGTAGTTGACCTAATTTGTAATGTATTCTCATTGTAGAATACAGGGAGAAATACATGGGCAGTGTAACTCTTTTGTTGCTCAAGTTACACATTAGCATTCACATCACATCAAATGGGTTAGGCGTTCAAGCACAGACTGATAGGTATGGCATCGTCGACTGAATGATTACAAACCTCGCTGTCAAACACTGCCTGTGTATAGGTTGTAACCTGCGACATGGACGGAGGATAAACGACTGACGAGCGATCGAAGTTGAATAAAAAGACAAAGGAAAGCGCAACGAATGATTAGGGGCTGATACAACTCAGATACACTTTAAGAAAAATGATGAAAAGTACTGTCTCCAGTATTGTTTGCCTGCAGTCGCATACAGCAAGCAGTGTAGAGATCACCAAGATAGCTTGGGAAAACGCTAATTGAAAACGTGTCTTTTCCAAAACAAAAAAACAAAACTAAGAAATGAAAAGACCGGAGGTGATGTAAATGATATTCAAGGAGACTGTTTTGGTGTCTATGTGCAGCAGCCGATTGACAACAATTTTAATAATGGTATAACTTAAACGGTCTCACTCAAAAACCAATTACTTCTGTCGAATCTGGTTTCCCATCTTTTTAAGAAAGTGACCTGAACAACAACAATGCTCAATGAATCGAAACAGACATCGAAGCTGCTCGTACGATTCAACTTGGACGGAGAAATCCCGATTCGGTTGAGACGTATGTTCACTAATGGATCGTGAACTGGCTATACTCTGACAACCGGTTTTGACGGGTAACGATCGAGATTGCTGCACCTGTTTTGTTGCTCGCCGGCGATTTTCTTGCCTTACTTTGGTCGAGATGCAATCGGTCACCATCACTACATCTCTCAAGCTCATGGATGGGCCGGATTTGCTTCGTCTTGGCGCATTCGTGCAAGCTGAGTCCAGTTTGGTGTCAGTGTCCACAGACTGCAGCGGATTCTGATGACAACGCTGTTGCATGCTGACAGATAATTCGGAACCAGATTCATCCATCGGGAAAGGGGAAAGGGGGATCATGGGTAAAGGTGCCGAGCTGGAAATCGTTGTTTCAGGTGAGCCATCGTGACGACTGCAACAGTGTCGAGAAAGTTGTAGGCACAGATCCACAAAAGCTGGAAAGCTCAGACCGCGAATGGTGCACAACTCTACAACAAGATGGAATATCATCGTGAATAAAGATGACAGTATTTCAAATCGTGCAACAATAAAGATAGAAAAACGAAAATTCCAATAATAAACCAGAAAGATTCTGCGAGAACTCATTAAAATTACTGATTACCAGTTCCTCATATTCAATCTATACGGTATTTTTTCCAGGACCGATGAGATTCCATATTTATTCAAATAGAAATGGAAACGGTCGCTTTATCTTGTCTTTAATTCCGGACATCGATGTACGACTTAAACAAGTTATAGTTTGCTACACTGTGTTTGTTGAGTCTATCGTAGTTTAAAAAATATCATGTTACGCAAAATATTGCCGGCGGAATTAAGATATTGATTACTGAACAAAAACCGGAATAATCAGACGATCACTATAGCTCCAGTATACATGCTAACTTTCTGTCAAGCAGAATGTCATCCATAGGGAACGATGTCTAAGAATCGAAAATCTCCCAGAAAGTACGTCATCCACAAAGTGACAGTCATCAATCGAATAAACCACAGGCAAGTGCTTGGTGACATCAACTAATGACAGGTTTGCATATTTCACACAACAGCGCAGTCATGACACATTCCCACACGTTTCATCCTCACGTCACGTTCAGATTAATGAGTGATTAATAACATATACTCTTCACATCAACAGGCCAACCAACCAGCCATCAACAGGTTTTTTCAATTCAGGCAATCACACTCATTAATTACCCTGGACGATCAGAAGCAACAACTTATGATCATTTGCTTCTTTTCTATGCTATATAGACAAGTGGTTTTTGGCTTAATTTGAATAAAGGTCCCGTATTCGTTCGTTGTTTATTCTCACCGGAAATTGGACGGTTGGGGGAGGGGTAGTTGCTGATCGGAGAATCCAAAGGTTTGCACGCCAATACAACAAACGTTGCCTTTTCGAGTGACATCTGTTCTTTATCAAGAGAATACTTCATTCATGACGATAACGCGTGCCACAATACAAATGGGAAATCTGGATACCTATTTTGTCGAGGAAACCTGATTTGGTGGAAGGCGTTCGATTGGAGCTAAAGAGACAGGTACCGTGACTCTTTTCGAAGCTTTCGCGCACTGCTGGCTGTTACTGGGGATGATATCTGCATCTGATATTCACTGAGTAACGGGTATGTTATAAAGACAAGTCAAATTTCCCAATCCTTCTGTTATGGGAAGGCATACTATAGAGAACCAACGGAAAAGATCTTTCAAGAAAACTTTAGACCCCAACGAAAAAGGTTTTGCCCATGATGGTTCGTCGCAAGCCGCAAACGATCTATCTACATCAACAACCTGCCAGCCACAATCCGGACCAAATAATGTCCTTCATCAATACCTTTCATTTTTAGTGACGAAATAAAATTTCTAACACTGAAGAAGTTTATGAGGAACAACACGGGTACGCCAATAGCCAGCTGACAAAACAAGAAAAAAAACAGGATTAAAAGAGTATTTAAAAATTTAGCTGGTGATTCCTTATTTCGATAGAACGCCACAAATTCCTAATTATGGAGCTCGTGAGTGGAAATTATTCAATGGTCAGTGATAATCGGACTTTGAAATGAGACAACTTCGACCACGAACCACTGAAAACAGACAAATGCAGCTGATCCAAAAGCCGATGACTCAGAAAGACTACTAAAATCAAGTGTAATCCAACAGCATTTTATATGCGCCTGCTTATATTGTGCAGAAGACCTTTAATTTACCAAGTTAGATTTATCTTGGGGCTGATTACAGAATTCTCGTTACAGGATCAGACGATAATTAAATTGAAACAAATGATTGACGGGCAACAACTCGATTTCAGATGCGATTTTGAAAAACAGATCATTTCTTGGGAGGAGAATACTGATGACTTCACAGAAAGGTAAGTGATGAAACAATAAAACTTGACGGCCTGGTTGTAATGTTTATTAGGACAGCCTCATGATAGAAAGAGCGAATTCGGCGCAATTTCTCCCGGCTTCTTTTCCCATGGACCACGACAGCGATTCATTCAGCCCTGCTAATTTATGACCCGGCCTCTAACCTCATCATTACTGGAAACATGTGAATGCAAGCCTGTCATCAATAAACCATGCTGCCCATATTGATCTCTCGTCGTGTAAACCGGCCATTAGATGAGCCCATTGACACGATCAGTAAAAACCTTGGGGATCGTTTTCAGCGGACAGATGAACTGACAAAATCTCACAGATGTTGTACCTGAAAAAGATGCACTGCAGTTTCTGGGCAAAACGGACATTCCGCTCGCGGTTAGCTTGTTTCATTCGCATGGACATTCCGAGAAGCGCTGTACTTGGTACCTTTGTGGGAGCTATACATTCGACCTTCTATCAAGACTACATTTAGTAGGAAACACTAACTAAGATTCGCATTTTAGCACTTTACAGAACCAAGCAAACGACAACAAAGTGGTTACGGCACTCTGAACAAATTGGAGCTACTGGGACAGTAAATAAAATGCGGACCTTTTGTCGCGGGATAGATATATAGATACATGCGTAAAAAGCCAAAATAACGGTTTGGAACTTGAAAGCCCGCAGTACACCTCAATTACATATAAAATCCAAATCAATAAGACTGGATTGTGAAATGCACTAACTCACCGCGACTTCGTTTACACAAATTTGGTTCATAGACGCGTTGCCACCAGGCGCGCTGTTTAGTAAATATCAGGTCTAATTCTGTGTAGGTTAATCCGAGCTTATCCATTTGACAACGTCTGCAATATATATAACAAAATAGTACGTTACCAGGGCCGCAAAAAGGGAAATGTTTTGGTTTTACTCATTATAGCTTACCAAACAATTCAGAACGAACGGTAACATTGCAGAAAAAATGTCATATTTCACGAATTCAACAGTTGTCGCCAAAGGAACAGAACTTTTGGATAATTTCGACTATATTTTGAGATCTATTCAAGGTTTAAGGGATTTCCACAAGGGAAATTATCGTCTATAACGGATCAATGATCTGATCCCAACAACTTTATTTAAACGAAATGGCCGGCAGTGACCAAACGGATAAGGTCGTGGAGTTTGGACGTGAAGGTCGCCGGTTGAAATCCTCCCACCGCCGCTCAACTTCCCCACTTGGCAGCCCTTTGTTGGCCACGGCCCCCTTCCTGAGCATTAGTATACATTGTTGTTTCATTATTAAAGGAAGTAAAAAATAAAAGATAAAAATAGCCTAGGGAGTACTCTATTCAATCTTTGACACAGGGCATTCGATGATTGCTATAAATACAAAACTATAACAAAGAATACTCAAAACAGTGAACGCAATGTTGGCGCGACCAGTAAACGCAATCTGTAAAGGGAGGACTTTGCCGGAGAAAAAGGATTCCAAATTCAGTTCAGATTTTACAACCGCTAATCTCGCACAGACGTGCTCTGAATTCTGTTGCTACCTTACAGCGCCATCCACTTAGAAGAAAAAGAAAAACCATGAGAGGTATATTGCAAAATAATAAGTTTAAGAACTATTTCGAATAGAAAAAAAATTGAATCGAAGAGCAACACGGATTGCGGCATTGAACCATATCAACTGTTGTCTCCATCCGTCGCTGAGGAGGATCCAGACCCCAACCCGATAGTCTAACACGACCGACAGGAGCCAGCCTACTGGCTAACTTTTTCATACTTCTTGCCATATCACTACCTGGCTATCTTTACCATTCTTCCAACAATTACTTGTCTGGCCAAACAGCGGACAACGGGGCAATTGTTCTGTGGGCGTGTCCAAAAACATTTTCCAGCCACCGTAACCTACTTATATTCGGTGGGTTTTTCAAAGTTTAAACCATACGGCCCAGTAGGTTATGCCTAACATCCGAGTTACGACAGAATTCTCCCACTATATTCTACCAATACAAGGAAGACAGTGGGGTTCAAACACCGACAGTTTCCGTCCTCAACGGATACGCTCCTGAGCCGCATAGCGGAGCAAACCCTACTGTGGTCACCTAAGGTCGAACTTTGATAGACAAACCGATGTTGGGCCGACGCCAAAGATACCTCAAATTGGTGGGTGTTAATCGAGCTTCAGATAAGCGACCACCAGATGAGACAACCACACAAAATGCTAATTATATCTACGTCACTCAATTCTTTATCTGCAAACTCAAGGTTATGGTTGAAGCCAATCCACTCTTGAAACAGCATTTTAAAGCTACAAAGATGCAAGGCGCATCCCAAATACACATACAGCAAAAGTTCAGACAAACGAGAACCTACAAATGACTTGGTTCTTCATTCAGTAGCACAATACCATTCGGATATTCTCAGTTAGACAGTTTTCTTTTTGGCGACATATCAGGAGCGCCATTCTCATGGCAAAATAAGTCGTTTCCGTTATCATTCTAATGACAAGTTTGGAAAGAAAAGGCAGAAGAGATTACCCTGACTAACGCTTCTTTACGGGTTAAACTTGGGTGAAAGATACTCGTAAGTACGAATTCAGTAATGGCTGGTGGCATACAGAAATCGGAAAAGTGAGAAAAATTTCTCCGGGGCACTCCTCAGTGAGAGAGAGAGCCAGAGAAATGTACCATCGACTGAGTCGAACTTTATTTTCGGATCAAGAACGACAAAAACTAGGCTTACGGAAGATTTATATGTTTTGACCGAGGTGATCGTTTTAGATCGCCTTCCGTGGCCTGAATAAGTATTGCGTATGTCGGCCCAATGTCTACTTTTTTGTACTCAGGGCAGAGCTGCATGCTATTGGGCGCATCCTTCAGTTGCGGATGAGGGGAAAACGACCATTCAGATGGTTAGCTGTGAATAAGGTGGGTGGTCCACGCCCACCGAATAAGAGGCCACAGACAAGCAGTGACAGCGCTGAGGAAGCGACGTTTTCGCCTGGCAAGCATTTACCTTAAAAAATACCATAACAGTCTGCTGATGGCACTCGTGACCTGGCTAGTGTGGCCAACTATATAAAGGCATTTCCCCCTTTCGTGTTCTACTGGCCCTACAAGTTAGTCCAGAAGAGGCGTATAAACTGATTAACTGGCCACCCGCCCTTTCAGACTGAATCTACTGAATTACAGAAAGCACTTGGTTGCACAAGGACCAGAGGTGCATTCTGGGATGAAAAAGGGCCTACTCTGAACTGGGGGACAGATCAGTACTACGTCCCACAACGTATATACACGAATGACTTATCTTCCGATGAAGGTGCTACATTCTTGTTTGATTCATAAAAGCAATCTTCCACCGTACATAAAAGTTTGTTTGCCTAATGACTCTTCTTAACAAGATATATCACATTCATCGGAAAACCCCAGTCGGCCGAACTATTGATAGTGTCACTGGATGTTCTGTTCTTGTCCTGTCACGTTATCCTTCAGCTGGACGAAGCATTTATTCGTCCCCAACGCCCCTTCAAAATAGCCACATTCAACGTACAAATAAACGTGTGCAGAACAACAGGCGTGTTTAGCTCGTACACTGGAGACCCTAGCCATTGTCGTATGTTTTATCCAAGAGACCTGCATTTCTGTTCTACCACTCGACTGAAGTCGCCATCTAGTCCTTCCGTGGAATTTCATCTACATCTTTCTGGGGACCATGAGGCTGCAGCTTTTGATCTTACTGACGCTGGTGTGGCTCTCCATGATAGGTCTGGGGCTGCACCACTTGACTGGATCCCAGTCAACAGGCGGTTGTGCGCAGTGAAACGCAGAGATACGTGCAAAGTAAACAGCCATCATTCTGACGGACGCAACTTGCTTATCGTCTTAGCATACGAGCTCACAGATTGCGGCTCACGTGCAATCAACGGCACCTCCTATCAAAAGCTGCAGGACCTCTCCTACAAAGCAAAGCTTGGTGGAACGGTGATTTTAACAAGATGCAAGAATGCTGGAGTAAATGGGATGTTCTCGAATCAGGTGGCCCCCTTGGTTTCGATTGCTGCCATTCTAAAAAACGGGGAGCGGCTATTACCCCATGTCCAAACTATTGATTATTTCTCACTAGTACGAACTTCAGAGGTTCCAGTTATCGGCATGCCACCTGGTGTCCACCCTCTCTGAGTGAGCGGTATATTAAATGGCTATTAAATGTAAATGGAGAGACTGTCTATAAGATTACCGGTCGCACTGGAGTACTCTTCTCAACTCCGATCACGCGTTAGTTTGCACCAGGTAGTCCATGTGCTTTGGATTGGACTCCAAATCCACGTTACTGGGTCGGATATTTCGCAATAAACTGTCTGACCTGACTCACCTATCAACCTTTCAAGGCACGCTGGCTGAAAAGCTAGAATCGCTCCCACTCAATAACAACAAGCGCTTGTTGCTTCACAAGAATGCCATGCATTCTGTTGGCTCAGTGAGTTATGGCCTGACTCGTCGGGTTGTGATATACTGGATTTCTGTTAAGTCCCTGCGCCTTCTTGATGCACGCCAGTTCGTCCCGGATTATAGCAAGACTATTGAGTCACGGCTCGTAACGCGACATGAAATGAACACAATCTTCCGAAGGGATTAAGAGATCCGGTGGTCTCAACGAGCTACGGAGATGGGACAGGCTTCTGAGACAAGAAATTCTCGCAAGCTGTTGCACCTCATCCCAGCTACCGGTAGAAAAGCACTGAGTGTAAACGAAACGATATGTGAAGCTAACGATCCGCCTACCCACCACCAACAGCGACGTCTTATACGCCGGGCGGAGCATTATCGGGTATAAATTAGCTGGCAATCAGCGTCAGCCCCACTGGTACCTACATTGGCACGCGTCCCGTGAACTGTTAAAACGGACCCATAAACGGATGCGCAGACATAGTAAAAAATTCGAGCCTTAGGATGTCACAAATAGATGAGATGGTTCATTTAGAGGAGGAGGAATGGAACTGGCCAGAGAACTTCAGTTTTTGTTCCCCAGGGTTCGAGACTCCGAAAAAAATCGCCCTTCATTGGGAAATTCGATTGCTGTCTCCAAATCTGAGAAAGGCCTACGCAACGAATACACTTTTCACAGAGGTACAGTAGCACCCAACAAGATGAGGATGCAATTGCCGGACCAGGATTTATCACAAACGCCACAATAAAATAAGGAATTAATGATATTCGAAAAAATGAAATTACGGTTCACTCTTTCGAATTACTGCACTGTCCTCCATTGTTGTCGACCCTTCTTCTTCGACAATGCAACCCAGTTTCGCCGCGGTTTCCAACTGTTGCAGCACAACACCCATCCTCAACAGGTCTCGTCGACGGAGCCGTTGCTCTGCTTTCGTCCGCGATTATCTATCTCTAACTCCGATTGCGCCGGAGGTACTGGTTGATCGTCTTGATCGTTTTGGTGGGGCACATTCCTGTACGTTCTAAGCCTACCTGACAAACGCTGGTTTTCTGGGATTAGCGTCATCGCGAATAACACAACTGCTATCCGACAACACTTTTTCTCCCGAAGGCGGCGCTTCCATTACCTCGTGAAGTTTGATGGCAGGCCGTCGATCGGCACAGATGCACGCAGCAAAAATAGATCACCGGGACGTAATAACGCCCCAAATCCTCTGCTATTGTAATACTCCTTGGACGATCCCGCAGGGCCTGCAAATGAACCCACGCCAATTCCTTCCCTCGTCCAATCATGTCCTTCAATTGGCATATATACTCGGGCATTGAGCTGAGCACTTTCTAAACAATGGGCAGTCCCACGTCCGATGGAAGGCAGATTTCGCTGCCTGTCCAGGACAGCTAGGGATATGTTTCGCTGTCGCGCACTGTGCTACTGGAGGGAAGCAGACAACTAGGAAACCTGTCATCCTAATCGTCCCTTCCTTCATCGAAAATCCAGAACAGGTTATTGAGAATCCGATTGGTACGTTCTAATGGACCGTTTCATCCCAAGTGATATGACTTAGGGCGCATTTAATACCAGAGGAACAACACACCTAGGCGAATAATGTACTTTCAAAATTTGACCCATTATAGGACTGCAGTTTATAGGGTGCACCAAATCTACAGACGACTTTTTTATGATAGCGACGGCAACAGTACGCACATCGATGACTTTAAGCGGAATAACCTTACACCACTTAGTAAAGTAGTCAACCAGTAAGAGCATGTACTTATTATCTTCGCATGTTGCTGGAAATGGTCCAATGATGCTTAGTTTCACCAACTCGTTAGGAAAACTGACAATGACTGGGTGCAACGGGGCGTAAGGCAGCACACGCGTATCTTTAAAAATACCGCACAGTTCGCATCTTTTGTGGAATTCCAAAGTATCTCGTCGCAAACCAGGTCACCAAAAACGGCGTCTCACGGTTTTTGCCCAACCTGTTGACTTCTGTAAGACCCAGTTTTGTATTCAGTGTAGTCATTTACATATGCACCATTGATCGGGTAACAACGACTGGTCGAATAATTCAGTCCAAATTGGAAAACCAGTATGCCGTCTAACACTCGTAGTAAATCCCATAGGCTTAAGAGATACTTCACCAAGACACTATAGCTTACCATTTCTTGCCGCACTGGTTTCAAATCTCCCGACCGGACTCGCTCATAGATGAACGCGGTGTCAATATCAAATAATTGAGCTGATGCCCAGCGCCCTTTGGTGTCTTCCCCAAGACTGGACTGTGCCACATAGTTGACAGTGCAGGATGGACATCTACCATGATGTTTGACGGGTCGTCTGGAAATCGCATCAGCATTTGTATGTCGTTTGCCGTCACGGTGCTCAGCCACGAAATCAAAATCCTGTATCCGCCCCTGCCACCATCAAAAACCGCAGACAAATTAGGGACTGATGGTCACTGCGAAAGGAGAATGGATGCCCAATCAAATAGTAGCAATATCTCGGCTAGCATTTCCCTTCCCATGGTGGAGTAATTCCTTTCTCGTCTATATAATTTTTTGCTGGAGCACGCAAACGTGATCGTGACCATCCACTTTTACATGCAACGGTATCCCGCCTGTGGCTTGCTCGTTGGCGTCAGTATCCAGGATGAACTTCCCTGCGTTCTCAGACAGAACCGGAACAGCCAAGACTGGCAACAAACATAACACCACAAGATATTAAAAGGCTTAACTACGAATTTAAACCCAACTAAATTCAGCATTATTCCGTAATAGATCGTTTAGTGGCCTTGCCAACGCAAAATCTTTGACGAACATATAATCATATGATGCGAGGAGCAGAAAGCTTCTTAAATGCGCCACAAACGAAAGGGTTCGCCAGTTGAAAACTTGATCTATCTAGCTGAACATGGTTTTAATATCCTCACGCGAAATAATATGAAGCAGAAAATTGGCTTCACTGCAGGAGAATTTACACTTGGTTGATTTGAGTTTAGGTTCAGCCACACTGATTCCTTTCAGAGACAGCCCCAGATTCTTCAACTGCTCGTCTATGGTTCTACCGTGAAGAGACCGCACCTTGACGTGATGTGACGGCCTGCGTGTCTCCATGACCCAACGAGCTATACAAGACGGCTTATTTCAAACCGAAGATCCAACCATGCCTAGAAGGTCAATGGATAGAGGCCTGATGAACCGGTCTCCGGGTCCTCCCGGTTCGAGGGTTGATCTGAGTTGGCAACTCAGTCGGAAAAACGAGTGGAAGAATAATTGATAAAAAGTAGATGGGATTCCAATCACCTATACCCCACTGCCTTGCGGTCAGGTTCTTGTTAGAACCAAAGGCTTCGGTTAAGAACCCTAATCTTTCTTCTGCTAAGCAGCTAGACAACCTAGAAGTACCCGTCCATCAAACCCATCGCCAAGTTAACCGGTGATTGTGTGATCACCTTAATACAATTATTTCTTTATATTCGTTGGTTGCTGTTGACTATCCCAGTATTCGAT
>LUCM01011737.1:15828-30372 GCA_008360955.1 Fasciolopsis buskii | reverse complement strand
AAGGCTCGAGCAGCTTACGCTGGACAGAAGCACTTCTGGCAGCGGCCTGATATTTCACTGAAGTTGGAAGGTCGTGTATACTGTGTCACAGTGCGCTCAGTTCTGTTGTACAGTTGCAAGACATGGAATATGCTTGTCGGAGATGCCTGTTACCTTGAGGTTTTCGATCACCGATGTCTACGTAGTATGGTTATGATTGGATGGAGTAACCGCGTGAGTAATGTGGAGGTCAGGAATCTAGTGCTACGTACCAATTCTAAGAATACTTTATCTCGGCGTGTGAAACTTAGTAGACTACGTTGGTTGGGTCACGTACTGTGTATGACAAAATCTCCTCTACCATATTGTGTCCTATTTTGGGTTCCTCCCGAGAACTGGAAGAAGCCACCTGGAGGTCAGTAAATGACGTAGCAACGTGGAATGAGGAAATGTACGGCGAACTTAGGTAAAGTTGGTGTCTCACATCTTGTTGGCTGGGGCCCGAAAGATCTCTCAACTAGCTGGTTGGAGACACTGAAGCATATGGCGATGAACCGCGAACAGTAGCGATCGTGTTGTCATTTTCTATCGAATAGGAATGACTGAAGTGCGTTTGTACAGTTAGACTGAATTCCATGTGTTGGCTACTGAAATATTGTTATCTTTTCCCGTCTGTGTAGGTCCGCACCCTGTTCTCGTTGGACATTAACTCTTTTTACAGGAAAATGTAACTTTGGGGGAAAGGCAGTGGTCAGCGGGGCTTACGTTTCTGTTAAAAGATGAACGAAGATGCTGATAATGCACCCTTGGGTTTATTCGCGGAATCTCAGTAAAGTACGTTCTTAGGTATTTCATTTGACTTTGAATCTGTTCCTCAATCTGTAATCCACTTTAGAGAGAAGACGTCTGGCTATATCTAACTTTTACAGGAAAATGTAACTGGGGAAGAGGCAGTGGTCAGAGGGGCTTGCCTTACGGTTTGAGGCTGAACGATGATGATGATGTCTATTGTGGACCAGGACGTCAACAACGTATACGGTGTACTTTGTCGGAACCAATTCATCCAACTTGATGTTCATTAACATTTGCAGATTGGCGAGGGCATTCGTCAGTCCAAATATCATGGTGTAACACTCGTACAAGCCTGAAGAAACCACAAACGTGGTCTTTTCTCGATCTCTGGGTTCCAACTCTACTTGCTAATACTCCTTTACCTAATCCAAAGTACTGAAATATTTCGCACTCCCCAGAGCATCGAATAAGTCTTCATGGTTGGCATAGGAAGGAAATCCAGTTTGGTGGCAAGTTCAGCTTTCAATGGTCAACGCACAACCGTAATTTCCCATCCTTCTTCTGAATCACCAATACCGGAGCAGCCCATGAGGACCGTCATGGTTGGATGACGTTATTCCTCAAAAGAGTTTCGATCATATCTCTGACCTGTGCCTGATAATTCACCAGTACTGCAACAGGATTCATGAGACTCTGAGCTTCCCCGGTTTCTACCATGCTGTTTAGTTCAATCCCGTTTACCTTTACCGTAACAGTTAGTGGTTCTGAATGACTCGGACAACCAGAAGCAGCGGGAAAAGCGCATCCTTCTTCTTTCGTCACTTGTGTGCGACGTGTCGGAAACCCCTTCCATTTATTCCGCATCTCAGTCCGATTTTTCAGCGGCCGTTTATCGTTCTAAGTCCGTCACCCAACAAGGCGCTATATCCAGCCAAGGCCCCCAGTAGCCGGAGCTCGTCGAGAATTGCGGTTGAATTCGGATTCCACACCACTCAGATTTCGGGCGAGCTCGAGCTAACGAAATTTCCAGGCCCCATCTTTCTCAATTGTTTATAGTTTCCATATATTACCGTCTTTTTCACCGCGCGATTCGATAAACCTACGACCAACAATTCCAGCAACCGGCGCTCCAGTTCCTCGTCTTCTTCATTTGAGTGACCTTGGTGTGCCAACTGTCTCAGCTCTCGCACGAAAGTGCGGATATCTTCCCCAGCCAATTGTTGCCGCCGTTTAAGTTATTCCTGATAGCGATCCGTTGTCCTGAAGTGCTCAAGTGACGACTAATTGTTCCTAAGTCTTTATCTGTCTCCATCACTAAATACATCCGCTTCACTAATCCAATCGTACGCCTCATTGGACAACAAACTCATGGTGATATCTGATTGTGCCTGATATACCGCCGCATTTGATCTTCCTCCCGAGCATAGTTTCCCACCATGGAGAACTTGTTCGGGGTGGCTAGTGACAGCCTCGGTTTTTCTGGAGTTCTCTTTGGTACAGGAGCCGGGTGATTTCTTCGACCGTATAGACTCATGGGCCGGCCATTTCTACCGGTGCGTCACCGTCACCATTCTCAGTAATTCCCACTTGTTTCCTCGGCATGATGTGATTTTTTTCGGGTCGCGGCACCAACTTGTAGCAGTCAACAGAGAGAAGACGGAATCGCCGGAACATGGTTTATCACAAGCGGCACAATAAAATAGGGAATCAACGATATTCAAAAAAATGAAATTACAGTTTACTCTCGAATTACTGCATTATCCTTTATTGTTGTCGACCGTTTCTCTTCATCAATGCAACCCAGTTTCGCCGCGGTTCCCAAGTACCAACCTAATTCCGATGACCTTGAAGCAGCTAGCATGGGTCATTCTTCGCAGGTTTTATAACACTAGTGAAGAACAACCTTGAAAGAAATAGGCTGGAGTTCCCGCTGGTCGCGAATTCACCGACCAAATCTCCATCTTTCGAATGTTTTTCAAACCGCGTCATCGTGTTTTCGTTCTCTGACTGCGTACTGCGAACGCCTGCCCATTGTCTACTTTTTCGTGTCTTTTTCCACCTGTTGGACGTAGCTGGAGGGAGCAACGTGGTCGTTAGACTATGAATTGGCGTATAAGTGTGAAGTTGTTCATTTTTATTTTGGTTTCTGTCGGTGCTTTCCGTCTTCCCCGTTGGGGCTCAAGGGAATCTGAAAGACATGGCTCAGAATCGAAGTCAGTGGTGCCAGTGGTGTGCGACCTGCCTGTAGATAAAAGGATACCCGTACGCAATTCGTGATTGGCCCTAATGACATAACTAACAACGTTAAATTTTGTCTGCACTCAATTTCATTTTTTTCTGCCTTGTTTTGTTTACTTAGATCAGGATGGTTTAGTTAGTTAATACAACATAGCATGAAATAACATTAGTCCAAAATGTGACCTTCGAGTTCTGAAAATTTTTATTACCCAAAAACCATTGCCTTAAGGTTCTTCCGTTGACTGTAAAGCGGAACATTTTATTTCCTTGAAAATTACTTTTTTAGAATCCCGCGTAGTCAGAATGACTTAACATCAGCATGGTACAGAAGTCTCAAGGTTCTGTCAAAAAATCCAATGGAAGATTTTCCGGAATTTATTTCCTGTTGAATTGTAAGTAGATGTCAGTGTATTTCTCAAATTCATTCTTTTCGTTACATCTGGAGACATGCATTGATGCACTGATTTTCCCAATCACTTTACCCACACTGCTCTCTCTCTCTCTCTCTCTAAAAAATTACTTCGACTCAGATAGGTGGTCAAATAAAAGCTACTTGCTGGCGGGGAGCGGAAAAATCGTTTTTCCTAAGGTAAATTTAATAGCATGATGGTAGGGCTGTACATTATCACTATTTCCAAACCGTAGTCTATTGCAATATTCGGTGACCAGAATGCTGCTCTGGGTTGAAATAAAAGAAAACAAAAACCTATTTTAAAAGGGAAAACGTTTAGCAGAAGCTCACCGGCAAAATGCACGAAATGAGGATAAATCCATTCGGGGTATAAATAGGTCCCGTTCCGATTGATTTAATATGGAACATTTGGTGCTCGTGGTCCAGTCATCAGACAACAGATCTGGGTCTTTAGGTGGGCCTGTTTTTTTAAGACGACGACGCCGAGCGGTCAAAACGCACAGAAACATATCGGCTAGTAGCTCGATGATACGTGCCGGTGAGTCGAATGCGGATAGATTCACGGAAGCCACAAATGGTAACTGATGAACCAATGGTGACTCCCAGTCATAGGGATTAGAAGCTAATGAACCGAGTTTCATTTTAGTCGCGTACAGTTTGTCGATGAGATTTACGTATTCCTCGTGCCAATCCGAATTGGATGCTTCGTAGTTTCTTGCACCCTCGGTGTACACCAAATCTAGTTGGCTTGGTTCAACGTCTGACGGGGAGCTGCGAATATTAGATTCAAGCGAGAGAGAAGATGCAACGGTGCAATGAGAAAGAGAAATCTCGGGGATAATAATAGTTCGAGATATAATTTCTCCAAGAAGTTAATTAGATCATCTGTCATTTAAGCAAAAAGTTATCAGATCCAATTTAAGTTTGTGAAGTTACATTTTGGAGATTACCTAAGCTTGCAACCACCACTGTTTCGATAATCATCTTTTTGGCTGAGGTTCTGCTCGATGCTTAAGGCCTTTAGTCAAAATAAACAGGAGGCAGTATTCACGTGATAAGCATTGCCTTGCAAGACTATATGTGGCACGTTACCTTGACAATGAGGATCAACGACATCAATCAATCTTGATGAAAAACTACATTGTCATGGATATAGCTCTCAAAGTTAACAAACTGTTTACTTCAAAGTTACGATTCGGGCATAGCTAATACTACATACACCGGTCTTGCCGAAACCCATGCAGTAAACGTCATATGAACACTTTCCCCCCAGTGGGTAACAATATAAAGAAACAAAATAATTCGTGGTCTTTTTGTTCAGAGAGAATTGGTGAACCTTTCTAATAGTAAGCCGTAAGCTTCAGAGTTATCTAGCAAGCAAATGGGCTAGAAATGTAGCAGATATATCACTTCAGCCACCTCATGCACAGCTCAAATATGATGCATTACGAGAACGTCAGGAAGGATGAAATGAGTATTATTCACAGAAATTGGTAGAAATACAGCTTCAATAAACAATGGCAATCGACGGGCCTGCCACTATTCTCTGGTAACTTTTTGGCCATTTTTAATGTGGCGTCCAGCACTTCAACCTCGAAAATAAATGTTTTTCCCTCATACTCGAAAAAGTTTAGGAATTTCCAAGTCAGTATCCACTGATTAGGCAGCTGATTACATTATCCCTCAGGATATGAAACATTTTGGATAGGATAAGGATTTAGGCTTTGGAATGTTTTTATATGAATCCTACGACCGGCCCAAGTGCAGTTTCATCCGATTTACGTCAAATTGAAAGAAAACCAATCTCCTCAGGATAATACGTCTGCTAAATTCCGATAGAAAACAAAGCTTAATTCGGAAACTATCATTTCTTTCCTTATAATGTCTACTTCCACAGAATTCATTTTAAGGAAGCGTACATAATAAAGAAGGAGTCATCTTCACCACCACGACTATAAAAGTTCCTTTATCCGAAGTGCATCCTTTTGTGATCCGTTTGTATGGCGTTTCTCATTTAATTAGTGAAAGAATAACCAAGTGGGACGCGAATAAGGAAATGAGATAACTTTTTCGAGGATTTTTCTTCTGGAAATGTCCATTTCGTAAGCATTTTCCAAGCCATTATATCTCATACATCCAATAAGAAAATGAACGGGTTACTAGATTGAAACCCTACGCATTTTCTAATACTGCACACGCCAATTGTGGTCCCTGCTTTTTTATGCCATTAATTCATATCGCAAAATCCGCTGACAGTTGGAACGCTTTAACCCTATCTGGACAATAGTGCCTGATGCATCGGTAATAATCTGCGTCAGGATTAAAGGAAAGAACTTCTGTTGTAAGCCTTTAACATGAACATAAGTAACTTCACAGCCACTTTCTACGGTGACTGATTCTTTCCACAAAAGACATGCTGTCTGTATGGTTTATTCGTTTAATATGATGCAAACGGTGATCTTCTTTAGTTTGAAAGATTGGAAATACCAACTATCCAATTTTAAATTGACATGGGATTTTAGTCAGTTCATTAACCTCTACATTGTGGTACCAAAAGATTTTACTGCATCTTGCTTCAGTCAGGATAACCATGCAGGCGATTAACGCACGGCGCTTAATGACCTTTAGGCGATGTTATCTTTGATATAGTTCGAGATACATCTTAGACAAAAAATTTCGTGTTGATTATGAATCATGATCATTAGATCCTAGTTAGGGAAAAATGCCCAAAGTAACTAATTTCATTCTGCATGGAAGCATAACTCAAGGGTGGAATGTTCGATAAAATGAATGTCTCCGTTGGAGAAAAGAGCTTGTTGTCAGTTATGAACTGAGACTAGGGTAAATCTTAAGACACTTCCAAGAACTTCTACGGAATTTCCACACTGCACTACGATTTCATTTTTCATGTTCGGATGATTGTATCTAGATAAACAAGATCATTCATGTCTAACTGTGTTTATTACAGTCTATACACGAATGTAATAGGAAAAACCTGAAAACAGATTCATGATATTTGCAGATGTTCCTTCATACCTCGTAAATGCCAGAACTTTATGTAACAGCAGTCGATGATGAATCGCCATACCAATTATCTTGATCAAAGGTCAGTACAACTGCAGCGACACCGCACTGGTTACTTCAATCGGTCAAGTTAGCAAAAAAACCACGCTAATAATTATGGGCTGAATCAGCCAGCGAAATGATCGATCATTGAGTGGTGATCAAAGAGAACTAATGTAAGTGATTGGCATTTGGTTCAATAAAGGAACGTTTTGTCTGCTCGCCTTAGTTCTTCTTGCTAGAGGTAACAGGAACAAGAAGCAGGATCGACTGCAGATTTTCGAGACGAAGCTAGAGTAGACGCACCTTTCCTATTTTTTCGTTGAAAAATACCTTAAGAATATAGACGGAAACTTTTCAATGAATCACAATCGGCGGTGCTTGTAAATTTATTTTTAAGATAACTTGTCAAACACGAAACGCTGTCCAGCGTTCTCCGAGTGCAGTCGCCAGGTTTTGCGGTTCTTAGGTAAGGCGCGATGCAGTGCGAGATACTGTACAGTCGAAGTGAAGTGTCCTGATGCCAATGGGATTAATTCAAGCGAAAAGAACTCGGTTTGATTTATGATGTGCGATAAAAATTCCACTGCAAAATCTCGAGCTGCTAAATGCAACTTTAGGGATAACTGGCAAAGTTCAGTATCACGAATTATCAGTCCAGAACCAGATCCCCGTCAATTGTGGAAAAACGGCAGAGATTTTGGATAGGAAAATGATCGTATTGTGACCTAAAACTTCAATTTTCAAATCGTCTGATGCGCGTTGGGCATCTTCATCTGACAATGGAAAACCGTCAAAAACGAATTTCGAAATTCTCGAGGCGTTAATTATGGAGTTGGTTTTTGTTTGCTATTTAATTATGTAACATCATCAGATGAAGAAAAAAGACCCATATCTACCTATTAATACGTTTGAGTTTTCGACTGTTGAAATTAGACTTCAATAACCCTGTTTAGTGAGGAAGAGAACAATACAGTTAACTCATACTAACCGGTCTGCAGACGGGGGGCCATTGAGTATCTGCTTCCTCATAGTGACCGTCGATTCTATGCTTGGCCAACTGCTGCTGATTCCATTTAGTGAATGCTTCGTGAAATCTAGCAGTTTACAAGTCGCACTCTCCAAATGCGGCATCCGAGTCCCAGAAGACGAACTGGGACCTTTATCGGGCAGCCGGACAAGTAAGGTGTTTCCACCGTGTATTGGTTTTGGTGTACGTTTCAAGCTCAAAGCCTGATGCTGTGCACGGTGTATGTTATCCGTTTGACGCCCGAAATATTGTGTGAGTTGTGGTAATTGTAATCGGCTTCTAAAAGAAGCACAGGAGAAGAAATGGAGAAAATTACAGGAAAAAAGTGGGGTTTGAATCGCGCTATCGTGACCAGTATGGTTCTCGTAAACTTCCGTTCTTTCTTCCACTGCATGATAATATCTGCGACCTCCTTACTACCTTCGCACTTTTAGTTTCCACTAATGAACAATCCTATCCATTTTACCACCGTCTTTCAAAGTAAATGTAACGGGATAACTATGAATCACTGAGAACAGCCTGTTCTCCATTTGGTACCATTTAGACACTTGGCATATTTTGAGTTAGTAGTTGGAAGATGGGTTTAAGTAATTAGCCACTTGAATGACAAAAGTGTATGGAAACCTTAGACAGTAGACAAGTCTATATAGGTTCAGTTAGACTGCTGGGTCCACGAGATCTCTCCGACTGATGGTTGGAGACAATAGGTGATATGGATTGGCGCCGCATTCAGTGGCGCTTCTGTATCCAAAACCTTTCTTACCTACTTTGTCATTCAACTTACTGTTTTGAAGCTGATTCTTTACAATTTTTTGTTCTATTTTTCTCTTTTGAGTAGATGGTGCCGTGGAGTAGCAACGAAAGCCAAAGCAATTTTGTGGAGGGCCGATGGCTTCAAAACCTGGACTTTCATACTTAGCTGTTGTTTTGTACAGAATTGTACAGTTCTCATTCGGTATATCTTCGTTGCAGACTGAAACCAAGAATCTCCTTCAAAATTGTTAAGGGTAATGGAAAAACGTTTTGTTTTCATCTGTCTGGTTTTACTCCCTTCAAAATGTGTTCTAGTTGAATATTTCTTGAAAGACACCATGTAAAAGGTGGTTTCACTCGCTTCAAGACATTTGACATAACTTATTGGAAGAGATCAAGGTCTGCAGCTGCTCACAGCTTGAATTCAACCATCTAAATGCAAGCATCAATAACAGTTGCCTCTTTAAAATCTTGCCACAATGTCAGGAGGACAACAGAACAGCTTAAACAGAGGAACCGAACGATCTGGAGTTAGGAGTTCGTGTCGTCAATGACCTGAACTCCAGGTTACTTATACGTTTGTTACAATACTGGACTATAGAATTCATTCCTTTTGGTAAGACTGATAAAATTATACGAGAACTGGCTTTGGCTTGCTAATACAGCCATAATTTTTAGTGCCAAAATAGTTAGAAGGACTTTTATTAATTAAATGGCCTGGCCAATTAAGCGGATGACGTTACATTACATGCATGCGTGTATTATCCGAGTACTTGCCATGTGCAAGCACCCCTTTGCTTTGGTGACAGTCGCTCCATGACTGTAAAGACGCAATCAGTAAACGGTTATCCCGTGCCTCCCAGTGGTGCGTTCATAGGGTTACTAAGGTAAGTCAGAAATTCCCTCATGAAGTACATGCTATCTGCAAGTCTAAGTACCTATATTTCCAATAAATGACAATCATGGCTATTGTTCTTTGTCTGTGTGGCTAACTGGACTGTCAACTGCACACGTCTCTAATCCTTGACACTGTTTTGTCGACCTGTCTCTATCGTGTCAATCTGAATACAAGAAATAGATGGAATACCAATTTTTTTATTGACATCTTCGGAAGGTACAAGATGATGGAATTTACTTCGGGTTAGCGGCAAAGCTCTGTACAATTATGCTGTAGCCAAGGGGTGGTATATTCCAAGGGAAGCAGAGCGATAACGGCTAGTGGGTCGCAGAGCTGAATGGGGAAGTTTAACCAAACCACATCTATACACATACAAGACGACGGCTGTGTTTAAAGCAGGATACCGTCACTTAAACGCAGCTTAGATGAGCACATGTCGACAAACGCACTTAAAGCGAACGCGAGTGCTGATCAAAACAAAAACTGAGGCGGCATTGATCCTTGGAGTAGTTGACTGAGATAAACAACACAACCACAAATACATACCGCCATAGTTCACTTTGAGTTCAATCCTTGTCGTTTTATTTGGCGCAAGTATGCACCTATAACTCGACCAACGAGCAAGAGGAACGATAAAACCAAGACGGGTCATTTCTAGTGGGGGATTTAACGGCTTGTCAGTAGGTTCTTGAGGCATCACGCGATGAATGTTTGCTTGTCATTGGCACAGGAGTGAAGTGATCAAAAGACACCTGTGCTGTTCATTAAACTATCACGTGACCTATCAAACCAAAAGTACCGAATGGACCTAGGTTGACTGAGATTTTTCAAGCACGTGGTAAGCGAAGGCATTATGTTAGTTGTTATTGTTTCAATGAAATATCCCAAGCGGGTTTATCAGACACAGCCACATTCATTTACATCAGCCGTCGAGAATGCTTTTTATTCTATTTGCCTTATTTCTGTCGGTCCATATCGCAAAACAGAAAAGCCTAAACTCCCCTCATCTGACACTCGTACAGTAACTTGCTTCCCACGACCAAAAGGTTACCATTGATATGGGGTTGGATTCATCTTGTCTTGTACCTTCTAGCTTTTAGGACAAATGTTATTTCTGACCTTCATCATATCCATCTGTTTACAAGCTTGACAGCTGTATTAACTGTCATATACATTCGTAACTGTATTACAGTCATCTTAATTCTCGTTGATATCCCTTTTGTGGCCGTTTATGTTTCTACCAATGATAATTGTCCCTCACTGAGCGGAAACGCCACAGTTGCATTGAACATTTCATTTGTGCTTCGCGTGACTGCTGTACTAATCAACCAACACTGTTTGGCTCAACGATTGAGCGGAATCCTGATGCAACCCATAGAATTCCATTAAACCGGAGTATACTGCCGGTTGTGTCCGCCGTTGTAGAATTGTCATAATAGCCTCCGGTGGATTCCTTCGTGCAGGTGAGTATAAATGTACTGCATCATACAAACACAGTCATACGCACACGGCTGTAGTTTGCATGTTCGTGAACACAACTGTGGATAATACTGACTCAAGCGTATTCTGTTGCTGTATCATGAGTTCGTTATCGATGAACCGAATACCTCACCCAAACAACCTTGAGTTTTTCTATGCCCGTTTGGTTGGTTTATGCGTCCGTCGCGGCTGCTTGCTCGATTTCGCTAGTGGCAAGTGAGCCCTTGTTTTTATCATTTACTTTGCTGACGTCTGTCTAGCGTACATTCTCTTTATGGTCTCTGACTGTTTTAGAACCCAATCAGTGTCGCTTGTCCCCTTGTAAGCGTGCCTTATTGATAAGCAAACATCGGGCTCACATACAGATCGTATTTCTGTCAGAGTGGAAATTCATTCACTGGCCTGATTTGGCTCTCGACATAATTTGCTGTATTCTAGCGATTTTTGTCGCCAATGTGTTGATTACAAGTGTGTCTCCTCGACTGGGTAAATTAATTCTGACCCAATTGATTGATCGATTTCTGTCCGGATGATAGGTCGGCTGATTAATAAATGCTGTACTACTTTTGGAACAAAAAAGAAATTTGAGGTGACGTGGAGCAGCTGTTTTTTGCGCACAATTTCCTACCGAATTATAAAAATTAATTAGGCGCTATAAATAAATCATCGTTAATAATTTTCTTCGGAGCTTGATTCCACAGTGTTGTTTACACGCTTGGTTTCGGACCATCGAAAATCACAACTTCGACTGGCATATTTGAAGATGGTTGAAAATGCAATACTCCTAGCCTATTCCAGTGTCAGTGTCGCTCCAGGTTGAGGATGAAAAGAGCAAACTTCGTCTTTTCAATAAACGTGTAGTAGTTTTCGAAAACGTTAGAACCATTGACTTCCTAACTATTCATTTCACAGTAGGAATTGGTCACTATCCATCCCAACGGTTACTGAAAACTTACGATAAACGCGGTTATGCAACAGAACCCTGATCTGCTATCCTCAGCAGCGCACTGTCTCATAGTATGCTTAGGCGAACCAAACAAGGACCTTGTCGGATTGATCTGTTCTAATGGGCTAGCTACGGCAGTCATTTGGCAACCAATTCCGGGTCTACAGTCAGCCTTAACGACTCAACTACCTGCAGATTCCAGGTTTATTAGTCCAGTCAATCGTTTTTAGTTAGTTAGCCAAGAGCCCACAATTTTCTTCAGCTCCTCTAGTTTCTAGCCAATCGCTTTGGGCTGTACACTCAGCCGACTGTTTTGTCCTCTAGGGATACTTAAGAACCCATGATGGGAAGCGAAATAATCGAAGAAATCGATGGCTTAGAATGGATGCATTTTGTGTCTACATTCTTGAAGAATCATGATTTTGTTCGAATTCGTTATAATTTATGAGCACATTAGCTGAATAAAAATGGGAAAGTTTATTTTTTCGTCTCCTGGCGAAATTCCCACCTAGCTGATCGATCCTCGCTTTTTTGTTGGACCAACCTTTAACTGGCGATCCACGGCCGCTTGCGCCCGTTCCTCGCAAAGGCGGGTTTTTCTCAACACAAGGAACTACCTATAGGCCTCACTTCAGTTCTGGCTGCCTAGCTGAAGTTCACGGTGCATTCATTGGCCAAACTACATTGTCACATATTCTGTACAGAGAATATTTGTATTTAGTCACAAGGCTGAGGAGCACGGCATATATCTTCGTGCAGTCCTAAAGCATTTGCATGGACTAAGCGAGCGTTTGAGTATAAGGTAAATTCGCAAAGTTCTACTGAATTCCCGGGAAACGCCTCCACTAGTGACGTCATTGGAGCAAACGCAGACAAAACAAAGAATTGGATTAAGCGTTCCTGTCGAGGTGTTCCCGATTCATTTTACCCCCACCATTTTCGCAGTCCTGGGGTAAATACGGTTACTGATAAAGATGAACACTGGAATCTATTGAAAGTAAAAGAGCTCCGTGAGACCATACACCACATAGTGCCTGCGTCGGTTACGATCAACTTTGATGAAGACTCTCAGATCAATGTTATTACTGATGTTTCTGGTATCGGCTAGGGTGAAATATTATCTTACATAGGAAACAATCGTTTACTAAACTCTTGAATGCTTTCTGGATCGCAGGTTGGATATTCTATGAAGAAAAAAGAGAGCGTTTGGATGAAGCTGGAATTGTGAAGAAAGTAGAATCTTTATTCCGTTGGTATCCATGCTTTACCCGGAGCAATTAGTCATAAGGATTGCGCTTCGCGTTTTTAATATCACAGGTTTCATTTCTGATTCTGTGGGCATCCATGATGGCTGATACGTTTCAGGTTATGCTGTTTTTTTCTGTTTCTCTACTTTTCTGGTAGATCACGCATCCCCTTTTGAAGGTCGCTGTCCCAGTAGAAACAGTAGAGCTCAGCTGAACTGTGTTCGCGGATCACCAATAAACCGCGGCTTTGTTCTGAGTTGCTCTGCTTTCTTTTACACTAGCTATTCGAATTCCACGCTATGTTCAGTGAGACTGCATAGCCAAAGACCCTTCTAAGCAGGTCCTTTGCGCTGTAATTACGGGTCTTGAAGGCCTACGTCCGTTCTATTGCCTCCAGCATCACCGTACTGTTAGGGCGCAGGCTTTGTCATTGTGCATTTAAGGTCTGCGCAATCCTTCTTGTTGTGTGAGGCGCACCGATATCTAGTCCAGTTTTGTCCATGCACTACAGCGCTTATTCGTATCTGTTATTGTGCTAAAGAGTTTCTGTGCAGCTTAATACCTTAGGGAACCCAACGGTCACACCGGTCTTCTGTCCAGGGCGTGAGAATCAAGTTGCTGATAAGCTTCCTCCTTTTCTCCATGGATGAGGCCCAGTGGCCTCGGGCTATCCAGCACGTCTTCGCTGTCATCACATAGGAAATTCAGAAGACTGTTGCTGAAGAAAATGTACTAAATCTGATTAAGGTATTATTCTTTAAATGGATGGCCCCGTCAAATTAAAATACCTAGCTCTAATCATCAGTTACATGTCTCATCCTATAAACTGACTGCAGTAAATCGGTACGTTGTGTGGCACGAAATTCGTGGTTCTTCTGGGTGACATGTGTCGATGAAGATCACCCGGGATAGCGGAAATCCAACAAAAGAAAGAATTACAGTACGGGTATTTCAGTAGTTTAATCTACAAAAAACGTAATTCATGATTATGAACTTCGGCATCTGCCGGATAAGGGCTAATGATTACCAAGGGATGATACAGTAATTGGCATTGCGTCCGAGTCTGTTCCATTGGTTATCGGTGATTGCGCGACGCTGGACCGTACCAGACAAACTGAAATCAACATGGGCGTGGATGTGGCCCGATCTTGCAGAACGTAAGACCAGAGTGAGACTGCATTATCCCACTGGCTACCAGCTTCCAACCGACACAGTGGTGTGATTAGAGGGCAAGAATATGAATACGCAAACTCAAAACGCCATACGGTGAACTGGGCCTACAAATCAGGATGAGCGGCCCGAATTTGGCAAAAAACGCCTTGAACTAAATCGAAGGAAATGGATCGAACAAGATGTTACAATCAAAGCGCTACCAGGACAACCGATGAAATGGTGGCAGCCGAAAAGACGCAAATATGGAAGCAGAATAACCCATAAATATGTGGTGATTTCACTTATTAAGTGAGACTCCACGTGCTGGCTGACTCTGACGGTTTTCATTTGAGCTAGTGGGTACGGACAATAGCGAATCAGAGATAGGGTCGGCTTACTGAGAAGCAGGATTTCGAACAGCGAATAGACATCATTCAACAATAATCATGTGACTCGTTAAGCAAACATGATGGCGATCAAGAGTCTAAAGTCGTGAAGTTTGACCTTCGTTCACTTTACTCACTCCCAACATCTTCATGCCGCAGCCCCTAATGT
>LUCM01011736.1:181936-195423 GCA_008360955.1 Fasciolopsis buskii | reverse complement strand
CAAACGACGTAAGGAGTGTATCGAAAAATCGATGCGCCATGTATTGGTTTTTATTGTGAATGATATAATATTAATAACACAGCGTTGTTGGTAGACCAACAACGCTGTGTTATTAATATTATATCATTCACAATATTCAATCAACTGTTCACAGACATTACCAGGTTTAACAAACGAGGACATTCGACACTTTAAATACCCCGGGTTACTCCTCAGCTGGGCAAAAAACTGCGGAGTGAAATCAGTTTAGTGACATGGCAAAGCACTATGATACATTACCAACTCACTCACTTGAAGTTATACGCCTTGATTAGTCGACCAACTCGTTATTTATCTCGTCTTGGTCACAGAAACAAACCACAGGTCTCAGTTTTTGCGAGACGAACGTAATACACAGTGACAGAGCATAACTGGGCTGACTAGACGCTTCATGTTTTCGTGGAACAGAGGAATTTGACTACTGCAACGGTAATTAGTCAGATCGAATGTGCGTGTGTGCGCGCATCTGCTTCATCGAAGTGAGAAAACACTATCCAATGGTCAACCAAAATATGGATCCAAGAGCGCGCAATTGGTGCAGAACGACAAACTGGAATGAGTTTGTGAGTGGTGATCGTGTTCAGCGATTTGATCCCGTGTCACCGAACTCGAGTCCGAACGGACCGGAGCTAATTTGTCATTCTACCACACAATGTTCCCAAACTTTCACATCGACCGTCAGATAATCTGATCAGTTAAAACATGACGATATAAATCTTTGTGAAACAGGAAAATGAAAAAGCCCAAACAATCGATTCAGTCTGGACAACCGCTGCCGCATTCTGTTTGCTGTATCAGTGTATTCATTCATTGACTGGATGAGTCCCATGGTTTTCCCAGTGGAATAAATACCTTTATGAAAATGCCCCCCTTCAAAAGTGCTCGAACCGTGCGGCAACTTCATTCATGTGAAAGTAATCATGAAATAAAACAAGATTCATAATATACTGAGAAGTTCGATAAGAAATACATCAACACCTAGTATTCACGTCAGGAAAGGTAAGGAAAACCCAAATTCTTCTTGGCATGCTATTTGGGTGGTGGACAAATCTGTCTAGGATAAATGTGTTGTCAGAAAACATCGGGAAATTTAAATAGCTGCTCATTTCTCTATTAGTTCAATCATTCTTTTCAAATGGTCTCGCATGATTTTAGCTGAGTTCAAATTCAGAAACCCAAATGGCTACCGAAGTGATCTAATCTCTCTAGCTGCCGTATCACCTTGAACATCATTCCTCGCCCGTCAAAGGTGCGTTCAGGATCCTGTCGTTAGTTAGACACCTGCAGATCCGGTATTCTTACGTCCGCTCACTATGATGCACCTAAACTTCGCGACTGCTTTCCCCACAAGAAGTTCGTTAAAAAAGGGGATGTGAGATTACCAATACGCAGCTCCGTACGACCTAGGAGTGATAAAGCCAAAAATGAAGAACCAGTGTGAACCAAGGTTTGAAATCCCAAACTGACCCTTCGATGAAGAACGTCCACATCGTACTCATCCTTTTCCATGCGCACGCTTGAAATGTTAAATTAATAAACCCTTTGCACTGAACTTTCTCGCGGAGCCCCCGGGGTCTGTTTCTATCCCAATATCCATCGTAACACATTCAGTTAGAACAATCAAGTGGAGCTCCGATGAATAAGTGGTCTGTCGTGAGCAATAATAAAATTTCTCCTGTAAATTTTTCGCGAGCATTGATTTTGTTCCCTAAAATTTGGATAATCGTGCAAATCAATGGGAGAAGAGGTGCATCTTGTTGTTGCTACCCTGATATATATCACCGTCGAAACGAGTCTCAAAAAGACCATACAGTGGAAGAATTGAATTCAAATAGATGTTTGTTAAAAGCTTACCACTTCGAGAGATTGTGTCAATAGCTGGGTCACGTCAAGCATTGTGTACAAGACACGCCCACTCCACATGATATGAGGGAAACTGTGAAAGAAAGGATAAGTGGTTTCATGAACAGACCAAATGAGGACGATCACCAAACAGGGTTAGACAAAGCTCATATTAATCAGCGGCGGTAGCTGCCATGAACTGGACAGGTAAAATCAGTCAAGAAAAGTAAGCAAGTGGGGGAAGAAAACGTTGCTGCCAGAGATAACTGCACTTGGGGAGGTTTCCGCGATCGAAACGGTTGTCATTTGTTTGACAAAACAAAATACGGCGATGGGTCTATGCAAACGTGAAGTAAAAAGTTCTGGATACAAACAAAGTAGTATCGTGATAACTGTCACCCATTGTGAAATACAGTAATAAATAAAAGATAACTTCCAAAAGATCGACGATGAAACCAACAAATTCCGTCGATGACAATAATTAGATCAGGGAATTCGCAGGCCTTATTTAGCTCAACAAAGACTGTCAAGACCTCATGAATGTAATCATCGTTTGTAATGGTCAGTGGTAACTAGCAGACAAATTAAAGAATCGCGAAAACAGACCCTCAGCAGCAAGAAATGTGGGGTGGATCGTATCCTGAACTAAGTCAGTCAGAGCACCACCGAAAACATGAGATCGTGGAGCCGGCGCAACCGTATTCGCCAATAAAACAAGAAAAGTGCAATACGGTGCAGTTAGTGGCGTGCGTTACATTTATCACTAAAGAACACCCAACTCCCGCATTGAATCCTTACACGGAAGGTTTCAAACCATCAATGAAAAGGATCTCATGGAGCCCAACTAGGCAAGCCAAATCGACCTACAGGATGCAGACCACTAGTTAGCATTTTCATACCCTTCCGGCAAGTCACAGATGGACTCTACCCACTCGGCTTTCCACCCACTACCTTTCTCGCAGAACATTCCCAACTACCTTGACCACTGAGCTTGTTGACCGAACACTCAACGCCTAACCTGACAGTTGTCTAACAAGTTCCTTCCACCTTGTTCTATGAACATCACGGGGATATCGTTATTCAAATACTGACAATCTCCGTACATCTTCCGAGCTCGATGGCCACCTTTCCGGGGTGTTTAATAGGTACGATCTTGCCACTGCGGTGTAAACCCCAACTTGAATCGATAATCGGATATCGCGCTGATGGCACAACTGCTTCAAACTAGTAAATCCCAGTTGAGCCTTCCACGTCTACGAGGACACCTCGTCCGATTTATGGTGGTCCGGTTTGATGTCATCGGTCAGATAAAAGAACTTATCTACCTCGCTCAATTCCTCTCCTCCAAGAACAATATACGGTCTCGGATGAATCCATTCGTGTAACAGCCTTTGCACCACGGAGATGCAAACNGATGATGGCACAGCCGCCGTCAGTCGGGCAGAATAATTCATCAGATGAAAATTTTGGAATTTCTTGTGTTTCCCCTTACAGCTTCAACCGATGCAATTCGGGGTTCACCTTAGTAATGTGCTGTGGCTGTGCGGTCTGGTGTTTTCTTTCTTATTCACTCCTACGTTTACAGCTTAAGCATTGAATTATCCTTTTATAGTATCAGCCAATCAGTAGGTGATACCTGTAATTGTTCTTCGATTGTGTTCGTCTAATCATTCGCATTCTAGCAACATGTGATATTCTGTTTATTCTGGAAACATAGACTGTTTGAGGGATTTGCTCCTGGCTCCTGAGGTTTACTTGACCACCACCGGACGGGAAGGGAATTAGCACTAGCTGATTGAGTGTATCGGTCACGTTTCAATACGCACTATTGCAAAACGAATGTAAAAGTCTGCAGCTTGCACAGTACATAGCAGGTTCTATCTACCTTGCTTGGAATAGGACTTTTTATGTTATAACATCCTGGAGAAATGTGAGTAGAATTGTAAAATAATACTCGTTTTAATCGCCTAATCAAAACATGAGAATGTGTACTTCTGTACTCGAAACTCAGATTCAGCTGTGATGTCATTCAGAACTGCCGCATTCATTTCATATGCAATCACTGTCTAGATTGAATCTACGACATCCTATTTTATCTTCTTGCTCTCCCATCATCAGCGTTACTTATTCGCTCGACCCGGAAGCATTGCATCGCATATTTCTCTACCTTGAAGATAGTATCATTATCCGGGACAAGTTCGGTACGTTCAAACAATCCATGTGATTCTTAGTCTGTTGGCCTAACTGAACAGTCGGTTGCCAAAACGTGGAGTATGTGAATCAGCGATGTTTTTATGTAGTATCTATGTGCGCACTTAATAATAAGGTAGGAACTAAAACCCTTTGCTGGGTCAGATGCACCGAAATGCTCACCATTTCTGTATCGGTTGATAAGCATACACTCCACTTGATCAAATGCATTCAGACCCAAAACCATTCACTTATCCAGTCCGCAATACATCCACCCAAACACAATTCAACCGACATTCGACTATTTTCGCTTTGCCTAATACTAGTTTACCGCTTCATTCATGGGACTGCAGCCTGATGTGGCGTGATAGCTTGTACGCCTCCATGGCTCAACGAACTATGCAGCATAGCTTAACTCAAGCTGAAGACTCAGTCATGCCCGGAACGTCACTGGCGGATGTCTGAAAAAGTAGCCCCCTGCTCCCTATCCTCGGGCTGATTTGGCCTGGCAAATCTGTCGGAAAAATGTTTGACTGACTTGGACTTATTTACTTCCATTGGGCCACTCCTTGCATCTTTGTGGACAGGTTCTTGTTAACGCCCACAATGATCCCACGAATACCATCCCTAATGCTTGAGAAGACTATTTGATTTATAGTCCCGTAAAACAATTCCTCAAGGATCAAAGGTCTCTGAAACTCGGCTTCTTTAGCATGCTTATCATCACACAAGCCGGCCAACAGCGTGTCTGGGGCTCACGTTGGACTCACTGGCTATTGATTTCTGATGGTTCAGTGAAATACGAATCCAAGATTCGAGCAATGTGATTCGACCAACTTCCGTCACTATGATACCAAGATATTTCTAACACACCTCGGGAGACAGCAGCTCGAGCTGTGAGTCGACGTGGTGTGGGAATAGTTCTGAGTGGTAAGGTTAAGTCTGCCCTCTTAAACCGTATCCCGATCTGTACCTGTAAATATGTCATAAGACTTCAAAGATCGGTTGACGTTAGAAAGAAAAGCTTTGTTAAGCGCAGCTTATTTATCATCTCGGCACTTGTTCCAAAGGACAGTAGCGAAGAGGTGGAAAACGGAGAAATTTACGTCGAACTCATTCGAATGATCAAAGATTCAGGGGTTGTAGTGCCAGTTGATGATTTTAATGCATCTGAGGTCTGTTTGCGTGGGCATTGCGCCTTTCTCCTTCAGCTAACAGATAACGCGGATGTACCATTCCAGTTTTGCGCAGACAATTGGTTGTTCCTGTCTAGTACGAATTTCGGACATATTTCGCGTTGCGCAGGAATATGTGCTATAACTGCACAAGTAATATGAGTCACATCCCCGTAAGCTACTTTTGACGCTCTCCTGTCCTCAACTGGAGATCCTACTGGTCCATGTGCACAGTCGGATCATGTGCTGATTTTAATGCGATTTTCGCTCCAGCTCAATGGCCATCGACGCACACCGTTTAGTCGGCCGCTCGCACAGCGTCTGCTTGGCCCAGATGTTCACACCGGTTAAAAATGAAATCTATGAGATGTGATATGAACCTCATCGAGTGGTAATTTAGATTGGATCCTATTAACTGGTTGATGTACGCGGCAGAAAATTTCGCCTATGGTCCTCGATTTCCATCTATAACGCTGGATTCCTCAGGAGTCCTTGAGATGGCTACCACAACCGTGATTTTGTTTTTGTTTGTTATGGAATCATAACTTGGTGTTGCCTGTAAACCATGATTTTTCTTTTAATGTTTTTTTCATTTATGTTGGTCAACAGGTCGTAAATCTTCGTATTATCTTCATCTGAATTTTGTGACATCATGTGAAAATCAGTGATAACCTGTACGCGCATTGCTGTTAGACGTTGCACTATGTCGCTGGTCTTTGCTGATGAAATATGTTCGAAAGTTGTCATTGTTCGGATTCCGATGTCCCCGATTAGTTCAGTTCAATTTTTCACCTTTTATCTTTGCTTCAATACGAATCCATTTAGCATTATTTCGGATCAGAAGTTCAGATGCTCAGTGGTAAACCGCATATGAGACGTTTTTAGTTTGCATCTAATATTCGAGGGACAATGCAATGACCACATTCAGTTTCAGCTTCTGAAAGTACCGTTAAACTTTAGGCCGTCTCCTGTAACCAATCGAAGTCTCACGATTTTGCTTAATTAAACGTGAATATTTTTATTTCTGTTCTCCAAATCGGAACTGACACACTGTTTTCTTCTCAGGTATGTGGACGTGTATTACCCAAGTCGCCGTTCAAGTGTTTAACAAATATCTGACACGAATGAAATCTATGGTATGTTGGAATTTCATGTTGCTTCTGAAATTTTTATCGCCATTATCATAATCCTGGTGATCATTATTATTACAAAATTTTCTAACCCTTTGATATCTGACCGGGTTTTGCCCTATCAACTCGGCTACCTCACATCACATTTTTCTTTCCCTACCTGTCACAGTTTCCTACTCTAGCATCGTTTTGGTCCACCAATGTGATCCATGGGAATTCTCATGAACTGTCGCCATCAAGTGACATTTCACCATTTAAGGTTTTTTATCATATGGCTGCAGTGTACAGAACTATCTCAGTTGTAACAATCACATGCAGGTTTTCTCATCATGTTCTTCAACAAGTTGCAAGTGCATGGTGCATCATCTTTGGGCATTCTCGTTATCGAATTCGTCTGTGCCGTCCTAAGACTAATTTGTGCAGAAGTATTCATTATCATGAAGGTCGACTCGACGTAGTGGTGCTTTTTCCAGTGGACAAGGTTTCGGGGTCGGAAATCACTCCTAAAACGAGTAGTTTGCTGCGTTCAACCACAGAAATTTGATCAAGTCCGCTTCAAGGCAAAGTGAATAACAAAGAACAGTAAAAGTGCAGAAACGCCATCATTTCTTGTCTCCTCCAATCCTGTTTTTGTGTTATTATTTTTCTTGGTAATCCATATCACCGAACAAGAAATCATAAGATCAAAAGCCGAAAAAATATGGGCATTTTCAATGCAGCGAAATTCAATTCTGCATAAAGTCATATCGCCTAAGGTCTCAAATCGTCGCCCAAGGAGATCTCATGGAGCCCAACTAGGCAAGCCAAATCGACCTACAGGATGCAGACCACTAGTTAGCATTTTCATACCCTTCCGGCAAGTCACAGATGGACTCTACCCACTCGGCTTTCCACCCACTACCTTTCTCGCAGAACATTCCCAACTACCTTGACCACTGAGCTTGTTGACCGAACACTCAACGCCTAACCTGACAGTTGTCTAACAAGTTCCTTCCACCTTGTTCTATGAACATCACGGGGATATCGTTATTCAAATACTGACAATCTCCGTACATCTTCCGAGCTCGATGGCCACCTTTCCGGGGTGTTTAATAGGTACGATCTTGCCACTGCGGTGTAAACCCCAACTTGAATCGATAATCGGATATCGCGCTGATGGCACAACTGCTTCAAACTAGTAAATCCCAGTTGAGCCTTCCACGTCTACGAGGACACCTCGTCCGATTTATGGTGGTCCGGTTTGATGTCATCGGTCAGATAAAAGAACTTATCTACCTCGCTCAATTCCTCTCCTCCAAGAACAATATACGGTCTCGGATGAATCCATTCGTGTAACAGCCTTTGCACCACGGAGATGCAAACCTCATCTCAAACTTACGCTATCGTTAAGATAGTCGCGAATTACTTGCAAGATGATCAAGCAGATTAGGTCGGGGTTTCTGGACATGGAGGTCGGGGATTAGAATCATCTCATCACCCTGAACTTCCCCACTCGGTAACTCTCTGTTTGTGGCGGCCTCCTTCCTGAAAAATTATGTGCACTGCTATTTCAAAAATAAACGAAGCAAAAGATATCAACTTCAGTCTTCATCCTTAACCACAGCATCATACGTACATTTGAAGTCACTAGTCCGTTGGTGTTTATTCGTTTTTCTACATTTTTTTGTTTATTATAGCAGCAAAACTTTGCCATCCTCATTGAAATTGGATGATGAAGGCCCGTTGGATTCCTTTGCTTTGTCTTTTGAAAAATTCTGTTCCGCGAATAATCTCCGTTGCCGAAGAAATCGTAAATACGTTTGATTTTGACATGTACACCTTCATGTGCCGTTCTCGTTGCCTAAATAATTTTGTTATCCCGTCTGCAGCTCACTGTCGACTTACCCACCGAAATAGGACTTTTTTTACCTGGCCCTGCCACCTTGATGGCATCCTGAAATGTCAGGTAATCGGTCAATATTTGAGTCTGGTGAGCTGTTCCCGTAATATTTCAAGCGTTCATCGACAAACCAACCCTTTTACCGAATGGGATATATCGTGGTGCGAAAATCGATTTTGCAAACCCTACCAAATCTCAGTTACGGATGGGAAAATTGAGTCGAATTATTGCTTGACTCACCCCCGTTAGCATCTGTTTCTGTCCCGACTGTTTCAGTTTTGTTGCAATATGCTGCGCTTACTTTATGATCAATGCTATGGGGAAAGTGGTTCACATTCTGCTGTCGCGAAACGGTCCGCTAGCGCAGACTTGAAAAAGGGAAAGCAACTGGTGTGTACGTCTACCGATCAACAATCAGAGGTGGTCATACATTGTTCAAGCCATTTGGCTTTTGTTTGACAAAAGGGCCACACATATGCCACCAGTCGATTGCGTTCTTCCTTTGGCAAGACTTCTGTTGCTTCTTGTGTTTCACAATTTTTGTTCATATTTTGTATTTTAAACAGGACTTTTCTATGAGAAATAAATGCGTTTCCTTCAGTTCTCCATATAATTAGGTTATGTCTGCGGTTGCACACATGTACACACATACGCGTATGTTGGATTTAGATTGCATTTAAATTGCGCAACTGAACCATTTCCGGATCACGTGTTCCCTGTATCGCTGTAAATAGATCTCGTCTGTGCAGAGAATGCGTCCAACCCGAAGGGGCGATGAACCCGTCAGAATTCTTAAAATCAGTTTTAGTGTCTTCTAAACGTTGATACAACACAGCAAGCGGATGGGTTTTTGGAACTCCACCGTTCACGTGTCTGTTTCTGTCAACCCCAAGGTATGGTTTACTCCGGATTTGTATCGCCTTGTTTCACATTGTTTAGCGACCTGCATGTATAAACATACGTAAGTGCACACATAGGGGTACATGCATACTATCGTTATTCAGCTCACAATCGTCTCCCGTTATTTTCATTCCGATCCTGAATTCCAGGCGTTTTCCGCTGAGAACGTCCACTCAGTAATCTTATCGCTGTTTTCTCGTCAAATTACCTCTTCCCGTTCGCATTCGATAATCTGTATATTATTTCCTTCCAGCCCCTCGGGACTGAGCGTGAACGAATTATGGATTTGCACGCTCAGTTTCTTCTAGTCAAATTTCTTCACGTTCAAAAAGGGTTGCGCATTGTGGCAGACGAATTTCTCAGTATGCTGGCCAAAGAGTACGTTTTTTATGTATTACTTGCTTCGATTCTAACTGATTCATTACCTCGCTTTGCTTGTTTGAGTATATTTTATTGTGCCCTCTCGTCATATATATATATATATATATATATATATATATATACGATAAGGGCTGATAAGTCCACTTCTACGCTTCAGTGCATTTTAATCTTATTTCCAACTGGACCATACAGCTGTTTTGAACCTTGAGCTTCGTATTTTAATAGCTCAGACCATCAGATATGTATTCAGTGACACTGAGGTGCATACTGTAGTGTATTACTGCCTGAACCCCACCCTAGGGTCGAACATGTTTTCACGTGAAGCATATGAATGTTAGGGGTGCTTATATGCTAATCTGATGAGGTTCACCAAATTCTGATGTGGCGTCAACTGAAGTTCTTCCACCGATTGTGTTGTAGTTTTCATGAACAGTTTCTTCCCCTTTTACTTAGGGGATATTCCAGTTTCTCAGTTTTCACGCACTGACATGACTTTGCATTTTCCTTGAACAGTCTGAAGGAGTATGAAATAGCGAAGTGTCTTTTCCGAAAGACTTCTTAATAATCATTCGGCAGGTTTTTGCCCCGGTCTCCAATATCTGAATGGAATTTTTGCAATTATCTAGGTCGTAGAATGTCTGAACGTTTAATAGAAGTCCCTGCTTGTTAAATTTCTGAACATACGGGCTGCATTCGATCCTTCTGTTGGTCTACTCTCTGGAGCTTTCTGAGAAGTGTTGACATTTCTAGGATACTTCACTGTCGCATCTCGGTCGTAATAAATGGTTGTCGTATGCTTTCCTCTCCGTTTGGCCTTACCTATTCCATATGTTAAGGATTCATCACATTGTTCATCTTCGCCGTCGTCTGGTCCCGCTGACCGCCTTTCGCAGTCTCATTGGTAATGTGAAGCTTCTTGGTGATCCTATTATAGATTTGGATTGTCTACTATACTTTTCTCCCGGATGACGATCCACATGTCTTCCGAAACGGTCCAAACTGCTTTGTCCCCTCTAAGAATGGAGTTCTATTCCAGGATTGTGTCTGAGTTCATCGTTTCTAGCGTTTGATTAGAAAAACTAGGCAGTTTCGCCAATCTAGGTTAGTAACATGAAAGCGTTGAAGGGAAACTACAACCTGGATCTCAAATGCCCGATTAGGCCTCAAGTCTACGAAGTTTCTGAGGCTATCATGATGTCAGTCTGTTACTAATAGAGGGAATTTATTATACCCATCTTTGTGTGTTCTTCCCTTGTTGGTGCTAATCCTGCCTCCCCTCAAGAGGATGGTCCTCAGAGGTGATCAGTATTCTAGGGTTGTCGTCTACGTGGATCCATTATCCTGTGAGGTAATATTGCCTTAATCTGCATTCTAGTCAGTATACACCTATCACGGCACAAATCGAATACCTGCATTAGTATATAGTCCATTAGAGCAACGATACCCAACATTCAACAACGCCAGGGTTTCGTGTGTTTTGATTGATTCCATCTGTCCACCTATGCTTTCTTGGGAATATCTCACCAGTGATTGTGCGTACGTATGCCTTAGTTCGAGAAAGTTGATTTAAATGTAAATTGCTTTCCCGCTAACCCATAATGAATTCTGTCAACTTCTAACCACCAATAGCACACGCGGTATTAAAATTGGGATTTCAGCTTTTCCATCAGACCCTATTTACTGTGATCGGACAGCACAGTATGATTCTGGTTCCCCGCATATTGGTGTTAAGTAAACATCACTTTCTCAATGGATTGGAAAATTTGTGTTGGCCATAGCTTGTTACTGATTTTCATGGGGTTCTGATCGTTGAGCTTGGCGTGTGGACCGCAAACGCTTTATCACCAGCCGAGATTACATCTTCATTGCGTGCGTGCAGTGACTGACGTTCTTCTGTATTCATTGGGTTGCCATTAGCTTAGACTTTGAACCTCTGCCCCGTTACCATCCTTATCCTCATTCAGACCGGCAGACAGATGTGCTTAACCCTTATGTCGGACTCACTGGCGGTTGATCGCTGTTGCGTCAGTGAAACATCAATCGGAGATTCGGGTAGTGTTACTCAGCCGACTGCACCTAGGATCTTATCAGGGTATTCCCTGCGCACCTCGGGAGACGAAGCAGCTCGCGCTGCTGGTTAATTTGTTGTAGTTAATGGTCTTAACTGATTGATCCGAATCTCTTATTTTAGACTGGATCACGCCTTATGGCCGTTGGTGTGCCATAAGTCCGTATTAGGTGCAGCATGTTTATCATCTCGGCACATGCTCCAACGGACGGTAGTACCGACACGAAAAACTGCAAGAATTGCGACTAACTCACCAGTCTCGTTTGCGGAGGCAAGGACACTAACTCTAAATCACATTCATCATATCGCAGTAGGCTGTTGTCAGCGCGGTTCCTACCAAAACTGATGATAGCATTGATCCACAGGAGCAAAAGCGGACCACGCGTTAGTTTTAATGTGATTTTCGTTCCAGCCCAATGGTCATTGGTGCAAGCCGCTAATCCAGCTACGCACGCAGCCTTTGCTTGACCCAGATGCTCTCACCGGTTAAAAATAAAATCTATCAGATGTGGTATGAATCTCATCGAGTGGTACTGTGATGACTACTGGGATCGTATTAAACGGGTGATGCACTCCGCGAGAGATTCCGCCTTGGTCCTGGGTTCTTCCAAGACATCGGGTTTCGCAAAGCTCGCTCAATTTAATAGAGAAAAAAGGCTAGCTCCCTCATTGTAAGAAAGCTAGTGAGATTCAGTGACGTCTACATCGTCAATGGACAATGGATCGACGAAACTGTTTGAATAAAGCAAACAATGAAATGGAAGTAGGAGCTTCTTCAGATAACAGGCAAGTGTTAAATTTTTATGTGGTGCTGCCGAGCGGCTAAGTGGCATGGCTCGTTCAGGCAAGCCAGTAAAAGATCCACTGTCGAGCTTAATGCTTCAGGGATCTGCTTAGTTGGGCGCGCCCTGATGTAGTCGCTCCGACCTCAACAATCGCGAATCTTTGGGGCATGTCGCTTGATCCCCTTACGAAAATCGAACAGTTAATGTTGAAGCGAAGAGAATCAGCTAGTCTCGACGCCCTCCCTCCAGTTTTCGAGTGGAGAGGCTTGGATTAAAAGGGCTTACCTCCATTCCTTATCCCATTTGAAACGAGGATCTTGTTCCGTTGGCGTGGTAATTCACTGGGTTCACCCATATTATTAAAGAATGCTGATCTTGATGATTGCATTCATCACCGTGGGATCAGCCTGATTTCGATAGTTACCATGGTTTCATCTTTGATAATGCTGCACTGGTTGACAGTGATTCGGTTAGGGTAGTCGGGACAATCACATACCTCACATATTCGCGGTTGTCTAAATATCCTTCAAGCATTTGGCAGCGAGCCATGAATAGTGCGATCAATTTGTTGTCGATTTATGTCGAATCAGATTGATTGAAAAAAGGTGCATTTGTGCAGCTAGATTGCATTCCGTGTTATTGTCGACCCAACAGCATTCCTTTCTCCCATCCTTATTGGTTCGCTGACTGGCTACCTTAAATATGGTATCTTTGTATAGTATTATTGAAGAAGCGCAGTGGTCACTGGTGCTGTTTGTCGTTTTACAATGAGTATGATGTTACTGAAGGATCGGGCTGTTAAAACCATAGGTAAATTATTAAATGAGTATCACCTCTAAATTGCTAATAGGGATTATTATTTACCGGTTATCTACTGCTTTCGGAGTACGCATGCGCGAGAACCAAACCGATTTTCGCCTCTGTCAGGACAGTATCGATCACATCGTCTGTATACGACAGTCGTTAGAACCTGGACACATCTACCTACTTTCTTTGATCTAAAAATGTCAAGTAGACTATGAACAGTTGTCGACTATCTGAATGACAGCGTAAGTAAGTTTGAGGGGAAGTTTGCATCTCCGTGGTGCAAAGGCTGTT
>LUCM01011736.1:155913-180177 GCA_008360955.1 Fasciolopsis buskii | reverse complement strand
CTAACTGAATGTGTTACGATGGATATTGGGATAGAAACAGACCCCGGGGGCTCCGCGAGAAAGTTCAGTGCAAAGGGTTTATTAATTTAACATTTCAAGCGTGCGCATGGAAAAGGATGAGTACGATGTGGACGTTCTTCATCGAAGGGTCAGTTTGGGATTTCAAACCTTGGTTCACACTGGTTCTTCATTTTTGGCTTTATCACTCCTAGGTCGTACGGAGCTGCGTATTGGTAATCTCACATCCCCTTTTTTAACGAACTTCTTGTGGGGAAAGCAGTCGCGAAGTTTAGGTGCATCATAGTGAGCGGACGTAAGAATACCGGATCTGCAGGTGTCTAACTAACGACAGGATCCTGAACGCACCTTTGACGGGCGAGGAATGATGTTCAAGGTGATACGGCAGCTAGAGAGATTAGATCACTTCGGTAGCCATTTGGGTTTCTGAATTTGAACTCAGCTAAAATCATGCGAGACCATTTGAAAAGAATGATTGAACTAATAGAGAAATGAGCAGCTATTTAAATTTCCCGATGTTTTCTGACAACACATTTATCCTAGACAGATTTGTCCACCACCCAAATAGCATGCCAAGAAGAATTTGGGTTTTCCTTACCTTTCCTGACGTGAATACTAGGTGTTGATGTATTTCTTATCGAACTTCTCAGTATATTATGAATCTTGTTTTATTTCATGATTACTTTCACATGAATGAAGTTGCCGCACGGTTCGAGCACTTTTGAAGGGGGGCATTTTCATAAAGGTATTTATTCCACTGGGAAAACCATGGGACTCATCCAGTCAATGAATGAATACACTGATACAGCAAACAGAATGCGGCAGCGGTTGTCCAGACTGAATCGATTGTTTGGGCTTTTTCATTTTCCTGTTTCACAAAGATTTATATCGTCATGTTTTAACTGATCAGATTATCTGACGGTCGATGTGAAAGTTTGGGAACATTGTGTGGTAGAATGACAAATTAGCTCCGGTCCGTTCGGACTCGAGTTCGGTGACACGGGATCAAATCGCTGAACACGATCACCACTCACAAACTCATTCCAGTTTGTCGTTCTGCACCAATTGCGCGCTCTTGGATCCATATTTTGGTTGACCATTGGATAGTGTTTTCTCACTTCGATGAAGCAGATGCGCGCACACACGCACATTCGATCTGACTAATTACCGTTGCAGTAGTCAAATTCCTCTGTTCCACGAAAACATGAAGCGTCTAGTCAGCCCAGTTATGCTCTGTCACTGTGTATTACGTTCGTCTCGCAAAAACTGAGACCTGTGGTTTGTTTCTGTGACCAAGACGAGATAAATAACGAGTTGGTCGACTAATCAAGGCGTATAACTTCAAGTGAGTGAGTTGGTAATGTATCATAGTGCTTTGCCATGTCACTAAACTGATTTCACTCCGCAGTTTTTTGCCCAGCTGAGGAGTAACCCGGGGTATTTAAAGTGTCGAATGTCCTCGTTTGTTAAACCTGGTAATGTCTGTGAACAGTTGATTGAATATTGTGAATGATATAATATTAATAACACAGCGTTGTTGGTCTACCAACAACGCTGTGTTATTAATATTATATCATTCACAATAAAAACCAATACATGGCGCATCGATTTTTCGATACACTCCTTACGTCGTTTGGTCCGGATAGTTGATTGAATAGTTCATTTTGCATCTTAGACTTGATTGCTTGAACATTATTCGAATTGTTCCTCATGTCGTTTTGTGTCCAAATAGATGGTCGGGTGATCTTTGTTAGTCGTTACCTTGGTATATCGACTAACAATAAAGCTATGTATGTATGTATATAGATACATGCTCGTTGTTTTAATCTTTTCTCTTATGCTTATTGAATATCGATAATTTTCTCGTTCTCTTATCAGGATCCAAATGAGGCAGCACCTGTATATCAAGTTCCCAGAACCAATCTGGATTTGGTTATTACTGACAGTCTGCAAGATCGTGAGGAAATGCTTAGTGATTTCGTCAAACGATGCAAAGGAATCATTGAAGTCGCGCTTCAGTGGGCACCAAGCCTTGTTCGATCACATTTAATGGAATACATGCTCCAATTGCCACGGTTCTCTCCGGGAGCATTCCATCACACTGGTTTGGCATTGATTACCGAATCCGTACTGAATTTTGCTGGTTTCAATCGGACCGCATCGTTTCTCGCGGTAAGCTCCTTGTCTATTATCTGTTGTATCGCTCGAAACTATTTTGCTTTTCAATTTTAAAGATCATGGCCTGCGAGTCACACTCTTTGTTTAGAGGAACTGAGATAAACGTCCTGTTTGATTTGAAGGCAGTTGTTCAAATGTACTCTGTTTTTTATTCCTATAATATGTAGGGACATTGTTTCCTAATTTTATTGTATGTACTTTGTCTCAGTTTAGGTGCGACGTTATGTATGTACACCCACACTGTTCCATTCTTCCCTTTTATTCATTCATTCACTCACGTTTCGTACGAAATATTGTCCTGACTACGTTAATTTCGTGACCTACACCCAACCAGATGCAGAGACAGCTTGTCCATTGTTTACATTGTCGGTTTAGCGTGAGAATGGTCGGTGATGCTTATCTCGTAATTCACTTTGTTCTCTCTCCCTCTCTTCCTGTCTTTCTAGCCGGCAGCTCTGGAAAAGCGCCCGAGTTGTGCTAAAATGGACTCCTCCAATTTCATGTTCAATCTGATCTTGCGTACTCGTTTTCTGGGCGAGGTAAGCCTTATTCTTTTTCTGCAAGTTTTTCTGCCTTATGCAAAACTGTCGTCCCATCCAAATCAATATTGCAATTGATCTCGAAGTAATTGTATGCCAAAGGAGGTAATTTGCAATGAACATCTATCGGCAGCTCAGTTTTAAAGTCATTTTTTCATGGAAAGTTTTTTATCACGGGCATTATGAAAGAGGCGTGATAAATAAAATAATAAGCTCACCACGTTATTAGTGAGATTACGACCATTGAGAGTAGTCATTACGAATCACAAAACCGATCATAGGCTAATATCCAACGTATGACCATGTTTGATATGTTGAAACTTTATGTGCTCCTGTGGCATCATGTATCTCTGGGTCACGGTTACCGAATAACAATGGAAAATAAACCATAAAGTCGTATGTCAGAAGATCCAGTGAAAAGCGGAAACATCGAGTGGAACAACGCCACTGTTTATGGCATTTAAGCGTATCCCCTAGAATCTCTGACCATCGCTTTGAGAGATCTCGTGAACCCCAGCCCCACTAAGGCCAACTCGTCGTTTGCAATCTCCATATCCTTTCGCCAGGTCATCGGCTGATCACCTTTATTCTTCCTCTTGCCTGTCTCGGAAAACAGCGACTAACGAGGCATTCGGAGTGCAGGACTGTGTAACACGCCGCAACCATCTTAACCTACCTAAATTCAGTGCTTGTTAGATTGTTTTGGTTCCACTACCCAGTACCCCCAGCCTAACGGGAAAGTTGTTAACATAGGTGTGCCACTTTTTTTCTGAGTATAACACAAAGACATTAGTTTTCTAACGCCGACAATCGTCGCACATCAGCTGTTGTACACGTTCAACCTTTGGTCGATAATTGAATGTCGCGCTAACGCCATAAATGCGTCAGATTAATAAATACACGTCGTGTCTTCTGTGTACGCGAGGACACTTCTTCCGAATTACGGCTGCCTGGTCTGATATTTACCCTAATAACAAAATTTACCCTGTTCGCTCAAATTCTATATTCCAAGAACAAAATGTCTGCTGCGAGTCAGTCCAATCTTGGACCAACGTTTTACACATCGAAACTCATTCCAAACAAAGCAATGAGATGACGGTATCCAGTATTTGGTAAATGAGAAAATCAGTGGATCGTGCGGTGAAATCCAACGTCTTCGCCCTATCTTGTCCGTTTAAATGAACAGCATCCGGCAAAATTTGGCAAATCATGGGGTCTTGCTTTGAATTGTGTCGGATTTATTGCGAAGATATCACAAAATCTCATTCATCAAATGATATATATATATATATATATATATATATATATATATGCACCGCACTTCTGATTGACACCTTTTGTCCTCCTTCATTGTGTCATGTAGGTAGAGCCGCTTGCACTTAAATTTTTGGGAATCAGTAAGTAGTAACGATGAATTGGAATGGGAACTCCTGTGGTCAGAATGCATTCGGCTAGCAAATATAAAGAAAATCCATCAGCGATCATGGTTTTACAACAGCTAGGCGACTTCTCTCATTTAGGTTTAAGAGGGCATAAGTGAGAAAGAAAAAAACGGATTTATCTACAGCAAAATCACATGGGTAATTTAGGAGTTGTGATGTTCCTTTATACTAATAATCAATAGTTCTTTCTTTGTTCTCGATTACTTTTTCCAGTATTTTTGACATGGAATCCACCAGTTATGTTATGAAGTCACTTTCATTCTTGTGCTTCATCGCATATCGCACTTTAGGCTTCAGTGACCAATGCGGAGGTAGCTCGTTGACTCCTTTTTCAAACTGAAAAATAAGTTCTCAATAACCTTCTCATCTGGACTAGTGGGGGACAACTGAATAAATTAGACTTTGGGGCTTTAAAGTCTGTCACTAGTCCTTGAAGAAATAGGATTGGATCTACTACTGATCTCTCGTGAAACGTGACATGGGGCTTTGTTCTGGAAAATTACTACTTTCTCAGAAGTCGTGCGTCCGTTGAATTCCGAGAAAATGTTCATCATCACAGAGCCGAATTTCGCTCCGTTGATCAGACCTCCGATGGTGGTGATGGAAGTGTTGGATGTGGGACTTTTTGGACTCGTGAGACAAGTCTTTTTGGAAAATTATTTCCATGAACGACTTTTTTGTGAGCTTCTCAAGACTCATCGCGTAACATACATTCATCCATAGAAACGGCCGATCTCCTGGAAGATTCATTGGACGATTTCAATTCCTGAGCAAAGCCGACAATCGCATTCCTGTGTTACTTGTTCATTGCCGGCTTGTGATCGGATGAAACTTACCGCAGTTCATCTTCGCAGATAGGAGTCGGAACGATTGCACACAGGGACTTTCGACACAGTCTTTTCATGGCGATATCAACTAAATTGTCTTCATGTTTCGTTGTGATAGGCTTCCGATTTCCACGAGCCGCTCGCGTGAACGTTTCCTTGCAGATTATTCGACAAATCGTGCTCTTGTTTAGGCCAAAACCATCAGCAAGACTCACCACAGAAAATCGAAGTTTGTGACCTCTCAGAATTCTAGCCCTGTCCTCTGCCGTGAGGTAACGAGAAACGTTCTATTTGATTGGGTTGATCTCCATTGTCACGAAAGCAATTAAAACGTCTAACGAGCCACATTCAAATGACCTTGATTGGCAAATTTTTATTTTTTTAGGTTGCTCATTCATCACTTTAAATAAATATTGCATGCTATTTAACGATGGATTTGTGAGTTATCAAAGAATTTCGATGGGCTTCCAGAAGGAGATACGTTAAACGATGGAATATTGGCAGAAGGAACAAGTTCTACCGAATGAATAAGCTTGTTAATTGATATGATTGTAACCTAGCCTGAATCTTAAGGTCTTTCCTACTAATTTTATGGTGTTTTCTCCCTCATTTCGGTCGTCATTTTACATCATCAGATTCACTTACCTTGACAACCAAGGTTGGGCGCACTCAAATGCCAACAACACGGTCTAGAACCGCCATCAATTACTCAGAGCTGGTAATTAATTCGCAGCCCTTTTTGTAGCTTCTAACCACCCCAAACTTTTTAAGAGCCACAGCATAGTTACTGAGGCAAAGTTCTAATGCATCACAATCGGCGGTGTCTATCTATCTATCTATCTATCTATCTATCTATCTATCTATCTATCTATCTATCTATCTATCTATCTATCTATCTATCTATCTATCTATCCATCTATCTATTTATCTATCTATCTATCTATCTATCTATCTGTCTATCTATCTATCTATCTATCTATCTATCTATATATCTATCTATCTATCTATCTATCTATCTGTCTATCTATCTATCTATCTATCTATCTATTTATCTATCTATCTATCTATCTATCTATCTATCTATCTATCTATCTGTCTATCTATCTATCTATCTATCTATCTATTTATCTATCTATCTATCTATCTATCTATCTATCTATCTATCTATCTATCTATCTATCGAGACGCATATGACAATTACTGTCGCTAGCAACTCAAGTCTTCTTTTCGCGGTGTCGATTTTATTTTTTGTCTTTCGGTATACATTGACTGACTTGTTGTTCCCTCAGAATTGCACAGCGTTATTTCATCAATTGTCCTCTTAATTTGTTATTCTTTCCTCGATTGTGTTTCAACCCGGTCCAACTGTTAGGCCTCAGGAATGCTTCGTGCCGTTGATGATCCGACCAGATTAGTGAATCGGTTGATCGCAGAGTTAGATCGGGCATGTCAACAGGGTAAGTCGTGTCCCAAATGAACATCATTTCTCGGATTCGTAGATCTTATAAACTCGGCTCCCGTGAATAGTCAAATTCAGTGTTGTTTGCGCTTTGTGAATTCCCTTTGTTAACTCTATTTTCAACATCGGCAGAATATGTACAGCATTTTATTTTTGTAACTGCAACTTTCTGACAGTCGAAAACATTGAATAGTCGCCTTTCATCGCCCCTAACTGCGTCGATAGGTCACAAGTATTTTATCTGTGGAAGTCCAGTATGCATGATCAAAGTCATCGTTAATGGGAATCACTTCCATAACGCTTATGATCCGATTAGATGCTCATTTGGCGAACACCTCGACTAGTACACTCGGAACGACGTTTCATTCTCGGTTTTTCAATTACCAACCGTCATTTCGAATGAGAATTGCCGACTTTTGGTCAAGGAATAACTGGAACTTGATGCCTCCTTTTTATTATAGGTAGTGGTGTACGTTAACGGAACCACAAATGCCCTCAGAAGCATTCAACCGGATTTCCGGTTATTGCCATTCATCAATTGTATGTACTCGGTATTTTTTTATTCAATCAATCCCTGTGCTTGCACACTTTGATATTTTTTTGGGAACCATAAACTAATTTGAATCATTAGGAGTTTGCATTTGTTGTGGATCTATTTATGAACCATCCAGGAATCATCGTTCCGGCTCATTAGCATTCCTGTTAGGTTCATATATAGTTTAGTATTCTTAAAACGATGATCTGTGTTATGACTTTGTACGGAGAAACGAGCTTGAAAGGCGCTGTTTTTTCTCATTCTCGGGACTTTGTTATGAAGTCCATTTTTTCTTTAGTTCTCCTTCACTGTTTTATTGCGAATTAAAGGGATGTATCCTAGAGGTAACTCAAATTTGAGATAATGACCAGCTAAGATCGGTCTTATTGCTTGTACAGCCGCTATTTGCTTACCTCAGTCCCATTTCTGCAAATAAATCAGCATGGTCGGTGATGGGCGTCTCAGGTTCCTCGCTTTCAGTGCCTGTCGAAATGTCCCCGAATGATTGGTGTATCACATTGCCTCAGATGAGGAACTATCACGCAATGTCTTTTCGTCGCGGAGATGGTTTTCGCGAAGACAGGAGGACGAAGTCCGACGTTTGGCGCTTCCTACTGCTTTGACCGACCATTAATAATCTTTCTAGGAGAAAATTTTAAACTCTGATTTCAAGCCAATAACGGCTAGCATACGATGCATACGGCTATTTGCTCGTCGATGTCTGTGCCAAAAGGGTGTAGTGAGTGCCCACGACATCTAGCCCCATGCGAAGGGCATATGAACTGAGCACTCAGTCACCGGTCCGCAGCAGGTTGTGCGACCCTCAAATCGTCTTGCTGGCTTGTGAGTTAGGCCATAAGGTTGGAGGCTCCGGGTAGAGTCTCTCTAAGTAAATACTCTACTTCGGTCTGGGCAAGGTTGCTGTACGAAGCCCACAGGGGAATCAAAGATCCCGGTGGATTGCCGATGACATGTCAATGGAGAGTGGAAGACCTAACATATGTGGTGAACTCTACACTATTTCTTTTCTGTTTCTCATTCATTGCTTTCGTCTTTCGCCATGATTCTGATAGTATTTGTATTTAGAATTATGCAGTATACTTAAATATTCCTCTACGAGTTCGGTGCACAGAGATTGTTAGTCATCCTATTACCACCCAGTCGATAGTTCGTTGTTTCACCTTTGATGTTTCACTGATCAAAATATTCACTTTGTTGTCCGTTCAGCATCCCAAGCATATCGTCTAATTGACGAACAACGCCCAGCGCCGTCATCTCGATCGGATAGCGCCTCGTCGACCACTAGCAAAAGGCAACGGGAAGAACTGGTTCAAGCGTTAGAAAGCGTTCGAGCGTGTCTGTTTCATATGACCTCCCTGCTCGTCATGAGAGTGTCCACCGTCGTCGGCGCTGATGCTGTTCCTGATCGTGGTCTAGTCTCAGATGGCATAGCTGGGCTTGATGAGGACGATGCTGTTGTTGCAGATATTATGCAGTCGGTAGAATCAGTTGAGGAAGAGCTTGATGAGAAACCGGTTCGTCGTCGACGTCGAAAGCTACTACCGACCATTCATCGGTTGGATGATAACAATAAGGCACGAAACACAGATGCAAGAACTCATTCTCCGTCACCCGTTGTCCTCGTAAACGGGTCACCTCCTCGCGTCGGAGAAACCGAATTCGTGGGAGAACCATCTACAGATGAATACATGATGCATGGTGATTTGGCTCGTCTTCTTCTGCAGGAATTATGTCGTGCACCTTTGCGTCTTTTTCGAACGGAAGTCTTGGAGAGTTGTCTTGCTTGTTGGCAATGGCTTGTGGTTGGACGTTCGAGTTTGATCACTCAGGTTTGTTGCAAATCAGTTCGCTCGATCTAAGACGTCGTTTCTATACTATTATGCGTCGCTGCAGATCTCCTGCAGTAGTAAACAAAATCTGTTTCTACTTATTGTTCATTGGTCCTTTCTGACTTTTTTCTATGCTTCGTCTGCTGCAATGTGACTTGACTAATTGCCTGGTTCTAGTTCATCCAGTCAGTGATCAGAGTTCAGTCTTTTTTTACTCAACCTATGTCTTCTGTTTCCAGTCCTCTATCTTCGTCCTATCTGCTGACTGGTAGTGGTCTCATTGATAACATGTCCGGTATTCGTTTCCTTGTCAAATAGCATAGTAAATGATTTTCAGTCTCCTAACTTACAATATCCCTTGCCTCGGAAGCTTCTGCATCTCGGCTCCTTTAATATGTGCATCCTCATACAGGCTGTTCAACAATGCGCTTAACGCTCACATTGGACTCACAGACGACTGACGTTCACTACGTCAGTGAAATCCATATCCAGGATTCGAGCAGTATGATTTTAATGTATTCCCTGTCCACCTCGGAGGACGAAAAGGCTCCAGCTGTGGATCAACATGACTTAGGAATAGTCTTGACTCAATCTGCCCTTTCAGATTGGATCCCAGTTTATAATCGCTTATTTATCACGCGTTTGAAATAACAGAGCAGCTTGCTTGGCTTCTCCACATATGCAAATAAAAGAATTTTGTGACATTTGTCAGTCTCGTTTCGAGGATCGGAGCCTCTGGCATTGTAGTGCTAGCTAGTGATTTCAACGTACAAACAATCAAAGGCACTGAGTTTCTCAATGGTTACTGAGTCTAATGGAGCAAAAGTGTCAATTATAAGAAGACAGTGTCATTAAGAGTATCATGTATTAGGAAACCTTAAGAAAGATCTTGAACCTTGGTCGGCAGAGTGGTCAAAGAAATGAAAGTAACGGCGTTCCAGGCAAGTGTTAAGGACCGCTTGAGATTAAAAGGCGAACTTTTATTAGTGTATTAGTATGTTAGACAGCCTTTCCATGGAATGCGACAAGAAATCAACCGTTGGGGCAAATATTTTCAGTGTAACCGGCCGCAGTGATATAGGTACTTCAAGGTCAACAGCGGAAAATTTTTGAGGTATCTTACTTGGCCCTTCGGCAGAAGTCTAAGTACGGTCGAGTATCTGACTGCTTAAACATGGAAGAACGATTGGTTCCGGCGTCCTTGCTCTAGTTATTCTGTACCCGATTGGAAGCGCGTTGTTAAACTCACTTGCCACTTTACTCTGTCACATTCGGAAGGAGGATCGTATTCCGTTATCATGGGACGAGGCATTTTTTGGAATGCGCAGTGGTCCCAATAATCACCGTATAAACAGTTTAGCTCTGACGGTTGTTGAATTATTGCTGCGTCGTCTGAAATCTGTTCACGAGACGAACATCCGGGAATAGGAAGCTGAATTTAGCCCGGGTGGAGGTTGTATCGACCTAGCTCTTACTCGTCGCCAATTACTTGAAACGCGCTACCCGATAATGCCGATTTGAAAAAACCGTTATTCTCAGTCACCGAAACGGCGTTGTATAGGGCTCTACACCGGAGGGACAATTGGGACATAGGTTCTTGAATCTGCTGCGACCGCTGCACTCGCATACATCCGATCGCCAAGCACTATAGGATAAAGTATCAAGTTCATTCGAAACGACCAGTGCTGTTTGACGAGGATGTCCCGTCGCCTCATTCCTGTAAGCATTGAACTTACAAATAGGGGGAAGTTGTGTGACCTAGATTGCGCAGACGAGTTTTTGTGCTCATTGGGCTCTGTGTAACATGCGCAGCGTGTATCATATATAGGCTCGCAAGGGCTGTAACTCCATTCGGCGTATGCTTTGCATTTTCAAAGTATGGATTGTCGTTACAAGACTGGACGTCAGCAGTTTCAGAGTTAATACTCGACTGGATGGGGTAGTCAACTTTTGACGGTTTCATTTTTTATTGCACTTTTGAAGTACGAGTGTAGTGGGAGAGGCACTTCCGGTTGCAGTTGGGGCTGATTGCATGTGAGCGGGGAGGGAGCGGCAACCAAGACCTTGACATTTAGAATGACACAGAACTTTTCAAGATCCAATTAGTTAACTTATCTCGCATCTACTTGAAGATGCTTCGGGGCGTGGTAGTAGTGCGCAAATGTATCTCCTAGGTTCGAACTGCGCCGCCCAAGTTGTGAAGTCTTGGGTCGGGTCGACATGTGCTTTGCACCTTCAAAGTGTAAGATGCTGGACTGGACGAGAGTAGCCTCGAACATGATGCTGGATGGAGAGGAGCTAACGATTGTGGGCCGTTTCACTTTCCTTGGTAGCTGCGTATAGAACAATGGTGGCTCGGCAGTAGAGGTAAACACATGTATGTTCGCGGCTTGAGCGGCTTAGGCTCAACTAAAGCACTTATGGCGTCTTTACTGAAGTTGAAAGGTCGTGTGTATTGTGCCACAGTCAGCTGAGTTCTGTTGTATGGTTGCCAGGGCAGGATTTTTTGGTGCTGTTGTTCGTGGGTTTAAAGTTTTCGACCTTAGATATTTGCTTAGTTTCGCTAGGATTAATGCTGAGTTTAGAGACTGATTATTAGATCCTGGTTCGGAGAACACTATACAACAACGCAGCTAGGTTAATGTACCCACTTCGTTGGGGCACATGTTGCTTATACTGTTTATGCATCCGCCATAGCGTTTTTATTTTTCTTTTCCGAAGTGAAAGAAGCCATGCAGAGATTAGCAGATAGCGTGACAGCATGGAATCAGAAAATGTACACCGAAGTTGGGTAAATTAGATACCTTACGTGGCCCTGGTTGGGGTCATAGGGGTCTCTCGAACAGATGGATGGAGACGTCGAAGGATGTAATGGCTAGTCGCAAACAGTGATGACCGTCTTGTCATGTTCTGTCGAACCAGAATGTTTGGTAAAGTTCGTTTTGCAGGTAGACTATGTGGACATTGCGTTCTATTGCTGTAATTCCACTTCTTTCTCTTGTTTTATATTTTGTTTTTCTACTAGAGACTGTAGCACAATTAGTAGAGCTCGCCTTGCTTTGTAGCCCTGTACGATGTTGATGGTGAATCAGTAGTCTCGGAATTCAGTGTTCTGTGTACGGTCAATTTGGGTGCATTGACAGGCGGCCGACAGCGTTCTTCGTGACCTCACCGGCAGATTTAGTTCCGGCTTTTTGTTTTTTCGCATTGTTGAAAATGCGGACGTACGGTGTAATGGCATAGACCAGTAACTCCGTTAAACATTTGTACTGTGACGGAGCCTCAATCAGTTATCGATTCATCGACCGTCGTTAACTAACGTGATATTAAGAAGGCTATCTAAATTAAGCATATGAAAATACTTCATAGTTTTGGACGAATGCAACTACATGCCGCAGTACGCAGTGAGGGGCTTATGGTACAACACCGGCTAAGTGTACGTAATATCATCTCCCATGAAAATCTTCTTTAGCTTCAAAAGGTGGATAGATATGCGTTGAACACCAACCAGTCAGAACAGGGGCGGCGAATGAGAGCGAGGGACAGAACAACTAAGTGTTCAGACTGCAATTCTTGGTTGGGAGTTGTCGCAAGACTAAAGCGCAAGGAGTAGCCCCACGAATTATCGAGGACGATAAGGACACGAAGTGCGATGATCATGGAGACCCCCAAACGTTAAAGTGCAAATGACTGGTGATCGGGAACCCGAGAATATAGTCGAACGGTAAGGAGGTGGTGTTTGGGGAATCGGGAACATCGCAGACGAGTGCAACTTAACACAGGAGGTGGGGATAGCGATAACAAGGGAGTTTACGCAGATATGGATTTCAAATGCCCAGATGAAAACAACAGTCAAGGTCAGCGCATAGGTTTTTTTCAGAAAATAGTATAATGAACAAGTCAAAGGGGGACTTCGGGTATGGGCCACAGAAACCCTCATGACCGCGGGTGACGCCAACGTAACACAGAGTCGGGAAGGGGCAAACAAACTGCCTGCAGGCTCGAATATTACGCAAAGAACGATTCAAGCGATCGAATCAAGGAATGAAAGGTGGCAAATGATGATAATAACAGTAGTACACGGTGGTAGACGGATTTGCTGTTGCCCGGCTCACTTTCACGCCTGACCTGTTGACGCCTTTTGTAGTTCACCGTTTTAGGACTCAGTTTCATGTTTTCCGGCTTTCCCTCAAACTCACTCACGCTCTCACTAGTCCCACAGAAATCCAACAAGGACTCATTAGCCTCACCAGCATTCACGGACTGAAATGGAACGTGATTTGTTCATCAATTTCTCCAATCTTCTATTTTTGGCCGAAACTCAATTCTCCCGCTCATCAAATACTACGCACTTTTGACTTCCTAATTACACCCTTCACTCTTCTTATTCCCAAAAGCAAGTGCCTGTGTTCTTGTTCATTATTCAGCTGGCGCCTGCCAGGACTTTTCAATCGCAAATTTCAGCTCATGTATTTGAAACTCCGATTCCTTTCCTTCATTCCTTGCGTTTGTATTGTTTATCGTCCGCCCCAGAGCGCTGACTATTCTACTTTTTGTATTACCTCCTAGCTTTGGACGATTGTTTGTTACGGACCCCAGAACTCATTACTGTATCGGAAGATTTTCGTGTTTACAACCGCTAGTGGTTGGTGTACCCCTGGAATTCCGGTCATGGGACTCAAAACCTTGCAATTCGTTGTAGTCAACAATTTATCTCAACAAAATTAATTCCCCGAAGATATACCCGATCGAACTGGCTACCGTGCTCACACTCTTGATCTTATCTTCCCTGCAGTCACATCTCTCTACTCAGATATTTCTATTCTCCCCCCTGTTGGCTCGTCGGACCATTGTATCATTACATCCCTCGTCGCTTTCACCCATCACAACCCTCCACCATCCTCAAGACACATTTTGATGCTGCAATCCAGCCGACTGGAACGATTTCCGTGACTTCTTAGATTCTTACCCCTGGAATGACTGCTGCTTCATTTCAGACATTTTCATATCGGTTGACGTTTTTACTGACTATGTTCTACATGGCATGCATCTTTTCATTCTACACTTCCAAACCAGCCAAGTCTAAATCCCCCTAGTGGTTTACGCATACGGTCGTTCTGTACGCTTGAAGCGCTCCGGATTTCGCTGCTGGTGCTGCTCGCCCATTTCAACCTCCCACCACCGTCTCGTACAAGCTAGAAACAAGTGTTCAACAACTGTCTAGAGAATCAAAGAGGACTTCACCCGCTGCAAATCAGAGCGCCCACCTTCATCCGCCACTGGTAGCCGAACATTTTGGTCGCTTGCTAAAGCAATCTTCCACAATTTCTGCCCTTCCAATTCCACTCTTAGTTAATTCCTCTGGTAATATTACTTGTGAACCACACGAGAAAGCTGAAGATTTTGTTTCTCTGTTTGGCTTCAGTTCCACTTTACCCAGCTAGCCTACGCGTCTGGCTTCTTTCTCTCCCGCTATCCCTCTTTTTCTACTCTCAAGACTAGAATGATCCGTCAAGCACATCGTTCTCTGAGCGTCTGCAAGTCACACGGTCAGAACGATATTACACCTATCGTCCTTAAAATGCGCGGCCCTTAGTTGGCTCATCTTTTACGTCGCTTATTCTGTCTTTCCCTGAAACTTCTTACCTTTCGAACATCTTGGAAACACGTCGTGATTTCTTCTATTCTCAGACACCATGATTCTTCTGACCCTAACAACCATCGTCCGATTTCTCTCACCTGGTTTTTCGAAAGCCTTTGAAACTATCATCTCCGACCAACTGCGTTTGTTTCTCGAGGTTGAAGGACTACTGAACGCTGCCGATATGGCTTTCGATCTTGCCTTTTCGCGAGCGATCTACTGACCGTTGCCTTACTCATGGTCGGCTTCATTGGACAACTACGAAGAAACACGCCTGATCTTCTTCGGCATTTCTATTGCTTCCGATTGAGTATGGGGGAGGTCTTCTGGCGAAACTGCTCATGTTCTCAAGTTTCTTCAGTAAGCAAACCATCTCCGTCCAATGTGCCATAATTTCCTATAAATACTGGCATTCCCCGTGGCTCAGTACTTGTACTCATCCCTTCTCTTTTATTCATTAATGATCTGTACACTACCTCCAACCTGACTCATTCTTTTGCCGATGATGCCACTGTCCCTTGTTCTCTTTTTTTACCTAACTTCTTGTCGTGCAATCACCAACACCGATCGTGACCGTTGTGTCGCCAGTGTATCTCTAAATCCCAATATGGAACATCTCTCTTCCTGGACCACAACAACCACGTTGGTTTTAATGCTTCCAAAACATCCTTTCTTTCAGTTTTCTGGAAGCATCCTCCTCATGTTCCCTTTGATTCGTTTGTTGAGTTCCCCATACTTTGTTTTCCTTATTGGCATATCGATTAGCTCCTCACTATCCAGGACTTCCTTCGTATCTGAACTTCCTTCTCGAACTGCGCGCAAAGTTGGTTTTCTGTTCGGCGCTAGGTGCTTCTTCATCTCAGCTAATCTTCCATTGTACAAGGCTCCAGTCACGTCAGCGGTGGTACTTCATCTACCTTGCTTTCTCTTCATGACTGAGTTCGAAGAGAGACCACCTGGCTTGTCGACGATCCTTCCTTAACATCTACTTTGCTGTCACTAGCCCTTCGTCGAGCACTTGCTTCGCTACCTCTTTTCGATCGTTATTTCTTTGGTTTTTGTTATTCGGAATTTGCTTCAGCAGTCCCTCTTTCTAGAGCTCTTTTTCGCTCTTCTCACAGACAAGCAGCTACTCATCCTTATCAAGTTTCTGTTTCCAGGTGCCTTACTTCTTTCTTTCAGTCTTGTTTCCACCCCTTGACAATTTTTTCCTCTTCGGGAGCAGGATCAATAGACTTTACGTGAATATTCCCCTAACTTCCCTCATTACATTATCCTTTGATCATGGGGTTTACCCCTTATATTGTATTTCACTTTATGTAATAAAAGACGGATGAATGGAACATGGTCAGTCGCCTAAGCGGGAATTTTCACCAACGAAATACGGGTATGCAATACTACCTGACTTAATCGTTAGAACAATGTGTTAGCTGGGCGAAACAAGCTTCTAGTCCGTACATGCACGCATTTTGGTGGCAGCCCGAACACTTTGTGGTCGGATATAGATTTCCTTAATCTAGGTAGATAAGTGGTTTTGGGGCTGCGCAGAACGTTTGGTTTCGACCGGTTGCTGAATTTTCCCTCTGTTGGTGATCAGGTTACACTAATAACCAATGCTTCATGTATCTAGTGTGTCTTTTCCCTTTGTTCGTCTGCCTTTGACATTCTGGTCGCTCGGATTGGTTTACGTTTCCCACCCATGTTTAACCTCAGAGGACAGATCGCCTCAGTGGTTGGTAAAGTCCGTCTTCTAACTATTAGTTTTGAGAACAAACGGTGATGTACAGGGAAGCCTTTCCCATTGCTTGTTTCTACTTGGAGGAAGGGACACTGTTGGCCTGTGTGCAGGAGCCCAATCGACTCCCTCCCTCGGGATCTAAATTACCAGAATTGACATCATACGATCACTTTTCATGCTGTCCCTGAGTTCTTTGTGAAGTCTGTCTGCTCAAATCTCGTGTTTTGATCTGGTGATTACCATTTTCCACCACTGCTAAAGTTGACCATGTGAACGTTGTTCTTTTTACTCCAAACTGTATTGATTTTCACTTTCTTATGGCATATTTGCTCGTTGCTTTTTCCAACCTAATTTAGTTTTTGAACGAATTGAGCGAGGCCTGGCAAACCTCCATCCATCGTGGCCTCGGAGTGTTCTCTCCAAACGACTTAGACGACGGTGAAGTCGAACCTCTGGTCATTTCCGAAGAAGTTCGTTATATCCCGCCAGACTGCGATCCTGGTCCACATCAATTATGGTCACAGGTAGAACTCTCGCAACTGCGGATTAGTCTAGTTCTAGTTGTTCCTGGGTTATTTCATATTCAAATTCCATCTTTATCTAAATTATTTGTTTCATAAATATCCTTTTTCCTTTCAATCTGATGTGGCCCGTGTTGCAGTATAGCTCCCAAGGCCGAAAGGAAGTTAATTGCTCCAAAACGGAGGACCAAAATCATTTCATATGCTTGTTTGGTTGGGTAATACATGGTATCGTCGTTTAAAACTTGTAACCCGTAGCGGGTTTTCGATTTTTAGAATCACGTTGTCTTATTTTTATTGTAAGTAGTATCTTGTTCGGACGGGAGAAGAAATGTCACCGGAAGTGCAGGACTGGTTTTTCAGTTATTCCTGTCCATCAGGTGTGTGTATCCGATAGTTTCTTGATCAATCGTCCCTATACTTTCACACGTCAATATTGGGTTTAGTACCGTAACTTAATTTCAATCACTAGGAATTTTCATGCATGATGAATCCACTTATGAACCAGAACAGTGATTTATGGACGATTTTCGTCGGTTAGATGAGCACCAATAACGAGGAAATCGGTTGAGAGTTTCGTCCACGTAAGATAGTACCTACAATCAAAAAGATAAACTTGGGCCGTGTCATCTTTCTGATGGTTGGTCTCGACTAACTGACGAAAACCATCCACAACTCAACGTTGTGTTTTATATGTGGACTCATCATCCATGTACGCTCCTAATGACTTAGATTAGATTCTGGTACGAAAACATGATCTTGTTGTTCCCATTATTTATCAGTTATGATTGCACTTGTTGGAATAAAATGTGGTTTCTGTTCTACGTCTTCTTTTTAGTTTCTCAGTGAAAGACTCTACGTGGCCCAGTCCTCAAGTCAAGAACAGTTAGACATTTTCTTCGATCTACTCCAACGTACATTGGCCGGCGAAATAGCCTGTCTGACACGATCCATGCGTCGCATTCCGGGCTATGGTGAGCCAAGCCAACTGTATGCAAGTCAGTTATATCAGTCCGGGTCATCGTGTGCCCCGACAGGTCGTCTGGCTCAGACTGTTAGTGCTCTTGGAGTTCGTTGTCGTCTGGTTGAGATGGCTTTGAATTTGTTACAAAACACTGGTTTTCGACCACCTCCGGTGGCTCACGGGAGCAGCGCCACTGGGGAAGATTTATCCAGTCTGGGAGGAGGAACTGCAGTTCCTGGTGGAGGTGGTGGCGGGAGTAGTGCCGGCAGTTTAGTCAGTGGTGGTGGTGTTGGAGGGACTGTTGTTGGAGCTGGAGCGGGAACCACTTCTTGGCGTGTAGGAAATAGCAACGGAAGCTATCATTCGACTGAACATGGGTATCAATTTCCGTTAGCTCGGGTCACTCTACGAGAGAAAGCTTATGCAGCTATTTTAAATTATTTTGCGTAAGTTCTATGGTACTATTTTACAATCAGAATAGAACCATGTAATCGATTGCCGTTACATTTTTTCGTATATTCTCATAGAGGACCAAGAGATTCTGTTATGGTAATTTTTCCATTCCAATCTTTCAAATTATTGCTTCATTCGCAAACGGAATGACAAATTACACCATTTTTCATGAAGGAGTCTACGGCCAGCAAAAGGATGGCAAATGGGAAAAGTTTATGTGGGATATCAGAAATCGTTTGCTGAACGAAAACTAGATCTCAGGTGCTCTCAGAGTTACCGCGTATTTTCACTGGCCAACTGCGCGCAACACGTCCATCGATGTGCTTCGCCTAAAGCTGCTTGATTTTGCATCTACCCTAATGGGCATCCAGAAACCTTAGTCTTTTATTGTCAGACGCAGCATTCACTAATCGCTGGACCGGTTTTGAGATGTGGTCTCGGCTCTTCTGACAGTATTTTGTTCATCGCGCGATTTGAAAGGAGGATCTTTCGGATCACAGTTCTGGTACGGAGAATCTGGAAATTCATATCATCATAGAACTTCATTTTCAACTCTACACGGAAACTATGAACAAGCCTTGAGTTAACTCTCCTGGTCTCTCTTTGTGCAGTCTGTCCCATGTTTGGTGAAGTTTTCCCTAGTTTTGCTTTAAAAAAACATGCGGTTTAGTAGTTTCATTACTGCCGCTGCTACAGGACGGGTGATACCTACTGCCGTTACACTGCACACGAAGCTGCCTTACGAGATCGTACATTTCCCCGTAGGCAACCCCACTCTATCCCCTCTAACTACCGCACCCAAACTATCGAGACTTTGGGTTCACAAGTGAAATAACTGGCCATTTTCGTCTATCTGCGCGGACCAGTAGAACTCGTATCAAGTTCTCATCGCCCCAACATTCGTGGCTTGAATTGAAAGGTTGATTTTGTGTACCGGTTTTTCCAGTTTTTCCCCTATTGTTTTCCTTTTCGACTAAAACATAAATTTCTCATTCGTCAAACATAAATCCTGGTCAGTTTCCCAACTGTTTACTTCCCCAATACCCATATCCATTAGCTAATCATTCTCTTTATGACTTTCGCATCTTGACCTCTCCAACCGGGGTTTCAAGTCTCTGTGTGTAAAAATTCGGCTCCTTTCTCCTAGTCACTATTTCTTCTGCCGTTTGCCACACTCTCAATAGCAATGACCCCTCAGGTTTTTGCGTTGTTATCTTTAAACATTGCGACATTGACTTCAGTAAGCCCGGTTGGTAAATCACCATTCTTGGTGATTTCACTGTCCACAACGAGGATTGGCTTTTGCGTTCATCTGATCATGGAACATGAAATTGAGTTGAGCTAGAAATTCAGTCGGAAAAGTGAGTGAAAGCGTGATTGATCCAGTCATATGGGCTTCCTCTCAGTCCTTTCCTGCTGCCTCGCAGAAAGATTTCTGCTAGAACCAATGGCTTTGGTCGGGAACCCCTATCGAATTCCTGCTTAGCGGCATTTTGGTAATACCAGTTCACAATCTCCCGTGGGTTATACGTCTGCGAGGGATCCCATATTGCGTCGATCGTCGCGCAAGATAATCAGAACCCTGCTGCCCATTCGATGGAGCAGGTGGATGGTGCGAATGGTGTTGGGTCTCAACGTGAGATGCTTCAAAAATGACGACAGTGGTAGTTTTGCGAGGCTCTTTGACGAGGCATAAGGAATGGGCCACACAGATTGCTACTACACTTTGGCAGCCTGATTTACTTCTATCTTCGCGGAACAAAGCTAATCATCTGGGAACTCCGTCGGAATTATGGTAACTAGCATTGCTCAGAGTGCGTTTCATGTACAAAATTACTTTGTGAGTGATATTGTTGTCTTCAGTTGGCCAGTTTGCCTTGTCTGAGTGCTGTGATCATGTTCTGTAGCTGTAGGATTTTCAGACTGGCAAAACTGCTCGTCGTTTCTCTATCCATGCTGGTGATGTTTTTAGTGTAGCTTCTGCGCAGACAACAGATTGTAAGTGGGTCGCGTAATAAGACTGCCTATTTGTTGAATATGCTCGGTCATTGCAAGTTTACATTCGAGGAGTCAGGTCATACAGATTGAGTTTCTTGCGTTCACCTCTGTCCCAATACCTGTAATCCGATCTTTGTTATCTGCAGCCGGGACAAGAAAATGAAAATCTGAATTTTGACGTCCTGTAACCAAAAATCCATGCTTATGCAAGATCCATGTCCTGATCAGCTGAGCATCCCTGAACGGATTTCACCGTGTGCCGAACACTTGCTTTCGTTCTATTGGGTCTTCCTCTGGTTGTATTGGTCCGACTGACCCGAGTGATCACTTGGACTGTAGCTCTCAGCAAGGGTAGTCATACTGATTATCTGACTTCTGGCTCTGCAGCGCTCGTTTGTTGCTAATGCGGCACTTGTCTGTCGGACAACGCCTTTGACACAATTGTTGTTATTTTTTTGGATGACTGCTGCTGATTGGTCCGTGCCGCGGGGTCGATTATCCCTCCATTTGTTATGGTTGCATCCTCTGCATTATGCTGCTGCCTAGAATTGCCTCTTCTATTCAACCTGTCTTCTCTCCCAAACCGTCTTTCTCTGCTCCTTCTTTCTACTCGTCATATAGTGCCCTCAATGATTACGAGTCTCGTATCTCATATTTTCTTAAACTTGTACAGCTTTCCAAACTCAGCTCCTTTAACCTGTCTACTCTCTTGCAGATCGTTCAACAGGCTCGTTGAACGCTCACAATGGGCTCACTGGTGATTAATGATTGCTGTGTCAGTGGAACCCGAATTCAGGATTCCAGCTAAGTGCGCCTGGCATCTTATCAAAACATGCCTGTCAATTCGGTAGGCGAAACAGCACTTAGGCCGTGTCAGTGTAGGGATAACCTTACTGACAGGGCTAAATCTGCCGTTTTACACTGGATCTCCGTTAATAGTCCTTTATCTACCATACAACTCCAAGGGTCATCAGCGTCCAGCGTTAAACGGCAAGGCGAGCCTCACTGACCGCTACCTTTCCCCCAAAGTTACATATTTTTATAGAAAGAGTGAATATGCAAAGGGAACAGGGGGTGACTGGACCTACACAGGCGGGAAAAGATAAGATGCTGCTGCAGCCAACACATGGAACACAGTCTGATTTTTAATCATTCTGATTCGATAGAAAATGACGACACGATCGCCACTGTTCACGGTTCACTGTCATATCCTTCAGTGTCTCCAGCCGGCTAGTTGACGAGCCTTTCGGACCCCAACCACGAAGACGTGAGACACCTAGGTAACCGAAGTTTGCTGCGCATTTTCTCATTCCACGTTGTCACGCCATCTGCTAACCTCCACAGGGCTTCCACTCCTTGGGATGATCACAAAATAGGGCTCCATATGGTAGACGCGTGTTTGACATAGGCAAGATGTGACCCAACCAGCGTAGTCTGCAAAGTGTCATAAGCTGATATAAAGTAATCCTAGCTTCCTAACCGCCACATTACTCATCGGCTAATCCATCCAATCCTGGCGATGCTGCGTACACATCAGTGATCGAGATCCTCCAAGCTGCGAACACGCATGCTCCATGTTTCACAACCATATAACAGAAATGAGCGCATTGCGGCACAGTACACATCCTGCTTTTCGCAGATGCTATTCTCGTGAACTTGTGTCAAACGGCGCAACATTCGCGAAGCTAACACCTTAGTAACTCTCTGAATCAATCGGATCCCTCGATGATTGCTATAGTTACTCCGTCTGCCCTTCTTGAAGATGAGTAGTATCAGTGACTCATCCCACGATAACGGAATACGTTCATCGTTTCGAAGGTCACGAAGCAAGGAGGCAAGAGCTTTTGACATGATGTATCCATCCAGTTGGAGAAGAACTGGAGAAAGTTCGTCGGAATCAGCTGCTTTTCCCTCATCAGAAGTCTAATATTATACTCTACTTCCAGTTCCGTTGGGGAGGGGGAGGAAGTCAAGAGCGACCTCCCGAAGATTCGTGGCTGTAGCCGTCGGTCTAGGTAGGTTAGCCTGCAGCCAGCTAAACTGATCTGTGAAGTGCTTAGCCCAACGGTTCAACCTTTTTTATTTACCATGGATGAGCTCTTCATTCCTATCGCACTCGACTTCACTAACCGAAGTTCGCCGCCCGCCGGTGTCACGTATAAACTTTAACAGTCTGATTGTTCCCTGAAGCGGCTGCTACCTCAATCTCTTCGGCTACCTTAACCCACCAGTAGACACGGTCATTCTTTAGATTTATCTTCAGTTGACGCTGCAATCGTCTTATTAACCTCCTTGCATTTCCTTATTTGGCATTTCTTATCTGTTAAATCCACAGGCGATTGATTGACGACAGATGCGTTATGTAATTATTTGTAGGCGTGTAACTCATGGGGATTGATGGACGGGTACTGCTTGGGACTCCAGCCGCTAAGCAGAAGAACGATTAAGGTTGCCAACCAAAGCCTTTCGTTCTAACAGGAACCTGACCGCAAGGCAGTGGGGAGTAGCTGAGTGGGCGCCCATCTATTTGGATCAATTATTCTTCCAATCGTATTTCCAAATGAGCTGCTAACTCATACCAATTCCGACCTGGAGGACCAGGAGACAACTTCGTGACATACAGCATATTCTAGATCGTTGGGCTGAATATCTCAAGAATCAGTTCAGCTGGCCGTCCTTCACTGTTCTTAATCAGTCGTTAACAAGTGTGAATCCGTGGAAGGCGTTACTTGCTTATCCAACGGAATTGGAAATTGAGTCGAACATTCGACTAATGAAGTGTGGAAAATCGGCCAGTCCTGGCTAACTCCCCTATTTCTTTTAACTAAGTGGAGAGGAATTTATAAAGCTCCTTGTCTCACTGTTTCGTGTCATCTGGAACTGAGAGCATAATCCGTTGTGGTGGAGCGAGTCACTTGTGCCCATCTTCAGGAATGGATCACTTAGTCACTGTGGTAATCGTCGTAAAGATTAATTTAGTTCTGATAAGCAATCATGCCACCTCGTTTGACACAGTCGTTAGAATAACGTCTCAAGATATCAGATCGGATTTTGCGAAGGTTGAAGTTGCATCGATCAGACTTTTATTTTCGGCAGCTTCTAGAAACGCGCCGCACACGCCGCTTTCCGACAACCGTAGTTTTTCTCTACTTAGAAGGCGTCTGCCTAAATAGATCGCATAGCTCTCTTCAGAGCTCTTCGCCAGCAAAAGGCATTCCACAGAGGTTTGTGCTCCATCATCATCATCGATCAGCGTTAAACAGCAAGGCAAGCCTCACTGACCGCTGCCTTTGCCCCAGAGCTACACGTTTATATTAAAAGAGTGAATATCCAAAGAGAACAGGGAGTGGACCTACACAGGCAGGAAAAGATAAGATGCTGCTGCAGCCAACACACGAAACACAGTCTAACTGTACAAACGCATGTGTTTTCAATCATTCTGATTCGATAGAAAATGACAGCACGATCGCCGCTGTTCACGGTTCACTGTCATATCCTTCACTGCATCCAGCCAGAAAGCCGACGAGTCTTTCGGACCCCACCCGCAAAGACGAAGACGTGAGACACCTAATTTACCTAAGTCTGCTGTACACTTTCTCATCCCACGTTGCCACGTCATCTGTTGGCCTCTACATGGCTTTTTCCATTCCTTAGCAGGAACGCAAAATAGGGCACGGTATGGTAGACGAGTGTTCGCCATACACAACACGTGACCGAACCAGCGTAGTCTACTAAGTTTCATATGCTGAAACAAGCTATTTTCAGAAGTGGCACCCAATACCAGATTCCTAACCTCTATATTACTCACTCGGTCACTCCATCCAATCCTAGCCATACTGCGTAAACATCGGTTGTCGAAAACCTCCAACCGACGAACATCGCCCACACGCATACTCTACGTCTCGCAACCGTACAACACGACTGAACGCACTTCAGCACGGTACACACAACCTTTCAAATTCAGTGAAATATCAGGCCTACGCCACAAGTGCGTCAGTCCAGCGTAAGCTGCCCGAGCCTTGGATATGCGCATATTTACCGCCACTCCCGAGCTACCATCGTTAGACACGCAGCTACCAAGGTAGGTGAAACGGTCCACCA
>LUCM01011736.1:145020-155433 GCA_008360955.1 Fasciolopsis buskii | reverse complement strand
TTTGTGCAGTGCGTTTCGAGTATCTGTCGAAGAGTGAATATTTGGTCGATGCAATCTCGACCTGGATGAAATCCGACCTGTTGTTCGCGGATGTTACTCTCGCGATTTGGTGTCAGATGGCGCAGCATTTTTGAAGCTAACACCTTAGTAACTATCGGAATTAAACTAATCCCACGATGATTGCTGCAGTCACTCTGTGTGCCCTTCTTGAAGATGGATACAATCAGTGACTCACTCCACGATAGCGGGATATGCTCCTCGTTCCAAATATCACGAAGCAAGGAGGTATGTGATTTCATCAGCACCTCTCCACCCAATTTGAAAAGAACTGGGGGAAGATCGTCGGGACCGGCAGCTTTTCCCCTCTTCAGAAGCCGAATATTCGACTGCACTTCCACTTCCGTTGGGGGACCAAGTGACACCTCCCAAGGATTCACAGCTCCAGACGTCGGACTAGATATGATAGCGTGTGGCCAGCTAAACTGACCCTTGAAATGTTCTGCCCAACGGTCCAGTCTTTCCTGTATACCATGGATGAGCTCTCCATTTTTATCGCACACGACTTCACTAACCGGTTTGTGGATCTCTTTGTAGCATTGTGCTCCCATATCTTTAGTCGAATGGGGACATACGGCGAGCTATCAATTTCGTTCAAAACGACGAGTGGCGATCGACAATAGCGCATCATATATCCATTCTTTATCTTTTTAGTGTAACATGTTTTAGGAGTTCTCCAGGACATTTGCTTCGAAGTAGTGGAAAGTTCTGGGGCCTCGAATATGCAAACGAGTGTGTGTGTGTCGTTGTTGCCATCTGTGTAACACGCGCAACGTTTACTAGATAGGCTTTCGAGGGCTGTGGTAAGGTGCTGTTTTAAGGCTATTTCGGTTTTTCTGCGTTTCGCACTTTAGCTGGAGAGACTAATCATTTTCGATTGCCTCTTTTATCTGAGCAGTTGCTTCATCGTGGATGGTAGAGCGTTTTTGGAAGTGAGCGCGCGTATATCCGAGGCGCGAACAGCGTACTCTAGATTGAAGCATTGGTGGCGCCGAAATGGACTTGCAAAGTCCTGTGTATTGTACTGCTTTATACTCATTTCTCTTGTAAGGTAGAGTGACATGGAGCTTTTATGCTGTAGATGTTCGTTGCTTTGAGGTTTTTAATGACCGATGTTTGCGTAGTGTCGCTGATATTCGACGGAGTGATCGCATAAGCAGTGCTGAGTTGAAGAATCAAGTATTAGGTACTGGTGCGAAGGCTATTCTATCACTGCGTATCAAACTTAGTGGGCTTCGTTAGTTGGGTTACGTGTTGCACATGGCAAACACTCATCTACCATACCCTGCCCTATTTTCCATTGCCGTCACAGAGTTGAGGAGGCCGCACAAGAATCAAATGATGAAATGGGAACGAAGAAGGAGAGAATGTTAGGCGAACTTGGGTAAAATAGATGTTTCTGATCTTTATCCTTGGTTTTAAAAAGTCCTTCGGTCAATTCGCTGCAGGAAGTGAAGGTTTTGACAGTAAACCGTGAACAGGGGTGATCATGACGTCACTTTCATTCGAATCAGAATGATTGGAAATATGCGCTTATATGGTTAGATTGTAGTCTGTATGCTGATAGAAGCAGTTTTCTTTTCTTTTCCTATTTTATAGGCTCGCTCGCTGTCCAGGCTGGGTATTCCGTCTGTTTGTTGCACTGTGTAGCACAGTAAAAAACAGCGGTTTATGGGATTCGCCCTTCTCTTTGACGTTGTACGATGATGGTGATGGTGCTGTTGACAAAGTCTGGAATCATTGGGCCATTGTCTTAATTCATTTTCCACTTTTTATCCCAGTACCCAACTGTTGATGTGCTTTTGGCTTTATAGTTCTGTTGACTGAAATGGGCTTGGTCACTTTCTGGCCCGTTTTCCTTGGCGGGGCTATTGCTTTGTGTTTGAGGTTTCTGTTTGTTTTTTATACCACTGTAACTGTTCTTCACGGTTTGCATCTCCACATTGCACATCTTTCAAAACCCGGCAAACAGTTGCCTGATTGGCCTTGCCACTTTTGGAACTGTGAATAGCTCAGCTTAACGCCGGTGGTGCCGCTCACTCAAGCAAAAATTCTGACGTCGTGTTGTATGTTAGCAACAAATGCTCGTAACCCACTAGGGACGGGTGACTGACTGCTCTGTCCAAATTTTTTTGGATTTGATTAGGCATCCTGGTTGCCCAGTCTATCCCTTCATCACAGTTGTTAATGCACGTCCAGCCATGTGCTTCATGCACTGTTTGTTATTGATTTAGAATTAGAGTTTGACCATCTACCCAAGCCGCGGTGGCCACCTGGCATCCCTTTTCGTCCTCGCATTTTGGTGAAGACAACTCTGCCTCGAAAAGATAGTCGGTTAAATTTCGTCAACGAGGCTATTTGAAATTCATTCATTTGCTAACAGTTCGAGGGTCGTTCGTGGCGAGTACCCAACCCAATACCTGCTGCACCCACTCCCGACCGTGGTGAGACATTTGTAGACGTCTTCTCTCACTCATTATTTTTTTACGTCATTTTATCTTTTTTGCAACCCATTTGGTTTTCTCCTCGGCTTTTGCCACCTTGTTTGGAGTCCAAACATCTTTCTCATGCTTCTTGGACGAAAATTTGTCGTTCAGCTACGTTTTGTGTAATACCAACATATCAACTCTTGTCGAAATGGATCATTTCAGGAACTCGTTTTTTAGTGTATTTGCAGCGCGTATCCGACTCATCACTTATCGATCTATCGGCCCAATGATTGGACTAAATTCGTCCAGTTACAGGTGCACACATTCATGCAAAATACTATATTTTAGTCTGCTTCATTCCGCACATTGGCACAATACGTCAGCAAATGCATGTTTTGGGTGTCATTGACTCCGGGTTCTTTTTTCCTTGAGCATTGAAGAGAGCAGAAACGTATAAGCAAAATTGAATGAGAACAAGTGCCTTCACACCAATGCGATGAAAGGACCTCATCCTATTAAGGATCCACGATAAGGAAAGTCGGCATACGTGATCCTGCAATTTGGAATGGTAGGAGATTGCCTCTCAAGAGTTTAGGTATAGTGCGAAATTGGGTGATGGTGGGTCGCTGTCTAAAATCATTTCTGTGATTTAAAAAACGTTTGGAATGTCATTTTGATTCCCTTCAGTGGGTTCACGAAAATTTCTACGTGCAATGACCGTAGATGACATTTCTCATAGGTTACTTAAATTGTTAGTGAATCTGTTTCTGATCCAGAGCCGTCATATTCTAGCCCTCACTTACGCAGTTGACTGGACACACACGAAAAAAATAGTTACATTCTTCCTGGTTTTGTGTTAACCCTTACAACATTTTATTTTTATTCTGAAAATCGATTTTAACATTCTATTTTTCTCTTCGCACCGCGTCATGCCTGAGGAGTTGTTGACCTTCACTCTCTTTGGATTTGAACTTTAAGCCGGATAACTGTCATAATATTTACCATCGTTTTCATGTGGCTGTCAGTAGCTATTGATTTTATCGAACCCTACATGGTATCCTTCTGTGTTAAAGTAACCGTGTCACAATAAGGATGTATGGTCGACCAGTAGGCATGAAAACTGGTTCCAGTGTTTTTTCCGTGAATTTCTCGCCCTCTTGAAAGATGCTCCGTTTTCAGTACTTCACCGGAAATTGTGCTTAACATAAAAGTCAGCTGAGCAATCCAGTCTTTCTCCTTCGTGATTGGCCTGCTTTCTTTCCGTTATACTTAGTGTCAAGCCGCAGTATCCGCAACACAAGGGGGCCGATTTGTCGGATGATCTGAAGGCACTGTCACGTGTTTGGTCCCTGATGCAGGCCGAGAAAAAGTATCTAAGCGCGAGTTCGGTCAATTTGGAAATGGAAGCGCTGTTAGAAGCTGCAGGGCGTAGCTTTGCTCCTTTGGTTAGTATGACCTCCTATGCCGATGGCACAAATGTGTTGAGCTCTGTTGGAAGTGGCACAGGGATGGCAGGAGTTGGTGGAACTACTACACCTGAAGTAGTTGGACTGAACTTTTCCACAGCATCCGCTTCCGGTTCCGCAGCTCATCCGCTGAATCCTGATGCCGTCGGTGTTCTGTCAGTCCCCGTTGGTAGCTCCGGATCCACTTATTATTGTGCTTCCAGTTCATCTCCAAACATCCAACGTGCCGGCTCACACGCAGTGACCGAATATTACACAGCTGGGGGGACACTTCCGCGCTTGCGCTCTCAGGTCATGCTTCAAACTGGTGGTCAACCGTTAGAGCGCCCCGGCGTTGGGTCTCTAATTTTACCCTCGTCGTATTACTCAACCAATACGAGCGTACAGCCATTAACTTCGGCCGTGAGCACGCACATGGCCCATTCGACTGTATCGAAACGATCGTCCGCTACTGGAGGTTGGTTATTAATTCCTTTATCCTCCTGAACGTATCCCGTTGTTATTTAACGTTCCCACTCAGTGAACTGCCTATCATTAGCCCTCCAAAACGGTATAACACGTACTTCTGCCAAGTGCCAATGCCTAGCTAGATTGATTTAATTTGACGCCTGACCTTGAACAGAGAAGTGTTAATTTCGACGTTAACCTGTCCCAGTGCTATTTAGTCTCACCGTTTCCATTGGGGCACTCGTACACGTTAGTTTGCATATCACCTTTTCATAAACAGCGTTTTTAGTTTGCGAAATAAAAGCGTTTCTGCGCAACGACCTGGGTTACATTGACTCATTCCTGATTTGCATTCGCACCTCTATCAGTCGCTACCGCTCGGCGAATTAGCCAACTCAACGTTGAGATGGATTGCGGCTTGATATTTACGGGGACAGTTGAACTAGAAGGGAAGAAAGGAATTTTCTGTGGAGCAGGACTGTATATGTGGCTAACTCTTAACCTGTATTGAATACATTGGCCTGTTTTGAGTTAGCGTTGATTTTTCTCCCAGAACCCCCTGGTAACCATTATTGCAGTTTTCCCGTCAAAGCCTCTATACCATGGACTTATTTCTTCCGTACACCTAAATCGATTTATTATAGCTAGAATTTGCACAGAAAATTCTGATTCACGTGCGTCGCCGTCATCGCCAGCGACCAGCAGCGTTGACCGTTACTAGCCAGACATCGTTCAGTGTAGGATACATGGGGTTTGAACTAGTTGTGCATTTTTTCCATTTCAGAAGTCTAGGGTAAAATAATTCGTTGTTTATGTCTATTTGATCCAGTCCACTTCGTGCAACTTTTTACAATGCCCAAATTTTTTGACCATAGTTATGATTTATTATCATAAGCTGTACTCACGGCTGTCACAACGAGACTACACCTTGACACAGTGTGACGGCTTGCGTGCCTCCATGATCCAACGAGCTACACAGGTTGACTTATCTCAAGCCGAAGATCCAATCATGCCTAGAAGGTCAATGGGTAGAGGCCTGACGAAGTAGTCTCCTGGTCCTCCAAGTTGAGGTTGATCTGAGTTAGCAGCTCAGTCGTTATAATGAGTGGAAGACTAATTGCGTATGATGAACACTCGTCCTATTTTGTGTTCCTCTTAAGGAATGGAAGAAGCCATGTGGTGGTTAGCAGATGACGTGGCAACGTGGGATGAGAAAGTGTACAGCAGACTTAGGTAAATTAGGTTTCTCACCTCTTCGCCTTTGCGGTTGGGGTCCGAAAGACTCGTCGACTTGCTGGCTGGAGACACTGAAGGATATGGGAATGAACTGTGAACGGTGGCGATCGTGTTGTCATTTTCTATCGAATCAGAGTGATTGAAAACACATGCGTTTGTACAGTTAGACTGTGTTTCGTGTGTTGGCTAAAGCAGCATCTTATCTGTTCTCGCCTGTGTAGATCCAATCACTCCCTGTTCCCGTTGGATATTCTCTTTTTATATAAACGTGTAGCTCTGGGGCAAATTCAGCGGTCAGTGAGGCTTGCCTTGCCGTTTAACGTTAAGCGATGATGATGTTAATGGGCATCATTCATCATGACAACTGAACGTACCATCCAGCATTGTTGGCACTGAGAGAGTGCAGTGCATTTCTTAATCCGGGAGTGGGTCTGATGTATTTTCATTATCTGGATTTGAATTTGTGTTACACAGACCAACCTCATGCTCTATGTGATTGAAACGGATAGGAGCTTAATACTCTTCTATTTGTTTCTGAATATTTCGTCTGATTTTCACTCAGGTGACAGCCAATTTCCGCCCCATTTGTTATTTTCTCTGAGCACGATGGTTTTGCAGTTTGAGCAGCCATTCCACCGCGCATTCTGATTGTGTTCTGTGGCCTTCATTTTTCTTTTTTCACTTTGTCTTTCAAGGCAAACAGAACGGGCAGGCAAATCAAACAGAAAGCTATTTGAAGCACTTCTATCTACGCATACGAGAGCTTATCCTCTTGTTGTTGGTGAGTGTTGTTTGGTTATGCAGTTTTTTAAGTATGGTTTTGATCTGGTTAACAATAGCTGTGTACCATGATTGGCTTCCTTACTACCCGCACTTAGAATGTGTTCTTGTCAGTCAGTGAAAAATTTTTCTAAAAACACCAACTACAGGCTGATAGTCATCATTCTTTCAGCCCTTGTCCAACTGCTTTGTTCACATTAACCAGTGATGTCCGCATATTCCACCATCAACGCGATCATGCGATGTCCATGAGCCAATCGCTTCATCACATATCACTTTTCACATTAATCAGTTACTGATAATTTACAACTTAGTTTTCCTGCTGCCCATCGAACCAATCTACTGTTTTCACCTTGTGATCCGATCCACCCGATTACGTTCGTCCGCCGTGCTGGGCAATCAACAGTAACCATGTTGTATAGGATGTTGATTTCTGGCCTAGCTAGAATACGAGTTTCGTCGTTGTCCGTGGATGTTTTTATTCGGAGAGAGGTCATCGACTGAGGATAATCCAAAGGTTTAGCATACGAGCACAACAGTCGTGTGGTCTGATTGTTATCATCCATTAAATGAAAAACATCGGTTCTTTCCTCGGGAAGACGTTATTTGCCTAGGAGATTAAATCAAGGCACCATTGTTCTTTGTTGATGCGGTAGATTAAGGTAGAGAGGAAGGAGACAGGACTACTTTGTTATGGACAGTAAATGATGATGAAAATAGCTTATAAACTCTGATCTGTTTGCTGGTATGGTGTCATAGCAACCCTCAGATATGGTTCAGCTATACATCACTGAAATCCGGGACCATCCTCAGTAGGAGAATCAAGGATCCCATTGTGCCATTTCTGATGGTTGTTGTCTAGGTACGGTGATCGTTAGCACATAATTCTATGACTGTCGTTGGTGCAGCTGGACACAATTGCTATTATGCTGTTTCTAAATCCCAATTCAAACCGACTGTACTAATCAACTAACGGGAAGATTCTTCTACAACTGAAACGTAGCAGAATGCATACATAGCCATTCATTAGGTGTGACCTATCACTTTACTGGTATGCTTTGCTGAATAATATAATGATGTTCGATTGATAAAGTGGACTATTTTGCTGTCAGCCTTGCCTACTCAAACTGTTTCTATCGTACTGTCATGCATTGGGTCAATTCAGTCTCATCTAAAGCAAAATAATGCCATATTTTTTAGCGTTCCATTCATAGCATTTGAATCTTCTAAGTTGTTTTGTGCGCATGCATGTGTTTGTCTCTATTCGTATCCGCCTATTCAGCGATCTGTTTATCAATTTGCACGTTTTTTTATACATAAACTAGATATCAAATGGTATTCCGGTCCGAATCCGGTGTGTCTGTGCTCTCGGTAGATGGGTCGTATCTTGTGTTCCAAACTGATGGTTTTGCACTAACCATCATGTGGTATCTGGAATCAACAAGATCAGTAATCTTCACACCTGCACACTCACATACCTGAACCCAAGCCAATGATCCAGGCTGTTTATACCTCGGTCTTTCTTTGCAAAAGGATCACATTGCAGTAGCTATAGTGACCGCATTTTAGCGATTATCATTTGGTGGATTTGTTTTGCTCAACTCTTGTTCATGAGATCTCAAATCTGTACATTACTTTCAGGATCCTTGGGCACAGGTCCAAAAGATTTCACAATTCTTCGCAAATTAGTATTTTGAAACTTACCAACTCTATATTTTGCATGAACGCAGCCAGAATCACGAAATTACGTGTATCTCACTCCTCGCCTGCTTGGGCGGTTTTTTCTCAACGGACGAAAACGAGCAACCTTCAACGATGCTCACGATTATTCAACACATTGTATATTCTTCCATTGCTAGGATATCTTGTTTTCCACTGCTCCTTGTTCATTTGAAGGTTAGGATATTTTCACAACATTTTTATTTGGATTTAATTGCTTTAATTAAATCCATCGGTCTATTTAAATTCATACCCATCGTGAGTGCGCATGTGCGGATTGAAGATGATTACACTTTTCCCACGACAAAACAATTTTCCCGCCACCGACCTCTCTGCTTTCAGTTTGGGGAATAAATCATTTATCACAGGCTGTTAAGGTTCTTTCTCCCCTTCTGAAACGGCAAAAAATGACAGTTCTCATGATCGACGTTAGTCGATAATAAAATCGTGACACGTTCTATTTTGAACTGCAGCAAATTTTTGTTGAAAAGGATGTCTCCCTTTAGAAATTGATAAGTGTTTTCGCTGCCAATCCGTTGTTTATGCTGAATTTTTATGCGTCTTTAGTCAATTGATGGTATTGAGGCCTTGTTATTGAGAACATTTGCTCCTTCACTGTTCAACCCGTCGCTTTTTTTGTAGGCTTCTGAAATAGAACGCCTCTCAGTTTGGTTCAATCCGCAGTCCTTTCCGGATCGTACTTGTCCAAAAGAACATGAAACCGGAACTTGGCTTCGAGATACATTGGCTCGGGAGAAGAATTGGCAACGATGGGCTAATCTGGCTTGGGAACTTAATCCGGCTGTGGCCATTTATTTACCACAACGGTAAGTTTCAGTTATCGACGATTCATGTTGCTTGTTTTATCCGTTCATAACGGTACCTACTATGATCGAGTGATTTATTCTCCGCATTATTCTTCGAACCAATTACTGATGCGACCTCTGTTCTCACCCCCTGTTTTGCCGGTTTCCCATGGTAAGAAATATAACGCAGCAACACAATTCACAACGATGTCGGCCTATCCTATGGGTAGACTCTTCTGAAAAACATTGAGAATTTATCGAGCGAATCTGGGTAAATATCATTTTAATGGAAAAAAGAAGACCACAGTTGGTTTGGCTAGGTTTAGTGCACTCCATTGACCAGCCAATCGGCGGATAATTGCCAGTAATCCCAGCTAGCTATTGATGTGCAATGCATTTAGGCGAATCAATCAGTTTTCCGAAGCCACTTGAAAGTTAATCCAGTCAATCCTAAATGACCACATGGTGTTTAGTCTCCAAACTGTCCTGTACACGGCATGTTACGTCTTTGATCATGAATCCCACTGTGCTGTCCGCACCATAAGTTCAACAACTGTAATGTTGCGATCTATTCACATGGAGGTCAAAACAGGATGCGAACAAGAGCAGGTTCTTTCCTGGACAAAATTCAACAGGGTGGGAAATTCAAGGGCCAGGATATTACAGTTAGGAGTTAGGACGCAACCAGAACAGCAGTGCAAGGTGGTTACGCTCAATTTATGCATGACTTCATTTTATCTTTTAACTTCTTTTATCAATGGAACGACAACGGACAACATTTTCAGACAGATCGCTCCCAACATAGAGGTGATAGGCGGGGGAGTTGACCGGCAGTGGCGAACTGCAACCCGCGACCTTTAGATTAATCATCATCATCATCATCGTTCAGCGGTAAACAGCAAGGCAAGCCTCACTGACCGCTGCTTTTTCCCCAGAGCTACACGTTTATATAAAAAGAGAATATCCAACGGGAACAGGGAGTGATTGGATCTACACAGGCGAGAACAGATAAGATGCTGCTTTAGCCAACACACGAAACACAGTCTAACTGTACAAACGCATGTGTTTTCAATCATTCTGATTCGATAGAAAATGACAACACGATCGCCACCGTTCACAGTTCATTCCCATATCCTTCAGTGTCTCCAGCCAGCAAGTCGACGAGTCTTTCGGACCCCAACCGCAAAGGCGAAGAGGTGAGAAACCTAATTTACCTAAGTCTGCTGTACACTTTCTCATCCCACGTTGCCACGTCATCTGCTAACCACCACATGGCTTCTTCCATTCCTTAAGAGGAACACAAAATAGGGCACGATATGGTAGACGAGTGTTCGTCCTACGCAACACGTGACCTCCTCCACTCCCGAGCTACCATCGTTGGACACGCAGCTACCAAGGTAGGTGAAACGGTCCACCACTGTTATTTCCTCTCCATCCAGTATCAAGTTTGGCGCTGCTGTCGTCCAGTCCTGT
>LUCM01011736.1:0-144995 GCA_008360955.1 Fasciolopsis buskii | reverse complement strand
GGGGAGAGGATGCGCACAAAAACACGGAACACCAGTCTAAACTGTACCACGCCAACACAAAGCACTGCTCATCTTACCATACATTCTGATGCCTACGATGAAAATAGAACAACACGACTCGACCACACACCACGTTCATCAGTCTCCCAATGCTCCAAATAATACCTTCGCATCACGATCTCCAGCACCCAAGCATAGTCCCACACCAGACAGATCTTATCGCAAACCCCCCCAACCCCCAGAGCCACAAGGGCAAGAAGGGAGACGTGCAGAAACCAAATTTACACTACAAGTACCTGCTGCAATACAGTCGGTGCTCTCATTCCCACCCGATTCGCACGTCCCACCACTACACAGCTAACCCAACCACCCTCCGACACACACCATCGCATCTTCATCATTCCACATTAAACCGTCCAGCGAACAACCACACCACCCAAAACTCCAAGCAACCAAAAACCCAACAGCCCCGCCAAACAAACACCCACATCCCACCACACCCCACAACAACAATAGACGAAACGAAAAATATAAAAATGGATACAGATTCGCAGTGTACCGGTACGCCATCAATAAAAGAACACAAAACACGCGCAACAACCGTGGATGACGCAACTACTCGACAAAAAACACCAAACATCAACCCTCCCGAGCCCTGAACCCACCGTCATCGTTCACGGCAAACAAATAACAACCCCAGAAAAAAAATACCACACCCAAACCAAAAAAAACCAGAAAAACCCCAGAAAAAAAACACACCACAAACCAACCTTCCCATGACTAAGCAAAACACACACACATCGAACCAAAAAAAGAGAGAGCAAGACGCTTATATCACACACACAGCGTAGAAGTGAACACGTACGTAGAAAACAAAACATAACGTCATAAGCACAAAAACCCTCCTAACACACACATAAGACCCAAAGTATACAACGTGTAATCGGCACGACTGCATCGTACAACAAACACACGCATACAACACACGAGCAACAAAACAGCAGAAACACAAAAGATCCCTCGCCTGCAAAACAACGAACCAATGAACACCTCCACATCCGACAGCAAGCCCAACACGACCACGACATTCGAAAGCAACTTCCGCCTTACCGCAAGAACAGGGTCTACCCACAAAAAGCACAAAAACACTCGCGACCCCAAACACAACACCCGCAGACGCAAACAATCAATCTCAAAAACACACCAGTCCTAAAACCTAACTCTAAAGTGCGACAATTGTGGCCCATGAATGGGGATCAAAAAGAAGCGCCACCCGAAACACAAATAAACCAATAACTGGAAACCCAGGAAATAACAAACAATAAACACGAAGACACAGAAAATCACATACACACGACCCCACCCCACAACAACACCCAAAAAACAACATCCGTATCATACCAGCGCATAATCCACTATTAAGACACGACGCCTCGCCAACCTTTCACAAACACTGACATACAGAAACCGAACACCAAAACAAAGCAAGTTCCCAGTCCACACATCTTACAACAGTCGGACAACTATGAACATTCCTAGCCCTATCCCACAAAACGCGCAGCCACCGAGACAGAAACACAAAACCCACTCCAAACTCAAAACCACCAGACCGAACGCCCAGCAGCACACAAACACCAACAACAAAAACACACCCACCAGCAAAACAACGACACACAAATACCATCACAAACCGACAATACTATAACCACACAACATACAAACAAAACAAACAACCCCACCAAAACAACACACCAACACCAAGCCACCAACAAAACCCAAACGGATAATAAAGACACTAGTCACAATAACAAAAACCACAGACCGTCAAAACACCAAGCAGAACACCACTCACAGGACAAAAAAAAAAAAAAAAAAACAACCCCCCCCCGACGAAAAAAGCCAAACCACTCCCCCCCAAAAGCCAAAGCAAAAAAAAGACAAAAAACGACACATATAGCAACAAAAAAGCAAAAACCACAACACCACCACGAAAAAAATCGACAAGCGAAAACCAAACCAAACAACAAAAACCAAACCCAAAAACAACAACACTGCACAACCCAATCGCCATCCCACCCGCCGCTCCCCAAACACAAACCACAAAAGACCACAAAGACCCGCACAACCGACCAAACCACGAAACGAAAACAAACAAAAACCACAAAGAAGAATCAGCACAACAAAACAAAGACACAAAGACTAGACCAATCACAACCAACCATACATCACGGACAAACCAAACAACACACCCGAAAGAAGCACAAACCAACAGCCACCGAACAAAAAAAACAGAAGAACACCATCCACAACCCACAAACACCAGGACACGCAGCCACGCCCACACAAACAAAACGACCACACAACAAACACGCAGCACACAACAACAGAAAAGACAAACCCCATATAAAGAAAAGCAGAACAAAAAACCCACACCAACCACACCACCCAAAAAAAGAAAAGAAAAAAAACACGTCCAAAAACACACGACCAAACCCAACAATCCCCAACGTGACTACACGACCCACAAAAACAAAACCACACAAAGACACGCCAACACCAAAAAAAACCGCAACAAACGCCCGACCTCACACCAAACCCCGACCACACAACCCAACAAAAGACAGAACAAACACACAAAGAATCACCAACAACAGCATCAATACACACATCGCCAACATCAACAACATAACAACACACAACACCAAAACAGACCACACCAACCACCAAGCTGCACCGAACGAAGCAATACCAACAACCACCAAAACACGACCACTCCACACACAAAAAGCAACAAAACAAAAACACGACCAAGTTACCGCCAGAATCAGACGAAAGGGCCAACCAAACGCCAAATAGTACGTAGGTCTTACAAGACATGAAAACAGTGAAACTCAGATCATAAAACGTGAACAACCCCACAACAACCAACTGATCAACCCCCAATAATACCGCCCACAAGAAACAGAACAAACAAAACAGAAAAAAACACACATACAGAAGAACCAGCAACCCACAAAAACAGCAGAACCAAACACAACGACAGAGCAAACAACAACGAGAAAAACAAAACACAGGAGCACCGAGCCCAACACACAACAACCACACAAAGAACAAGACAAACAACCGAAAACCGGCCAAAAAAACAAAACACAAGCACCACAACACCACTCAACGAACAAACACACCCACCCACATCCGCACAACCACAATCACCCCATCAACAATCAAAAAAGACAGTAAACAAATAGGCGAAAAGCACAAATGAGAGTACACAGGTCAGAAAAAGACCAAAAAAGGTCCAAAATCAAAACAAAAAAACTACTAAGCGAATGGAGAATACACCAAAGATGCTCCATACCCACAAGGTAGTGACGAGAAAAACATGCACAGTAAGCTAGAACCTGAAATAAAGATAAACTGGAGACAGATAGAACAACAGACTCGTACTTTAACAAACACGGATACAAAAAGCCAACAACACTGACAGAACTACAGCATCGCTAGAGAAAGTGGACTGGTCTTAGGTAGCAAGTCACAGGACAAGTCCATTAGAACACATCCACAAAACACCACGGCCCCTGTTGCTCAGCGCACCCGGACTATAATCACACATAAACCTCCCAATTACGAAACACCCAAAAGACCGGATATTATGAGGAGATAAAAATAAGAATCCAAACGTAGAAAAACCCCAGCCCATCGACGTACGAAAAAATTTCGCAAATCATAAAAAAACCACATCAAAAAACATGTTAAAACGCAACCGAACAGATTACACACGCCTATAAAGCCAATATAAACTAAATAACGAAGCCAAATATACAGCACACTACACAACTCTCCACAACCCCAGCAGAATGACCTTGGAACTCCAAAAGAAAGTGAAACACATACACTGTGTGCCCCATAATACTTAAACGCCAAAGAATAGGACATCACATACACCAAAAATGAACATCAACACCTCACCCCGAAACGATACCTAGGCCGGGATAGAACCCACGTACATCAACCTCGGTTGCCAAAGTAAGTCACGCAAGCACACAAAGCCAGAAGATACTAAGCTGATAATAATCAATAAACAGCACCCAATCCTACACAAAACCAAAGTATATAGAAAAAGAACTGAGAGGGACAACCGATCATCGTCCGGGACATCCCACCAAGGGAACCACACAACCCCACAAACACACATCACTCCCCCACCAAAAACAGACAAAAGACAACAAAACAAACCAACCACAAACACACCAAACGCACCCACACACAACAACAACACAAAAAAGCTTCTGTTAACACCCAACACCTCCCCTCTTCCGCCAAAAAGCGCCGAGCAACCTGACATCTCGAACTGCACAGTTACCACCCACTTCGTCCCATATATGAGGGCGACCAAAGCCCATGCACACCACAACGAAACACACACAACCCACCCCCACTCCACCTCACACAAGGATTACACACCGACTAACCCCAAGACGTCGGACAAAAAGACCTATCCCACCCAAATAAAAATAAGCAAGATAACCGTGGAAAGCATAAAAACTGATCCACACCATAACAAAGCACTGTTGCTCGAGGCAGAGCACCCCCGAACAAACACCGGTCCAACAGAAATACTTTGCCTAATATACCCCGATACGAAGACTTGAGACGACCAAACTCAAACAAAAGAATCACACCTAATACGACACCCAAACCGAACCAAACAAACCACAGCCCCAACCACCCAGCTCAAAACAACGAAAAAGATCACACAACTACAAACACACATGCACGCCCAGCCCATATCCAACACGTACACATGACACTCAACAAACCAATCATCAAACCAAAAGCCGGACAAACCCGCCACCAAGCAGAGCTACTACTACAACTCGCGAAAAGTTTCGCCGGTGCTCAGCCTAGACACCCCCCCCGACATTTCGCGCTAATAGCCCGCACTCCTATACACAACAGCCCCCCACAGTCACACAATACTCAAAACGTAAACGACCCAACTGTTACCTCACCCGCAAGCAGCGAACAGCCCACACCCCAAACCGGGAGGCCACAACGCACAAACCAGAACCCACCGCATAATAAGCCGACCCACATCCCTCACTGTCCCGAACTCAGCCAGAAAGACACCACAAGCTAACAGGCCCCAACAATCAACGCCCCCCACTCCCAGCCAATATAAATTCCGCCACGCCATCCATCCCCTACTCAAAGACTATACTACTCAAATCTCAAAACTGCTCGATAACCCGACCCGACATGCAAGACTGTAAGTGAAAACCATTCACTCAACAACCCAAGCCCCTCAGCCGCTAACTCGCAAGCCGAACAGCCCAACACGGCTCATCTTTATTCAGCCCTTATCTAGCAGGGATTCACCGCGAACCACCCGCTTCCGCGCGCATTCCTTAAACACAATTCTTGGATGAACAAGAACACAGCTAACTATGCGGCCAAAACTCTCCAAAAATAACCCGACAGAAACAAGCCAGCACAAAGCCGCAACGCACAAGCGAGAACGAGCCTATAGCAGACGAGCATCGCCACGTGCTCTTTCGTGAACGGGCTGGAATCTGAAACCATGGGGCGAAATGTGCCGTCAGTGCCATCGCCTGGCTTAATTTGATCCCCACTGCTTCCGTGTACATTGTCTTCCTCGTTTGAATCTTAGGTCCCTCGGATATTCTCCTGTTCAAAGTTTGTTTGCTGAACTGTGCCGCTATCACACAAGACGCTGACGGCCAATCTGCTTTGTGGCCCTGCGCTTTCGATGAGCCCATTCAGCTGCACGAAAATCGCTATATAAAACTAACAGCAAATGGTCCCCCGATTTCGACCCGTACGTGGTCCAGCGATGATTTTGTTCTAGACAGAACCGCGCCAACGGTAGCTGACGGTCATATGGTTGATCTGACTCAAAGTAGCTGTCGAATTCGAGCGCCATGTCGCAGCGCGACGCGAGCTGAATCGGAAATTCGTATTAGATAGGAATAAATGATCTTCTGCACAGAATTGGAGAAGTCTTTCTCCGTTGTCTGTTCGCTGTGCAGGCAAGGCGCATCGCCCGCCTTAACAGGACTCCGATGCACTAAGTTTTCCAACTTGTGCATTAAAGTCACCCGCTACCACTACAATGTCAGAGCGTTTGCTCTTCCGAACAAGAGTGACGAGGTTATCGTAAAACTCGTCTCCCTCCATGTCAGTACTTCAGTCTGTTGGAGCGTAAACCGAGATAACAAATAAACTACGCTTAACACTACTACCCTTTCGGACGCCGACGGATCCCTGCAGTCTCATGGCACACAAGCGACTGTTGACTAGGATGCAGTCTAGAAGGGCTGCTTCAGCCTTCTCACTCAAAACTATTCCTACACCACGTTGACCCACAGCTTGAGCTGCTTCGTCTTCTGAAGTGCGAAGAAAATATTTTGACGAGACGTTTGGCGCAGTTAGTTGAATTACTCTACTCTACTTGAATCCTGAATTCGTGTTTCACTCACACAGCAGACATCAATCGAAAGTGTGTCCACTGTCAGAGCCAAACACGCCTGTTGGCCAGCCTGCATTAAAGTGCACACATTGAAGGAACCCAGATTCAGAGGCTGAAGAGGCTTGAGAAAATGTGAGCTAACAGACTGAAATTCACCTACTACACTACTTGACAATAAACCGTTGCGAGTATCGGGTGTGTTACCAATGGAGATACTATGGGTAGGCAGAAGGTGCAAACGGATTGGGTTGGAGATAGCGGAGACAGGTTGAATAAAAGAGAGGGAACTCCGAACAATTGTGTGCTTATCACTACCCACCCCGTTCGATGCAATGGGCAGTGCGGTCCGGATTATTCTGCGGGACGACCGATGCAGTATGGAATTATTCGTAGGCGTGTAAATCATGGAGATTGGTGGTTGGGTTCTGCTAGGGAGTCCAGCCGGTAAGCAGAAGAACGGTTAGGGTTCTGAACCAAAGCTTTTGGTTCTGACTAGAACCTGATCGCAAGGCAGCGGGGAATAGCTGAGTGGGCGTCCATCTACTTGGATCAATTAGTCTTCCACTCATTATAACGACTGAGCTGCTAACTCAGATCAACCTCAACTTGGAGGACAAGGAGACTACTTCGTCAGGCCTCTACCCATTGACCTTCTAGGCATGATTGGATCTTCGGCTTGAGATAAGTCAACCTGTGTAGCTCGTTGGATCATGGAGGCATGCAAGCCGTCGCACTGTGTCAAGTTGTAGTCTCGTTGTGTCCTTTAGATTGAAACACCATTATATTGACCCCGTGACCGACGTCGGTCGGAGGCATCACGAAACTAGTTGATATAATTGGCCAGCTTCCGCGCATCCTAGGCAGGGCACGTTCATCATGCCTAGTGTCTTCTTGTTTAGGCAGATTTTGATGATCCCAGTCAGTACAAGCATTTCGCCAATCGACTTGCTTCCACAGCTGCTTGATCGGAACTTTATGCATGACTGTGTTAGTTTTTTGGATCAAACCCGGTTCACTCTAAGTTATACAATAGATTTTTGAGTGCTGCATACTCATGAATTCAATGGAAGGTATCGGCACTCAAATAAGAATTAGGGAATTGATGACGAATTATTCAGTTTTCTTCTTCAGCTTATTCAAAACCAGCATTAGTTCAAATTCACTGAGTACCATCTGGGTATCTTACTCAATGCACGTGATTCCGAGCTCTGCTCATAGACATTGCGGATCATCCGTCAGTACCTGTTTGTTGGAGAAACTTTTGGGCTTCTTGGTTTTATATCACTGTCATATGATGTTAGACTTCCACGATAGATCTATTCCAAATGCGACGAAATTACTACAAATGATTTGGTTTTTCGGATATTTTTCGTGTTTATGGAACATTTAGTGAACCATGATACCTATGACACCTAACTTATCCCCAGATTTTCACTGAAAGCGTTTCGTATTTTTATTTTTGCTCTGTTATTTGTTTTTATCACTTCACTCGGCCTCGGTTTAGGTTTTCGGCCGCCGATAACCTTCGACGTGAGATTTCTCTTTTGGTGAAAACGAATCCCCAATCGGTGGCCCACTTGCCTGGAGCTTTACAATATTTGGCCACTTCAGCAAATATCGAAGCCGATTCTCCAGAGGTGCGTGATGAGTTTGTTGTTATCATTGGTATTGGCACATTATAATACGTTAGGTTGCCGTTTTCTCCTGCTTTTTGATGTGGTTTCTTTTCGTTTGGCCGCATATACTACTAGCAAGTATGGCCATGCCGTATTATTAACTGAATATTTTCATTTTCTATCTATACGGTTTTGGCGTGTTCGCTAGGCAGTACTGTGTGTTAGAGAAAGAGACAGGGTGAGAAGGGCGCAGCGTTTTGGCTGGATGTGGTGCGATGGATTGACATGTGCTTAGCTAACGTTACATTCGTTTTTTGTTGAGCAAATGCTAGCAAACTGAAAAGATCGTTGTGGATTCCTTAGTAAGTACCTATTTATACTGGAAAGGAGTTGTATCATGTTCTACATGATGTTCTGGTTTGTCGAGGGTAGAGTAACTAGCGCTAGAAGGTTAGCGCAGTACAGTAGAATGACCTGTTATATGCCAGTCTCCATTTCAGTCATTCTGATTTGCATTTCAACTGTTCTTCACAATTTGCTGTGTGAATTTTAGAACTCCTCAACACGCACTGTTTTTTTGAAGGCAATAGGGCGTGATCTGTAGAAGTGCGGCATGTGGAGCATGGCTGATGGTTGTTCAGATTAAGCTGAGTGTTGTCAGTAGTTTACTCTTATTCGTCTCTTTTCTACCCCATTGCGCCCGTTTTGCGGTTGTTGATTCACACCCTTTTTACCTTCATGCAATCCGTGGTTAGTTGATACAAGTCTTAACCTGGGCTCCGGTCGCCCCAATCGTGGCTTTATCGTTTTTCTCGCGTATGTATCCGCAACATCCGCTGACTCATCAGTACGCTGTTCGTGTTTTGGCCAACTATCCATCGGACACAATGATATTTTACGTACCGCAGGTTGTACAAGGGCTTCGTTATGATAAGGTAAGACTTGATGTTCATTCAACTTTCTGTTTCAAATCATAAGTATGTTTCTGTTTATGCACTGCAGAAAAGGCGGCCCTCAGTCATCTGAAGGACGGTTGTATCTAACGCCTCTGCGCTGTTGCTAAACGGAATTGTTCACCACTTTTCTGTTTCGTAATTTAGCCTTGCAAAGCAATTAAAAAACTGATCACAAGTCAACCTCAGGTCTGTTACCGTTGGAATCCATCCGATTGTTCTTGGGTAACTTGAAGATCGGTCATTTCTATTTGCTTTTACCACATGAACTGTTCCTATTGATGAAACTGTGTCGATCGTGCCAAATTATGGTGGTTCCAGATGGTACTTGAACATCACCGTCCTCGGATGACAAAAGAACTGGTAAGGACCATTCAAAGCCTGCTTGTGGAGCACTGTCAATACAAGTTATCTACGCAAGTGTTGATGTTCTACTCTAAATGATCTACCAAGATCTGACTACAGATTCGGAACCAAATCCGAAATGTGTGTATCTGACTGCATTGATTATGCACATGCATTCCTCTGCCCAATAGTCGATTTCTCCCTATCCTTCTGCCACCATAGTCACGGCGGTTGCTAAACGGATAAGGTCCTGGCGTTTGGATGTGAAGGTCGCGGGTTCGAATCCTTCCACCGCCGGTCAATTTCCCTATTTGACAGCCCTTTGTTGGCCGTGGCTCCCTTCCTGAAAAATGATGTATATTGTTATTTCACTAATAAGGGAAATGAAAGGTAAAAGATAAAAGATAAAAGTACAACCTAAACAAGCTTACAGAAACGGCGAACTTGTTAACGAAACAGCACGATTACAAATGGGCTCAAGTGAATGCTTATTCTGGGACGATGAGCATTCATCTTCCTATCTTTTCAATTATATCTTAAGAGGCTGGTGTGAGCCTTAAGGATGAAGAGAATTATTCTGCCTTTTGCTTTTTCATTCCAACTCGGTTTTGCTCTTTTTGTATAAAGTATGACCTGAAATAAAAGCTGCATGCCTAATCTAGATTGACCACTAGGCGCGATTTTGACATAATTTAAGTGTGGGAACAAGTCAGACGACTGCAGACTGTCCTCAAAAGGCTGTCTTGTGGGTTGTGGAACTCGGACGATGTCAATTAGGTTTTATTCGGTGAGTGTTGCAGACATTTCAGTGCTTTCATTCGGAGTCATGTAGTTTAGCCGGATCTTGATCGAATGACTGTACGGCGTAGCGATCAGATGATCTGGACGATCATACAGTTAAATTTCGTGTCAATTTGTACATTCTTGTTGTAAGCTAGATCTCGTTTTCTGTGGCATTCATTAGGTCTCTGCACTCTTTCGTCCTCTCAGCTCGGTTACTTGACAGAATCTTTGCTTGAATCGGCCAGACGGTCACCTTTGCTTGCGCATCAATTATTGTGGAACATCAACACAAATATGTTTATGGACGAAGACGGAGAGAAGATGGACCCGGATATCGGAACGCACTTGGCGGCAATACGTGAGCTGATTGTTCGTCATTTTAATGGACCAGCTTTGGCATTTTACAAACGTGAATTTGAATTCTTCGATCAAATCACTGGTATTTCCGGCACCATTCGGTACGTATTCTGTGCGTACGGTCCGAGCGGTATTTGCCTTTCTATTTATGTTGTCTGTGTACAGTCTTTTTTTCAAAATCTTATTTTTTTGCTAACATGCGACCTTTGCGGCAGCAGTGGTTTGATAGAGCTTATTCGGGAACGAAACTTGTTCAGAAAGGTAAAATGTGCAGCACATTTTGTGTCAGTGAGATGCTTCATTACTCAGTATCCACAGGGTTTTCAGTTAGTGACGCTTGACGTGGCTCCCTGAAGCATGTGGCCATCATGACCATACTTTCGGCTGCGCCCGGCGGTTATGTATCTGAGTTATTACTGCTCACCGATATGTAAGTCACTCATGTGACTTTACGTCTGTACGTCCAAATGTGTGCATTCTGTAGGTAATTTGCGACCACCCTGTACACCGCAACTCATTGTTTTAGACAATCGATGCACGATACAGCTGTCTCATCTTTGTTATGAATCATGGACAATGTATCTCCGTCGTGCCCTAGCTGAGACGAAAGATTGGTACTCGAACGTCCGGCTATTTGGTTTGATCGTGTTCAAGTGGACTAGCTACCTCTCACCTCGAGTAATCATGGTCCAAATCACCGACCCAGGACACTTTGTTGGTAGGCAGTAATAAGTTGTCCCCCAGCTCATTACTACATTGAGCCCGTTGAGAATAAATCAATCCTAGTTTAATCGCCGTGGTCATCGGCTTTCTAAAAGTAATGTAACGCATGTTTGAGAACGAATGGCATGGGCATCCCAGTGTACTCATGTCGAATGCGTATTGGAAAACAAGCCTTCTGCGACAAATTAGCTTCATACTTGGGCTATGTTACCTGTAATGTGTGTGTGTATGTGAAATTTCCCTAATAACAGTTTATTGTTAACATCATTCATGGAAAACAGACAACTAAACTTATTGCGTTTATTGTTAACCCATCGAGCAAGAATAATGCTTTAACTTTTTCCTATCATCAGTTGTACCTATACGTAGAGTTCACAACCTTTTTGTGTCCCTACGACCCTTGTCCACTCGATTCTAAAGAGAGGCTCCGAAAGGACCGGCTCGCAAGAAAGCTTGCCTCGAAGCGCTGCGCAAAATCGCAGTTCGGCCAGGCTGCTACCTGCCCTGCAATCCCGATGCGATCGTGTTGGAAATTGACTACCAGTCCGGCACACCCATGCAATCGGCAGCAAAAGCTCCATTCCTTGCCCGATTCAAAGTAAGTTTCTCGCGGAGAACCCTGTCATCTATGTGTCATCCTGCTGTTTAGTTGCTGTGTTACTTCGTGATGTGTTCACTTAGTTATGTAACGTGAGCAGGACCCATTCGATAATTCCCGTCTTTGAATTTGCCGGGTTCTAACAACGAATGCTCTGCCAGTTAATTTTCTCATCCCTTAAGTGAATTCTCGGTTAGCGTGATGCACGTGGACATTCATCACTCAATTTCAACTTTATGGTTCGATGTATGATGATGTACATTCGTTCGTAATCCGGTGTGGTTTCACGAAATCGGCTGATAAAAAACAGCTCCCTTTCTCAATCACAATGCGCAGTTTTTCTCGGATCTTTTTGGAGCATTTCCGAAAAATACAACCAAGATGGCTAATTTTTTAACAGTGGGAATAGGTGATTTGTTAGGTGCACATCCGACCGTGATTGAATCAGACGAACGGTAATCACTTTTCTCGGTTGCCAACTCAGTAAACAGCTAGCATTCTTCTCGCTGTTCTTTATGGTGCATACTGGCTGGCAGCATCTTTTTATTCTCGAGTAAATCTGTTTGAAGCCTCACTTGCCATGGCGTGATATCGGACTGCAGATTGTGGGATTGACTTTCACCGAACTAATAATGCGATAGTGGTCAGTTTATTGCTCTTTATCTTCTGGAGTCTTATTAGATTGTGTTTCTTGGTTCGGTGAAGGTAATATTTTCCGTCGTAAAAATATTCACGACTGATACACAAAGTTAGGTGAGAATTTCTTGCATCGGAAGAAAAAAAATTTGAACAAATCAACGTGACGTTGGTTAATTCATCTGGTAAGTGTCCTACAATTGCGAAGTATGGAAATCCAGTTTTTCTCCGGTTTTTTCACGATGGCAAAAATGAAATATCGAGTTTCAAATAGCAACTTTTACTAAGGCCAGGCGCGGTGAAGCTTATCGTGAGAGAAAATAAAACAGATTTCGTTTTCATGCAGAATTTTACGTTACCTGGTGCATCTCGAGGTTGCGGATAGGGAAACGATCACCATTAACCATATATCATAAGCAGTTGCGCAAATCAAATAAGAGACGATGTTGATGCTACTTGATATGCAGTTTTTTCATAAAATTTCATAACAGTCTGATGGTGTTGTGACATGGTGTGTGGCAGGTCAACTAAGTGAAACTTAGCCCGTCCTCTTCCCCGTCACCGTGAGACTGCACCTTAACGTGAAGTGCTGGCTTGCGTGTTTCCATGACCTAACGAACTATACACGATGGCTTATCTCAAGCCGTAGGTTCAGTCATACCTAGATGGTTAGTGGGTAGAGGCCTGACGAAGTAGTCTTCTGGTGCTCCAGTTTCGGGGTCGATCCCAGTTGACAGGTTAGTCAGAAAAACGGGTGGAAGAATAATTGATCCAAGCAGATGGGTTTCCACTCAGTCACACCCCGTTACCTTTTGGATAGATTCTTATTTGAACTAAGCTTTGTTTGCCAAACCTAATCGTCCTCCGGCTTGGTAGCTGGAGTCCCTAGCAGTATTCGTCCAAAAACCTCAATGAGTAGTACAAATACAAGGAATTCCATGCTACATCAGTCATCGCGCAAGATAATCAGGCCCATCACACCCATTGTTTTGATCAGGGCGGATAGTGATATAAGTTTACATCTACTCCGAGTTCCCGTGTTGGGTTTGTGCTGCACTGTTTTGTGGGTGACACTTTTGACTCAAAAGCTCTGATCAGAGTTTTTAGGGAAAAACCCTATCTGTGGTGTGGGGAATTGTGAAGTGTTGCTCACTCGAATGTCTCCAGCGCTCTTTCTAATGCAGAATCTCATTAATTTCCTTTCTTCCGATGTATGAGATATTTTGCACTCCGAAAACCACCGTGAGCCAAACTTTTCGTTGTTCTGTGGAAATCTTTGTGGGCACTCGCTGAATAGATACATTTGATGCTCGTTACTCACTTAAAATTCTCCATTGATTATGATATCGAATGGAAGTACATCCAGTGTACCGGCCAATTGATTGTTAGGTTTCCTAACAGATAAAACGGGTATTTAAAGACGAACGGAATATGGCACAAGCAACCAGCACATGTCACAAGCTGGACCGCAAAAGTGATTAGGCGCTCTCGTCTGTAATTTTCCTCTTCTGTTTTCGTACACACTGCCTTTGGGAACCAATAACCAAAATCGTCCAGCTTTTTACACCGTTTTTGTTAATTCCAACAGCACATTTTAGTAGTAGGAGATTGAATGTCTTCATGCACTAATTCACCATGTGATATCGTCGCTCAACTCACCATAAAGAAGCCATGGAAGCACTGTACAGCTGTTTCGTTCTTGTTATGAATCATCAGCAGTGCATATCCACCGCACTGTAACTAATTTGAACGGTTATGTTAGTAGTGGGGAGTTAGCGGAGAGTAACCGTGCAAACGAGTGACGGATAGGTACAACATCATGTGAAGTTTGACAAACCGTTCAGAGCCTGCCCGGTAGCGTAATGGCTAAGGCGTTCGACTCAGAATCGTTCGTCCCGGGTTTGCGTGCCAGTTCGAGCGCGATGGATATGCGCTGCTGATGATTCCTAACAAGGATGAAACAGCTGTACAGTGCTTCCACGGTTTCTTTATGGTGAGTTGACCGATGATATCACATGATGAATTATTTCATGTATTCCAACTTACTATGGTCTGCTGGGTTGCATGGGACCATGTAACTAGAATATAATAGCTATTTATAATCTTACTTCTCTTTCTCATCCAACACTAAATGCACAATATTTCTGAATATGGCTGTAGCCATGCGAAGGCTACCGAATGAGTAGATAGTTGGCGCTGAGAGGATTTGGATTTGGGGTTTACAGACTTGAAGTTCAAGGTGATGACTTTTCGGCTACGCTCAACTGGACTAACCAAGTGACGGCACCCTGAACAACTGGGTTTGGACAAAGTTGTTTCGTATTTTTGCCTTGACTGACTGTCCCTTCGGACTTCTTTCTTAACACAAAGCCCTCAGGTCCCGCGGTCGACCTTGCACTCGGGAAGCACTAAACTCGAATTTCGTTGTCATTAGAGCTCATCACTGGTGCATATCCGTCATCGCACCCAGGGTTTGAACGCGCACTCTTTCACACGGGATGTGTGTCTGTTTGTGTGTGTCATCACTGCGCTACCCAACCCCTCCGGGGTAATCTGACTTACTGGGTCAAGTTTGTTCAAATGTCGCCCTCAGTGACAGTCAACTATACCTGGTGTTGCTAAATTTTAATTTGTGATGCGTTGCGGGAAGCACGAAGGCGTGATGAAATCAATCGTGAAACTCCATGACCATGTATGCTTGGTGTTTCTTTCATTTCTGTTATCATAGTTTTCCGTCTTTTTTTTTACCCAGTCGTCTCACGCAAGGTATCAATTAGGACGGTAGTAATTTATCACGAAGTTGATGAAAAGTCAAGCAAAGCAAAAATACCGTTCTCAAAGGAATCTATCTTGAGTACTTTCTAAGATCTCATTACATTAGATGTTACCGTGACAAGAGGACAGTACCACAATGGGCATCTTCACTGATTTTTTTCTTGTTTATTGATTATTTGAAGGCTGGATTGTCAGCTATGGTCTAAAATAACCAGCATTCTGCAATTTGATTGCATTTTGACCAGCACTGAGTTTACACAGAACTGCCCGCAAGATTATCCATTTGTCTTCATTGTCACTAGTAGTTTGTACGCAAACACCATGTTCGAGATTCTGTCAAAGTTCTGTTCACTGGTACTGGTGTTCACTAAAGTTATCAGCCAAACTCAATTGTATGTGTATCTTCGTCAATCTTATCCCATCCATTAAGGTGCGCCGGGTCGGTGTGCGTAATCTGGAAGCGGAAGCAATAGCTGCAGCCACCGACGAGAGCTCTCCGAATACCGATCAAAAGCGGGAAGCGTTGCCTAGTGCCGATAGTAAACTCAAGTAAGCCGGAATGTCATTTTATCGATTCCATTACCTGACTGCTTATCAAGTGTCCTATTGCGACTTCCTCCACGATCCAGTTCTTTCGAGTTTTACACCTCAAATCGTGCTTTTTCCAAAATCTTTTAGGAACCTTCCGTTCAAGCTTTTTATTTGACATACTTTAGGTTTTCAATTTCCGCTAACTCATAATGGATGCCGTAGTTATGCTTGAAAATGGAATTCGTGTTTTTCGTTCGTCTCACCTCGAGGATTTTTTTCTCGACTTAATATCATGTTTCATATCTTTGTTGTCTAATGATGTATTTGCTCTTTCAGTATCTAGTTTGGTGTCCAGCGAATCAGTGTTTATACTGCAAACAATTTTGACGTTCGATTGCTTATTACCTCGTCACTAATGTGCTTTTGTGGGAGTTTTTGTTCATTTGTTCTAATCTAGAGTTCCACCTAGTGCGAAAATTTACTACAGTCAAAAGACATGCAACATTTCTGATTGTGACCAAAGGGTTCGGCGGGGTGCTTGTCGGAATTTTACTGAATTTAATACTTTACAAATCGGATAGAATGGTTGATTTAAGCAACCATACCTTACTCAATGGGATCGATCGGCCATACTTTAGCACCGGGCAGGCGATGGGTTATTCGAGTTCACAGATAAATGTATGCCCATAGTTTCCGCCCCGCCATTCCTCTATCATATACACTAAGTACATATTCCTATGTATGTATACATTAATATGAAGAGAAACAGAACAATACCAAGTGTAGAATATATTCCTGACTCCGCTGTGGACTGGATATTACCCGATTGTTAAATTCGAAGTAGACTCTTTGAATAAAGTGCTCTAATCCACAAGGCAACAGGCCGGTCTGTGAGTCGCGTAACCCACTGGACTCTAGTGACTGACTGATTCTTCAGTTCATATGCCCTTCGAAATGGAAGTGAACATCTTGAATGCCCTGTACACCCTTCCACAGATGGCGGTAAGCAAACATCTCCATGCTTCATACGCCGCTTATGTTCATTTTCGAATCAGGGTTAAGCCATTTCACTAGGGTGACTACTAAAGACCAGTCAAGCTTGCGGATGGCCACAGGCTTTCGCCTTCGTCCATTCACCGTAGTAAAAACATTTCCATCACGTGAAGATAGTGCGTAAAACTTCCTCAGCAAAGACTCATTGAGGCGCAGATCATTTGGGATCAGTTGGACAGACGTTCGGAACGAGTACCTTACTCGGAGTCTGAGACATCCAGCCGCGATCATGCTGAGGCATTTGAAAGAATCCTGGATCTTGATGGATAGTCAGTAGTGACAGGGAGGTGAAAGATAGAACTTTCATATGTGGTGAACCATGCATTTTGTTCCCTTCCCTTCCTTTTCGACACATTTCAATCATTAGTGTTTGCAGCGCATATGTCTTATTCAGTGTTTCACAACGTGCCATTGGTGCGCAATCCGACCACAACACATTTCTTTAAACTGTCGCTGTGCAGTTGCTCGGTTTCATTAAAACCTAGAGCAATTCAAGAAGGGCAAACCGAGTGACCGTACAAACATAGTGGGGTTAGCTTAATTCCGATAGTTACTATAGTCTAAACTTCGATAATGCTGCGTCGTTTGACACCAAATCGCGAGAGTAACATCCGAGAACAGCAGTCCAGATTTCGTCCAGGTCGATGTTGCATCGACAATTACTGGAAACGCGCCACACACACACACACACACACATCATCGCCCTACGACCGTAGTCTATCTGGACTTGAAAGACGTGTTCGACTCAGTGGATCGGACAGCACTATTCAGTGCTCTCCACCGGAAGGGTATGCCAACGAAGTTCGTGAACCTGTTGTGAGCATTGTACTCGCATACGTATGGTCGCGTTAGGGTATACGGTGAACTGTCACGTTCATTCGAAACGACTATCGGCGTTCGACAAGGGTGTCCCATCTCTCTATTCTTGTTCAACTTCGTCATGGACGAGGTGATGGAAGATTTTTTGGGAGGTCTCCAAGATGTAGGAGTCCAACGGGGAAATGGAGGGAAGCTGTGTGGCCTAGATTACGCAGATGACGTTGTATGCCTGTTCGAGTTTGCGGACCATGACCAATGGGCACTAGATTGACTGTCAAGATCGGTTGCTCGATTTGACATATGCTGTGCACCTTCAAAATGCAAAGTACTGTTACAGGACTGGATGATAGTAGTGCCTGAGTTGAAACTGGATGGAGATGAACTGACGATTGTGGACTGTTTCACTTTCCTTGGTAGCTGCATGTCGAACGATGGTAGCTCGGCAGTAGAAATAGGGCTCCATATATCGAAGGCTCGAGCAGCTTACGCTGGACTGAAGCATTTGTGGCGTCGACCTGATATTTCACTGAATTTGAAAGGTTGTGTGTACCGTGGCGCAGTGCGTTCAGTTCTGTTGTACAGTTGCGAGACGTGGAGTGTGCGTGTGGGCGATGTTCATCGGTTGGAGGTTTTCGACAACCGATATTTACTTAGTATGGCTAGGATTGGATGGATTGACCGGGTGAGTAATGTGGAGGTCAGAAATCTAATACTAGGTGCCTGGTCTGAGAATACCTTATTTGAGCATGTGAAACTTGGTGGACTGCGCTGGTTGGGTCACGTGTTGTGTATGGCGAACACTCGTTTACCATATCGTGCCCCATTTTGTGTTCCTCTCAAGGAATGGAAGAAGCCATGTGGTGGTTAGCAGATGACGTGACAACGTGGTATGGGAAAATGTACAGCGAATTTCGGTAAATTAGATGTCACGTCTTCGTCTTTGCGGTTGGGGTCCGAAAGACCCGTAAACTAGCTGACTGGAGACACTGAAGGATATGGCAATGAATCGCGAACAGTGATAATCTTTCTGTTATTTTCTGTCGAATCTGTATGATTGGAAGAGTGTGTTGGTACAGTTGGACTTTTTTCCCTCCGTATTTTCACTCGCTTCTTTACCCGCTTGGATATTCACTCTTTTAAAGTAAACGTGCAAATCTGGGAAAAGGTATCGGTCAGTGAGACTAGCCTTGTTGTTCAAAACTGAAAGGTGTTTATGTTGATTCTTCCCCGTACCATATCTGTACCCTGTAAATACGCTGATTATTGGGATATTTTTTGCTATGCTAATATTTCAATTCCCTACGGTTTGTTGTTTGATTAGCAGACTAAAATTCAGTTCTGCAAAGCGCAAGTCTTCCGGAAGCGGCACGGTCTTTAGGCTATAACTTGACTTAAGGATATGATGAAGTTAAATTTTTGTTTTGGCTTCGGTTACTGTTTGGCGCCTTCCTGTTTGTGCTTTAAGAAATTCAGGATTTCTGTCCTATGAAGACATTAGGAGGTGCTGAACAGGACCGAAGTTCGTGGCTTATACATTGTATGGCCTGTCTGTAATACTCTTGCCTCGTTTGTTTCTCGCCTCCCGAAGCCCCCAAAGCAAAACCAACGGGAATAAGGGGCAAGCAGGCAGATTCATCGATTTCCCCATTGAAATTTAGTTATTCAGCTGACCATCTGCTGTGCCTCGGCACGGATCTTTGCTTGCTCTCAATCAGAGAAGTCCGATTTGGTCGAGTTTGCTTGAGAGCATGGCGTTGACTAAGCTGTGCAAGGTAATCTGGGGTTTAGTTTGACTAATCCTCTCCAAGTCCGATGCTTAGCGATGGGTGATATTTGTTATATTTTCTACTCTACGGGACTCTATGCAGTGTCCTATCATTGCAGTGTTCAGTATCATAGTCCCAATCCGCCTCAACATTTTTTTGGAGTTCGTAAGACTATAAGTAAGCCTTTTTGCATCGCTTTCATGCGCTGGAGTATTTAATTTATCTGTTGCTTTGTATCGGACTTCAATTTCATATTTTCGCTCAATTTCTTTTCGTGCGCCTAGTCCTCCGTCGAAAATGAAACGGCGTAACAGCTTCCAAACACGGGTGGCCATTATGAACACTTCTCGTTCGGTCCAGAAAGCCGGGACCATGGGTGCGCGTCGTTCCCGACAACCCCTGTCTACCATTCGCCAGCCTCGCGCACGCGGCTCACTCACAGATAAACCTCTTTCCATTGAGAATCAACCTTATATGCAGGCGTGTATATTCAAAGTGGGAGATGATGTTCGACAGGTGAGCAGACAAGTATTTTTTTGAGAACGAGATTAGGAATATTGGGATCGAACGGAGTTCGGGGTGTATTCAAGAGTAAATACCATATGTTACCCCTAATGTTGAAGTTAGAACGTCGGAACACACCATTACTCAACTGCTCAAAGATTTCGGGGAACCGGTGCCTGACTAACTTGACAAATACCGCATATACATCTGTTTCCTCATGTGATCTACACACACATCTAGAGCGCACTGGTGCAAATTTCGTGATGGTACCTATAAAAATGGAGTGAGCCGAATCTGATACTTCATTTGCGAATTTCCTTTTTCTATCGCCTTATACTGTGAGATAGGAACACCGAAATTGTCTTATTTGGGCGTTTGACACAACTGGTTCCTCTTAGTTAATTGGTCTACGTTTTAAAAAGTCACTTGAGCGACGAGTCACCAACCTACATTAGCTTAGAACTTTCTGTACCGTTTTCCTCGGCCAGAATGTGACTACTGAGTGCAAGATGTGAGCTTTCTGCTCGTTTATTTTTCTGGCAGATCTTAACCTTTGCGATCATGTTGCAATTCCTTGGATAGCATCAGCATTTGGGGTAGGCTGAATCGAGCGTTTATATAATACGTTGCATGAAAAACGGATAATGCACGTTTACGTTCAAGGATGGCTGGTTAATTATGTCATCATCATCGCTCAGCGTTAAACAGCAAGGCAAGTCTCACTAACCGCTGCCTTTCACCAAGTTTACATATTTCTATAAAAAGAGTGTTAATCCGAAGAGAACAATGGATGAATGGACCTACACAGACAGTAAAGGATGAGACGCTGATGTGGCCAAAATACAGAATACAGTCTAACTATATAAACATACACTTTCGGTCATTCTCATTCAATAGAAAATGACAACAAGATTATCACTGTTCGCGATTCATTGCCATATCCTTCAGTGTCTCCAGCCAACAAGTCGACGAGTCTTTCAGACCCCAACCGCAAAGACGAAGACGTGAGACATCTAATTTACCGAAATTCGCTGTACATTTTCCCATACCACGTTGTCACGTCATCTGCTAACCACCACATGGCTTCTTCCATTCCTTGAGAGGAACGCAAAATGGGGCACGATATGGTAAACGAGTGTTCGCCATACACAACACGTGACCCAACCAGCGCAGTCCACCAAGTTTCACATGCTCAAATAAGGTATTCTCAGACCAGGCACCTAGTATTAGATTTCTGACCTCCACATTACTCACCCGGTCAATCCATCCAATCCTAGCCATACTAAGTAAATATCGGTTGTCGAAAACCTCCAACCGACGAACATCGCCCACACGCACACTCCACGTTTCGCAACTGTACAACAGAGCTGAACGCACTGCGCCACGGTACACACAACCTTTCAAATTCAGTGAAATATCAGGTCGACGCCACAAATGCTTCAGTCCAGCGTAAGCTGCTCGAGCCTTCGATATATGGAGCCCTATTTCTACTGCCGAGCTACCATCGTTCGACATGCAGCTACCATCGTTCGACATGCAGCTACCAAGGAAAGTGAAACGGTCCACAATCGTCAGTTCATCTCCATCCAGTTTCAACTCAGGCACTACTATCATCCAGTCCTGTAACAGCACTTTGCATTTTGAAGGTGCACAGCATATGTCAAATCGAGCAACCGATCTTGACAGTCAATCTAGTGCCCATTGGTCATGGTCCGCAAACTCGAACAGGCATACAACGTCATCTGCGTAATCTAGGCCACACAGCTTCCCTCCATTTCCCCGTTGGACTCCTACATCTTGGAGACCTCCCAAAAAATCTTCCATCACCTCGTCCATGACGAAGTTGAACAAGAATAGAGAGATGGGACACCCTTGTCGAACGCCGATAGTCGTTTCGAATGAACGTGACAGTTCACCGTATACCCTAACGCGACCATACGTATGCGAGTACAATGCTCACAACAGGTTCACGAACTTCGTTGGCATACCCTTCCGGTGGAGAGCACTGAATAGTGCTGTCCGATCCACTGAGTCGAACACGTCTTTCAAGTCCAGATAGACTACGGTCGTAGGGCGATGATGTGTGTGTGTGTGTGTGTGGCGCGTTTCCAGTAATTGTCGATGCAACATCGACCTGGACGAAATCTGGACTGCTGTTCTCGGATGTTACTCTCGCGATTTGGTGTCAAACGACGCAGCATTATCGAAGTTTAGACTATAGTAACTATCGGAATTAAGCTAACCCCACTATGTTTGTACGGTCACTCGGTTTGCCCTTCTTGAATTGCTCTAGGTTTTAATGAAACCGAGCAACTGCACAGCGACAGTTTAAAGAAATGTGTTGTGGTCGGATTGCGCACCAATGGCACGTTGTGAAACACTGAATAAGACATATGCGCTGCAAACACTAATGATTGAAATGTGTCGAAAAGGAAGGGAAGGGAACAAAATGCATGGTTCACCACATATGAAAGTTCTATCTTTCACCTCCCTGTCACTACTGACTATCCATCAAGATCCAGGATTCTTTCAAATGCCTCAGCATGATCGCGGCTGGATGTCTCAGACTCCGAGTAAGGTACTCGTTCCGAACGTCTGTCCAACTGATCCCAAATGATCTGCGCCTCAATGAGTCTTTGCTGAGGAAGTTTTACGCACTATCTTCACGTGATGGAAATGTTTTTACTACGGTGAATGGACGAAGGTGAATGCCTGTGTTTGGGCGTTTTTTCATCCGGATCTTTAGCTCGTTGCGGTTTTTTTTGACGTGCGTTAGACTGATTTGACTGGTTTCTTGTGCGATCTACTCCATGTTGACTGTGTTTGGTGCACGCGTTGACTGTCATGGGCTCAGACAGATCACTGTTTTATTCTTTTGTCGGTCATTTCGCTTGGTGTGGCTCCTTTCTGTGGAGATTTATGCGAAGCGACTCTGGGGTGATCGAACTCCCCGTAAGGCTTTGTTGTTTGATTATTTGGAAAGAAGATATTTTATAGGTTCTGCGGAGTTCGATGGTATAGATTGCTTTGTTTATCTCGTTTTTTTGGTCAATATTTCCAAAAGTTTCATGTATTGAATTCTAATACTTTGCACTCATTGTTATTTTAAGTGCTATAGCTGATCGCAAACTAATGTTGGTAGCCTCTTCATGTATTTTTCTTGTTTTTTTTTCGCAGGATATCCTGGCTCTTCAAGTCCTTCGACTGTTCAAAAGCATTTTCCATAATTGCGGTTTGGAGCTGTTTGTTTATCCGTACAAAGTTGTTGCTACCGCACCAGGGGTAAGTTGTCAAAAGTTTGCCCATGCATGTGTGTGAAAAAATTGATTTGATCAAAAGATGCCTTGTATTCGACATGCTCCGGAACCTACACTTATTCCAGAATGTGTTGTCGCAGAGACAGGGAGCTTCTCTACCTAATGGCTGGAAATGCACGTCATGTTACAATATCATCATCAGACCGTTGTGATTTAGGAAAAACGGTTGCTGGGTCTATACCTACCACGTCCTGGGCACTACCGCTGCATGTTCGCAACCATCCAATCCGTCTCCAAGCCTAGTCTATTCTTTGTTTGCCAACAATTCGATGCTTGTAACAGCACTTTCCTTTTCTCGATTTCATCAAAACAGGAAGAAGACAGATGCTGTTGAATATTAACATTTCTTGCTGCTCTTGACAATCGCATACGTTGTTTGTTCAGTGTGCTATGCTTGCCAGATTGTTCGGTGTATGTGATTGATACAAACAATAGGATTAGTCTGCATCTCGCAGTACCTGTTTTACTTGTATTTCGATGACCAATTCGATAGTTTGTTCGCTATCCAGCATGTGTGTAGCGCGCTAGGTGACAGCAGCGCCGAACTTGACACTGGACGGATAGCAAAATAACAATGGTGGATCGTTTCACCTACCTTGGTAGCTGCGTGTCCAACGATGGTAGCTCGGCAGTAGAAATAGGGCTCCATATATCGAAGGCTCGAGCAGCTTACGCTGGACTGAAGCATTTGTGGCGTCGACCTGATATTTCACTGAATTTGAAAGGTTGTGTGTACCGTGGCGCAGTGCGTTCAGTTCTGTTGTACAGTTGCGAGACGTGGAGTGTGCGTGTGGGCGATGTTCATCGGTTGGAGGTTTTCGACAACCGATATTTACTTAGTATGGCTAGGATTGGATGGATTGACCGGGTGAGTAATGTGGAGGTCAGAAATCTAATACTAGGTGCCTGGTCTGAGAATACCTTATTTGAGCATGTGAAACTTGGTGGACTGCGCTGGTTGGGTCACGTGTTGTGTATGGCGAACACTCGTTTACCATATCGTGCCCCATTTTGCGTTCCTCTCAAGGAATGGAAGAAGCCATGTGGTGGTTAGCAGATGACGTGACAACGTGGTATGGGAAAATGTACAGCGAATTTCGGTAAATTAGATGTCTCACGTCTTCGTCTTTGCGGTTGGGGTCCGAAAGACCCGTAAACTAGCTGACTGGAGACACTGAAGGATATGGGAATGAACTGTGAACAGTGGCGATCGTGCTGTCATTTTCTATCGAATCGGAATGATTGAAAACACGTGCGTTTGTACAGTTAGACTGTGTTCCGTGTGTTGGCTAAAGCAGCATCTTATCTTTCTCCGCCTGTGTAGATCCAATCACTCCCTGTTCCCGTTAGATATTCTCTTTTCATATAAACGTGTTACTCTGGGGAACGGCAGAGGTCAGTGAGGCTTGCCTTGCTGTTTACCGCAGAACCATGATGATGGTGATGATGACAATCATATGGTAATCGCGATCTTTGAAAATTGAGACAACGGTCGACTCCCCCCACTGGGAGCGGACTGTCTCCAAGTGCCAAGGAAAACCTGAAGTTCTCTTACCGGTTCCATTCCCCAATGTTTGAATAGACCTGGAGAAAGCCCATCGCAGCCTGGCGCTTTATGACGTCTTAATGCTCGGATTTTCTTGTGGAGCTCCGCCTCAGCTGGTGGGTCTGTTGTAACAGTCCACGGGACGCTTATACGAATAGCTGCGCGAGGCGCTGACACTGAAGGTCGTTAAACTATATATTGAATGATGGAGGGATTGGCTGAGTCGTTCTACTCATCTGTTTATCTTATCATCCATATCAGAGACGAATAGACTCCGGCAGAATCGCATAGTATGGGTTAAATAGGCTGACTTTATTCGACACTGAACGAATTAGGCGAAAGAATTCGGCAAAGTTACGAACGCTCTCTTCAATTTCCATCTCGTTTATAACTTCTTGCCAGTGATTGCGTCGGTCTTCCTTTTCGGACTTGTTTGGGTTGTCTCTGAGTTGTTGGTATTTCCGCGAGCTGGGGGGAGCAGTGAATAGTACCTTGTGATACTCCGTCTTTATAACCGTGTTCTATATTTCCTATTCAGCCGCGGTTCTTTGTTATGTATTTTGGCCCACAGTAGGTAGACGTCTTGACAAGTGAGGTTGATGCGTCCGTTTACAACCGCAGTTTACTCTCCTTCAATATGATCTCTGTATTATGGGATTTTCTTGAATCGGCTTTGATGTGCTTTGATAGAGTTGTTTTTACTCGGATCATCGGTCGAAGAAGAGGCTTCGCATCTACTAGCGTGTAGTTTGATCCCTTCTGATTATCCGCTTTAGCATCCGAATGCAGTCTGCAAACTAATAATTGGATTCACCTTGGCATGCCGAATACCATTGCATCGAAGTTTTTGGACCTCGGTCACTCTCATTATGGTTTATTTCCCCTGTCAAGCGGTTCGTCTGAATGTGATCTTTGGTGCATGCCTCAGCTGCATGGAGCCACAAGTGGGATCTGGGTAACTGACTAAAGAAGTAAGAGGTATCCCAGGAGGCTCGACAGGCTGCCAGTTCAGAGGTGCTGCCTCTAACAGTTACCCTTGTATATTCTTGCGTCAGCCTCGTTTTGTTAAAATCTCGGGGTAGATCCCTGTCACTCAGCTCTTCAATTTGGTCTGAGTAGTATAACGCCCGCAGATGAACTGCTGGCCAAGCTAGATAGCTGATGAATTGGATTCGGAGTATGAAAGGGCCGATTCACATATGAAAAACCCTACACACGTTTTTCTTTATTCTTCTTTCATTGTTTTCAGTCCCCTTCATGATTTTGGTTATATGTGGTCTGCACATGTAATTGTTTCACACAACGAACACAACTGGCGGGACTTATACGTATTCCGTTAATCTTATCTTGGGGTGAAAAATAAGAATGACCAAGCCTAAAAGCCAGAAAATTTGTTGTATTTTGCAGATCTTTTCTGTCCATATAGATTTCCTTGTGATGTTAATTTTATCAGCTTTGCGTAAGCCATCTGTAATTCATTTCCGACAAGTTCTAAAAAAATGCATACAACCATTTTAATTTTTATTACGTCAGTTATTGGTCATCTTTTTTGGATTACCTATGTGGATGCGTTTTTTATATTCTCCTCTGTTTGACTGAATGTCCCCTGTATCCCTTTAACCCCCTTTTAGCGTGGCGTAATCGAGTGTGTCCCGGATAGCAAATCACGTGACCAAATTGGTCGTCAAACCGATGGTGGCATGTATGAATACTTTATCAGCACTTTTGGCAATGAGACTACTGCAACCTTCCAGTTGGTGAGTGTTCAGGTTCCTGATATTTTTTGCATGCCTGTCCGGCCCTCTGAGGTGGAAAAATGTTTGCCCCAGTATTTGTCGTTGCGTCTTCCCGTGTGTGCGTGTGCATGCACTGTTGTGCGTTTTTTTATTTCAGTTGAGGTCGAGTTCTCATTCCGACCAGGGCCGTCCCCATTTACGGACGTTCGCTGTGATGGTCATCAGCTTACTTGCGGAAGCGTATGCAAACGCAAACGCACGGGCAGAATGACAGGATGAAATGTTATTGCCCTTAGAACAATCGGATTAGCCTCATAGGTGGGACCGGTCGATAGTAGTGACTTGTGCTCTCTTGATGCTGCATTGTCTCCGAAACGTCTTGCGGATGTAACCTTTTTACATGATCCATCGAGAGGTTGCCTTGGAGATGGGGTCATCTCATCATTGATCATTGTTTATCTGGCAGTGGCTTTGCTAGGTGAAGTCCAATATCAGTACTGATAACCTTTCCGCATGACGTTGCTTTCACTTCTTTCCGGTGTAATCCAAATCACGTAGATTGCACCCACTGGAATTGCACCCTCTGAACATTAATTTCAAGTTCATTTCACGCACATCGAATGATATTTGTCTTACTGAAATCGGTTTCAATTATTCGCCCGTAGAAATGCGTCGTGTGAATTAGTGGAAAGAATCCTGTGAAGGCTGTCCTCAAATGAGGGTGATAGAATAACGATGCTGCGTGTTAGCCCATCATCTTGCAGGGATCCGATACTTATGAGATTACAATGTTTGCTTTCTCGTGAAATGCTTATCGTTATACGTCTTCTGTAGTCATGGTACCATCACCAGCTGCACTATTGCGTTACTCCTACGTTTCTACACCACTCTTCTGCTGATCTTAACTTCAATAATGTGTGGAGTATCCACCTATCCAGCTGCCTTCAATCTTCTAAGTGTTATTTCTCCACTCGAATTCGCTCGCCCGGTGTGTGCGTGATTTTTATTCGTCTGTTCCAAAATTACTAGTCTCCAACATCTTGTTATCTCAGGGCTTGGCGTTCGGATTAGAATCCATGAATAACTGTGCTATTTTTATTTCCATGTTCCACGTCGATGGTTGAGTTTTTCTCTTCTTCTTGACTCCAGTTCGTGGAATAGGTTAAAGCCAATAACTTTGCTTTATTTGCTCGGGGCTAAACCACGAAACTGTCTGAGATGCTTTGAGACCATATGACTTTATTTTTTGCTAACTGAAAGCACTGCTAGGAAACTGTGGACGTTCATCGTCACAGTGCATCGTTTTGTTTCTTGTGGCAGATATTTTCCGTTCCTTCCAATTCTGTGCAAGATTTGTCTTATTTTTTTCATCTCGTGTCCGAAGTGCTCAGTAGACACATTGTTTCTTTAGACAAAAATATATTCCTGATACCCCGCAGTCGCTGCTTCAGGATTTTCTTTTTACTCAGTACCAAGTAAGGTAACTGTCCACGATTCGGATTTTCACTTTGCAGGTTGTCTTTAACCAGCGACTTCTATGCATATCCTCAAATCGAAGTGTGACATTTCGTCTGAATTTATAATCCCTCTGTAGTCCACAACTCCATGTTCTTGGTGGGCTTTTTGGTGACTGAAAAATATTAGAGAATGTTTCTCCGTTACAAGTCGATAATGGTGACCTGGACTTTCACGTTGTTTTCGAAGATATATTGGAAATTTGACTTGAATTTGGACTTCGCTCGGATGAATTTCGAAATAAAGCCTGCATTGTTGTCCTAATTCGTAAGGTCACGCAAAATTCTTCGTGAATCGCTGACTACCGTTGAGTCGTTGTCTTTTTGTGTGGTGCCTCATTTCTTATATTCTTCATTGCATTTTTGCATTTCTTCTTGCAGAGTTAGCAGCCACTGAGCACGATTATGAATGGCGCACATCGTCAGTTGCACGATATCCAGTTCCGGCTCATTAAAAACCTGCATGATCACAGCATACTATAGACAGCTTCCATGCCCGTTGTCGAATAGACGCTTTTTGCTAACCAATGATAGAGATTGCCATCTGGTTCTTATTATATTTTCTCGTTTTTTTCATATTTTCTTCAAAGGCCCGCCGGAATTTCATCCTGAGTATGGCCGCATACAGTGTATTTTGTTACCTGCTGCAAGTGAAAGATCGTCACAACGGAAATATCATGCTGGACAAACATGGTCATCTTATTCACATCGGTGAGTGACGAATAGGATGTTGCTTAGCAAGGAAATATTACTTTCTACGTTTCGTTTATTCAACAATGATTTGTTTGGATCCAAATCATGTTTGTACACTTGATACGCGAAATACCTTAAAGTCCTCCGTTTTTCCTTCAGATTTTTCGTCCATTTCCGTGCCCGATTTAAAGTTCTTGTCATGGAACACACTTACCGCCCAGATTCCCAAAAGAAATTGCCTTAGCTCGAGTGAAACTCTGATATTATATATATATATATATATATATATATATATATATATATATATTAAATGGTGCGGATTGTCTTTTCAGTCCAGTGCAGGTGGATGGTAAAAACTAGCACATTTCAGAAAATATGCAGGCCCACATTTGAAACGTTTGCTATCCATGCGTACTTTCCTTAAAAGCATGCACGGTATTTAAATTTTCATTCATGCTAAATCAATTCGTTTTGTGAGTCTCAGCAAATGTGCTGTTTCACTGATGCTGAAAAATTTAATGTCCTTATTAAAGCGGTGGCAGAGAAAAACCAAAATCATGTACGAAAACGTATGGCGTTAAAGCGTTTCATAGACCATGCGTATAGAAGGAGTATACCCCGTAGCCCCTTAGATTGACAGTCCTATAAAAATGAACCGGCAACAACTACTTTGAGATCTGGCTTGGCACAAGATCAAATAACGTATGGTTGGCCACTCGTGGTAATTTCCCGGATTGCGAGTGTTTATTGCCCTCGGTCTTTCGCCGTACAGCTTTTGTTCAATCGCCTAAAGCAGTGAATAATGAAAAGTAAAAGTTGTTGGTATGCCATCGATAATTCCTTTCATCGACCTGATTTTCAAAAGACATCAAATAGCAGGCTGCTCTGACTGGCTACGAGCAGTGTATACCACCTGTTCTTGGGAAGCTCGCAAGAAGAGGCAGCTCATGCTGTGGGTCAACGCGGTGTAAGAGTAGTCTTAAGTAAGAAAACTGAAGCGGTTCTTTTAAACTGGATCCTAGTTAGCAGTCACTTGTGCGCCGTGAGACTGAACGGATCAGTCGGCATCCGAAAGGATAGTGGTATTAAGCGCAGTTTGTTCATCCTCTCAGTATGCGCCACCAAAACACTGCACCACTAGCACGCAGTTATATGACGAGCTTGCCACTCATGTTCGGAAGAGCAAAAACTCTGATACTGTAGTGGTGGTCATTTTAATGCACAAGTTGGAAAACTGAGTGCCTCTGAAGTCTGCTCCTTGCCTGTTAAGCGAACACAAAACGGAGAAAAGCTTCTTCAGTTCTGAACAAACAATAACTTATTTTTGTTTTGTACAAATTTCCGGAACAGCTCGCGTCGGCGGCATGGGGCTCTAACTCAACGGTAGTCTGATCTAGATTGACCATATCGCAGTAAGCTACCATTGGCGCAGTTCTTTCCAGAACTGCAGATCGTACTGGACCATATACGTCGATTCGGACCATTTGCTATTCTTAATGCGATTTTTGCTACAGTTCAACAACCATCGATGCAGGCCACAAGTCCGATTGGCCTTCGAACGTCTATGTGATCCGGCTGTTCACGACTGCTATGAATAGAAACTATCCGACTAACCAAGAACTTTGACGAGCAGCATTAGAGTTGAGCAGTGGGGTCAAGTCAAGCAGGTCATGCATTTGGCAGCACGTTTCGGCTGTGATAGTAGATCTAGGTCTTCAGAAACCGGATCTTCCAGTCGCCGCTGGGGCTAATGGATCGGAAATGCCAAATCTGTAGCTGCAAGGTGTAAAAGATACGTTGACAGTTGCAGCGTCATTTTATGATAAGCCTTAAGAATGACAGTGTCTGTTGTTGGACGAAGCGGCCGCTTCAGGTAACAAAGACTGTTTAAGTTTATATGTGACACCGGTGAGCCGTGAACTTCGGTCAGTGAGGTAGTGTGCGATGGGAATAGAGGGCTTATCTGTGGTAGACAAGAAAGGCTTAACCATCGAGAGAGAGCACTTCAAGGGTCAGTTTAGCTTGCCACACACTAACGTATTTAGGCCGTCAGCTGCAACTGCCAATCCTTGGAAGGTATTTCTTTACCTCTGCTGTCCCCAACGAAAGTGGAAGGAGAGTCGAATGCTGGACTTCTAAAGAAGGGATTAGCAGCCGGTTCTGAATTACTTATCATATTTGAAACGAGGGACGTACTCTATTATCGCGAAGTGAGTCGTTGACTTTACCCATTTTCAAGGAGGGCACATAAAGTAACGGTAGCAATCATCGGGGATTAGTTTAATTCCGATAGTTGCTAACCTGTTAGCTTCGATAATGCTGCGTCGTTTGACACAAATTCGCGAGAGTACCATCCGAGAACAGCAGTTCGGATTTCATCCAGGTCGATGTTGCATCGACCAAATATTCACTCTTCGACAGATACTCGAAACGCACTGCACAAACCGCCACCCTACGATCGGAGTCTATCTGGACTTGAAAGACGTGTTCGACTCAGTGGATCGGACAGCACTATTCAGTGCTCTACACCGGAAGGGTATGCCAGCGAATTTTTTGAACCTGTTGCGAGCATTGGTACTCGCACTACCTAATGGTCGCGTAGGGTAACGGTGAACTGTCAACGTTCATTCGAAACGACTTAGTGCGTTCGACAAGGGTGTCCCATCCTCCATTCTTGTTCAACTTCGTCATGGACGAGGTGATGGAAGATTTTTTGGGAGGTCTCCAAGATGTAGGAGTCCAACGGGGAAATGGAGGGGAAGCTGTGTGGCCTGAGATTACGCATGATGAACGTTTGGTAATGCCTGTTCGAGTTTGCGGACCACTGACCAATGGGCACTAGATTGGACTGTTCAACGATCGGTGCTCGATTTGAACATATGCTGTGGCACCTTCAAAAATCAAAGTGCTGTACATGGGACCTGGATGATAGTAAGTGCCTGAGTTGAAACTGGATGGAGATGAACTGACGATTGTGGACCGTTTTCACTTTCCTTGGTAGCCTGCATGTCGAACGAAATGGTAGCTGCATGTCGAACGATGGCTAAAGCTCGCGGCAGTAGAAATAGGGCATCCATATAATCGAAGGCTCGAGCAGCTTAAATGCAATGGACCTCGAAGCATATTGTGGCGTCGACCCACCTGCAAATATTCACTGAATTTGAAAGGTTGTGTGTACCGTGGCGCAGTGCGTTTATCAGTTCTGTTGTAACAGCTCTGCGAGACGTGACGGAGTGTGCGTCGTGGGCGACTGTTCGCTCGGCTGGAGGTTTTCGACAACCGAATATTTACTTAGTAATGCGCTTAGGCATTGGACTGGAATTGAGCCGGGTGCGAGTATGTGGAAGGTCAGAAATCTAATACTAGGTGGCCTGTCTGAGAATACCTTATTTGCAGCACGTGAAGACTTGTGGACTGCGGCTGGTCGGGTCACGTGTTGTGGTATCAGGCGAACAACTCGTTTTTACCATATCGTGCCACCATTTTTGTGTTCCTCTCAAGGAATGGAAGAAGCCCATGTGGTGGTTAGCAGAATGCAACGTGAACAAACGTGGTACTGCGGAAAATGTACACGCGAATTTCGGTACATTCGATGTCACGTCTTCGTCCTTTGCGTTGGGGTTCTGAAAGACTGCGTCGACTTGTTGGCCTGGAGACACTGAAGGATATGGCAATGAATCGCGACCAAGTGGATAATCTTGTTGTCATTTTCTATTGAATGAAAATGATTGAAACTGTGTTTTTACAGTTAGACTATGTTCCGTATGTTAGTTACAGCGGCATCTTATCATTCTTTGTTCCCCATCATCATCATCATGACCGTTCAGCGTTAAACAGCAAGGGCAAAGCCTCCACTGACCCTCTGCCGTTCCCAGAAGTTACACGTTTATATAAAACGAGAATATCCCAACGGGAAACAGGGACTGATTGGATCTACATCAGGCGAGAACAGAATAAGAATGCGCTTTAGCCAACACACGAACACAGTCTAACATGTACCCACGCACGTGTTTTCAATCCAATTCTGATTCGATAGAAAATGACCAACACGATTCGCCACTGTTCACGGTTTTGCTCTATCCGAACAAGAGTGACGAAGGTTATCGGTAAAATTTCGTCTCTCTCCAAGTCAGTACTTTTCAGTCGTTGGAAGCGTAAAACCGAGATAAACAAATAATCTGCGCTTACTTACCACTTATTCTTATCCGGACGCCGATTGACTGATCCTGCAGGTCTCATGGCACAACAAGCGACCTGTTGGACTAGGATGCAGTCTACGAAGGGCTTGCTTCAGCCTTCTCAGCTCAAAACACCTATTCTACACCACCGTTGACCGCACAGCTGACTGCTTCGTCTTCTGAAGCGCGAAGAAAATATTTTGACGAGACATTTGGAGCCGTTAGATTAATTACTCTACTCGAATCCTGAATTCGGGTTTCACTCACGCAGCAGACATCAATCGAAAGTGTGTCCACTTTCAGAGCCAAACACGCCTGTTGGCCAGCCTGCATTAAAGTGTGCACATTGAAGGAACCCAGATTCAGAGGCTGAAGAGGCTTGAGAAAATGTGAGCTAACAGACTGAAAACCACCTACTACACTACTTGACTATAAACCGTTGCGAGTATCGGGCGTGTTATCAATGGGGACACTATGGGTAGGCCGAAGGGGCAAACAGATTGGGTTGGAGACAGAAGAGACAGGTTGAATAAAAGAGAGGGAACTCCTTTGATATTCGTTCCTTTTATAGAATTATGTTACCTTTAGGGAAAGGCAGTGGTTAGTGAGATTTGCTTTGCTGTTTAACCGTGAACGATTTTGATGAAGGTAACTTCGTTTGTCATCTCCGCTAGTCCTCTCGTTCGAGCCTTTTTTATCCTCTTTTTGCTGTCATTTTTGACCCATTGTGTTTGCAGGCTTCACGGGGTAATGTGGAATTCGTTTGTTGTCAATGTCTTATTCGCTGCTGGAGAATTAGTCCGTCACCGCTTCATTCCGACTAGCTTGATTCATTGACTCTCGGCAAACCTCAGATTGCTGTTCGTCTGTGTGGTTACGCTAACATTTACGTTGGACTTTTCATATCGCATTATGTGATCAGTTTCGGCTGAAACGTGCTTGTTTTTATAAAGATGGAAACATTCTGACTATGACCGTTTGTGTATATGCCCATCACACGCGATAATTACGCAGTCGCATGGTCGGAACAAAACTGTTGCAGAGACCATTATGGTTGTCATCCTTGCCTCTGTTACCCCACAACGGGGTCCATCGCTCATCGTACGCTCTCGTTTTGTCGGTCAATGAAATGGAGATGGTGGCGGTGATGATACTCTCGTTATTTTTCTCGTGTCCATGTTTTTCCTGTACGGTCAGATGCTACTGACAATGACAAGGTGTATGGTTAAGTTACTACTGGAGAACCAGCGTTCGACCGATGTAGATTTCGTTCTATTTTACCATTTGGAATTTTTTCGACATGCGATCGTCTGCAGATTTACGCATTTTTGTGCATATTATTCTTTATTTAATAGAAAAGTTGCTTGCTAAGTTCTCAATTCTCTTCCCCTTTATCTCTTGCACGTTTACGTCCAGACTTCGGTTTCATGTTTGAAAGCAGCCCTGGCGGTAATTTGGGTTGGGAACCGGATATAAAACTGAGCAAAGAAATGTGGATGATCATGGGTGGCCGTATGGACAGTCCACCGTATCGTTGGTTTGAAGAGCTGTCTACTCAGGCTTATCTAGCAGTTCGGCCATATCAGGAGGCAATAGTAGCTCTTGTGTCTCTGATGCTCGATACCGGTTTGCCTTGTTTCCGGGGTCAGACGATCAAGCTCTTGCGGCAGCGATTCTCCCCTGGATCGTCTGATCGTGATGCGGCTGCGGCGTATTTGCGAATGACTCGTGCTTGTTTGGCTCATTGGCGTGGCAAGTCCTATGATATGCTCCAGTACATGCAAAATCAAATCCCCTATTGAGAAATCGTCATACTACGGCGGGAAGCAGTTATTCTCTTGCATAGTTGCCCTAATTTCCTATTCACCCCCTCATGCTCGGCACAGTTACGCCGTTTTATCTTCCCACATACACCCCAGTATGCTGTTGTAAGTAATCTTTAGTTCACTCTTTCTTATGTGCTGGACGAGATTCGATGTTTTTTTCCACCTCATTCCTGTACTCAGATTTTTCTCCTTCTTCCGTTTGTTCATATCTTAGGCACACTGGATTTGCGTCTCCTATATTGTTATTATTGCGGTTATTTCACACATTCACTACTCACCATTTGGTGACAACAATTACAATTACGATAAAAAATCCCTCTAATAAATTTACCATGTTGCAGATTTCTAAATACGAGGGTTAAATTGGTGATGAACCACTTTGTGGTCGTCCACACGCAGTCTGCCTCACCTTGATCCGTTTCCTTTTGATAACAATATCCTTCCAGTCTTGTTTCATTATTTTCCTCTGATCCGTTTCTTCCATCGCGTGTCTACAATCCCCACTTTCGTTCGGTTCTTTTCTTTCTTTTCATTGCTCCTTACACAAATCCTCATGTTCGTTTTCTATTTTTCTAGCCACTCACACTCCCTTGGGAGAAGACGATGAGCCACAAACTCGCGTTGGAGCGCACTCCTCAGGGTGATACTCCAACTTCAAACTTTACCAGTCCGGTTGAACAACTGCCTGCCACATTGGAACTATCATTCCCTTTCTGACTAAGCGCACTCACACCGGCCTCTTCGTTCAACACTTATCTTTGGCTGCCGGTGACTAACCCTGCGACGTGAGCAATCCCTGCCCATTTCTTCCATTGCTCTGTAGCATTCCAATTGCCTTTGGCCTGTATTACACTGGAACCGTATTTTCCTGAACTGTCTGTTAGATTACCCATTATAAATGTCTCAAGCAGAACGCTTTCAAACACTGGCTTCCTTTGACCTAAGCGGTTGTGAAACAGCGTTAGTTTTCATCAGGTTAGCTACGTTTGTCAATCACCTATCTGCCTACCTGCCTGCCTCTTCCTGCTCATCAACCTGCCTATCGGATCAGCTGACCAGTCGGTCAGTTAGTCGATCAATACAGATCGGACTATCTGTGATGCCCAATCATCATCGTAAATTCTATTTACTGTCTTAGTGCAACTAGTTTTCCGTCCCGCAAAGCGCGACTTGTCTCCTTCCCTCTTACTTTCTACTTCGACTGCCCTTGTTCCAATTCGGACACCTGTTGCTACCGACTGATCACCACAGGTTTTGTTTGCCTGCAGTGACTTTCAGAGTTTGTTCGCCACTGCTGCTGAAGACGACACAGTTGTATCCCCGATCCCTCATACTTATTCCTGAACCAATGTATCTGTTGATACGTATAAATATATCCTTCGATGATCATTCTTACGAACATAGTCTTTCGAACTTGTCTATTCGGGGGCCATTTTGTTTTAGCAAGAGTATTTTCTGCAGGTGAATAAGTTGACTCCCTGATCACAAACGTTAAGATTCTCACGAAGCGGCGTCCTGGGCAATGTTTTGCGATGTTGTATTCTTTTATTACCCAGTAAGTGATAACACTTGACACGATCCGACCTCTTCCGTGTCTGACATGCCCATCCCCAAGCACAAAATAGAAAGCAAGAACGCTGTTCTAGAGGAACTGATGGCCGATAGTGAAATCTACTCGCCCCCTCAGGAATCCCTGTGGAACACATGTAAGCGAAACAAAAGACGATGGTCTTATTTGATAGTCGACTGGCATATTCTATGTTATAGTGCAGTCTGCAGTTTGGATTTTCATGCACCGAATACTACTCCAACAAAGGCCCACGACAACCTCGGGTATTACCATTGCTCGTCCGTAGTAGCTTATAAATTGGAACAGGTCAGTTTTGGCAGTCATTTCTAAACCCACGATCTGGAAATCTGATCGCTTTGCGCCACCGATTCATTCTGGATATTCACAGTGGTTGGTCAAGGTTTAACCACCGTTCATTAGTTAAACTATAGCACGAAACATTTCGTATGGGACTCTTCACGTGTGTTTTTAACTCTTCCCTATTAAGACCTTGTGTCATTCGTCCCGTATTCTAGTGTGTGATTTGTCTGTTAACGTGATGCTATTCAATTTCCCAAACTGAAGCAAAGAGTTGAATGATGTTGTCTTTCCTCGAACCTTTGACAACGGGTCAAATTTAAAAAGCCCTAGGGTAATTGGAGAGTATCGTAGCCCAGCGGAAGCCGGTGACAAGTGACTTGCTTCATAACCCCTTTGAGTGAGGTTAGATCAATACCAGGGACATTTTCATCTCAAGAAGATAGAGAGTAAGATCACTCATCCGAGGCCATTTGAATGTTGTGCATATTTGGGAATATTTATAGAGACCATCAGGGTGAGGAAACATCTCGAAAACTGAGTCATCTCTGAAATTCGCCTTTCTCTGAGCTCAAGGGACAAGACTTTACAGCCTTACCCGAATCAATAGTAATGTTTTCACTTCTTGCGTCTCAGTTCTTTAGCAGATCTAGCTTCAAACGTCATGTGAAATCGTCTACACAGTCCCCTGTTTAGAATTCTGCTTATTAGTTCTGAGCTTTTGAGAGCGACCTTATGGACAATCACTTGTTTGCCTTCCCTCAGCGGCTGCTAGTTGGTGGTGAGTCAGTTTTGAATTGCACGTCGAGTGAGACCGATACTAGCCTGACACACTCAGCGGATTGAATTTTCGGCTTCCCGTCACATTTGCGAAGTTGAAACTACGCAATTGCGCAATGTGCACAAGGAAAATGAAATACTTCCAGACAATATTACTCAACTGGGCCAAAAACTTCCTGAATTTTTATGGCGTTCTTCGAACCAGCAGACGAATGAGCTGTGTGATGCAAAGCAGAATCACCAAGTTCGTAGGTGCGAGTTGGTAGTGATTTGAACTTTGCATATGCACAGAATGTAAAACAGATTTTCCGTTACCTGGGATATTGAATTTCCTCACGCATCAACCTGTTTGCCAATGACAATATCCATCAATTCATGTCTGGTTTTACCACTGCATCTGAATTCACGCTTTCCAGATATCGTGTTCGAGTAACAAACTTAATAGTTCAGGAAAGAAATACTTGACATAGCACTAGTGGCAGAAGAGCACAAAATTTTGCCAGTCAGTATCTTGGAAGGTGGAACTAATCCCGAGAGGGTTGCACAATATGAAAGCTCCCTAACTTTGGTTTGAAACAGCGCAGACTAGGTCCTTCTACTTTTGCCACGGCTGCATTGTCATGTTCACATATGCTTTATCCTATAAGTGTGAGCAAGTTAATGTGGAAAAATTCCAAAGACAGCACGGCTCCTTTGCATTTGTCAGCGGATAACTGCTTATCATGCGGTACCGGCACTCATTTAACCAAAAGTGAAGCAGTTACCACGATTTCTTAAAGGTGAATTGAGCGTGGATAATGCACAATGAACTATTTCGTGTACCATATAATTTCCTACTACTGATATAAATAACATTCTTTTTCGATGCAATCAAGCGCAGGTGCTTACCGGTATTGGGCGTACCCACTTAAACCCTCAATTTGAACCCGGTCTGGGATGTGCTTCGATGTCCGATTGCTTATCCACTGACCTTTTGATCATCGTGTGTGACCTCGAAATCACACTGGGATCCTACGCTCATAAGTGACTTTTTGCAAGGGAAGCTTCTTCAAGTCTAGGATTGGTAGATAGTCTCGTCATTTAGTATCAGAAAATGAAAACTGTGGATCTGTCTCTTCGTTATCTTACCAACTTAATGTCTACCTCTTAGAAAACGGGTCTCACAGCAACAAGTCCGCTGATTTTGCTACTGTGAACGTCTGGTGGGATCTGTGTTGTGAAATTTGGATCTGAGTGTCTCCGGTGCAGACCCTGCAGAATCATCCATTTTCTCCTTCGGTAACCTAAAAATGGCCGCACTAATTTCCAAAAGCCGAGTACACTTTTGTTTGATGAAAACTTGAAAACCACCATTATTTTATAGGTACCGGATAGGAAACACTACAGTTCCACTGACGAATTTAGTTACCAGAACCGTCGGCCGCTTATATGGTCCACTTTTTTCTGCCCGTTATCACAAGTCTTTGTTGTGTTCAGCTTAGCGTCTTTGACATCTCTCAGCACAGCTTAATCGATATTGACGGATGAGATCTTAACTGGTCGGCCAAAAAGTAACCGAGTTGGTTAGGAACGCGTTCGAATAGAGACATCTGTCTAGCTGATTAATCCAGTACCTCCAGCGGAGTCCCAGGTACTCGGGGCCAGAACTTGCGATGATGAGTTTTGTTGGTAGATGTTGATCCAGCGCGTTGTTTCCACAGTTTTTAATAACATTTTTAGTTAAACCAGTTAAACTGGGCAAAATAAATGTATGTTCTTAACCTTCTTGTGTTTTGCGTTCGATAAAGAGTCAACCGGACTGATTAGGAAAACAGCCCTTTTGACATAGCTGAAGATCGTTGGAAGTAACGGTACTCGATAGGTTATACACATCTGGATCAATAGGTCAGTTGTACTTCTGCAAACACAAATCAGATTCTAGTGATAAGTGTAAGGATATTAGGAGAAGAGAGTGCTGGGAACACCATTGACAAACGGAAATGACCACGAAACCGATCTTGAGCTTTCGGGGGAATTTCTTCGACTGGTCCATACGTTTACCTACGTATAGAATTTCATGTAACAGTGGCGTTGGTTTGACAGCAGGAAAAGACGCTCAAAAATGTGGTCATTCCCACTCCTATCATATCTAAGTATTTCGAAATGCGCGTTCTATTCATTAAGATAGTGCAACATACCAGTGCTTAAATGAAGTACCATCGCACGGAGTCACATGATTCACACGTTATCGCGTGATGACCTTGACGGCGAGCATAACGTGAACGCTTTCATCAGGTGGTTTTTAAATTACTAGAATCCTGCTTGGTGCCGGATGCCCTTTAGTTCGTCTTGATGGTTGTTTGGTATGCATCAAAACCTACAGTGGTTTCAAGGTGATTAGTTATTAGTATGTTGTCATCAAGGTTTCTTAGGTCTGTGATGACAGGTTAATGGAACTATTTTGGTCTTTTGTTTTGTAAATTAGTTGAAAATTTCTGGCAAAGTGTTGTTCTACTCGTAGTTCGGCAAGTAATACCAAATTCATCTCCATAGGCTATTTTTTCTTCTGGACCTCGATCTTGAAACCTCCATTTCTGTCGGTACATCCTGTGGCATAAGAAACTTCGCTGATGTTCTGTCGATAAAATAGGTCTCCGGCATAGATTTGGCTTTTGGTATTGATGACGGGTTTCCGACATACCTATGAGCTCATTCACCGAACGTTTAAGCAACGCAGGGCAATCCCGATTCAACGCTGTCTGAAACAACTTCGTCTCCGAATCACTTCTGAACTGTTTACAGCAAATAGTCAATCGAACAGTAGGCACACTCCAACGGTGTTCCTTTGGGTTTATACTCTGAAGCCCTGACAGTGCGTCAGGTCAGCGACTAAATTACATTAGGTGTGACAGGAAGAATGAGACAACTAAAAATAATCCAGAGTCAATCATTAGCGGTTCACGGCCGACACAACGGCGAGGGTCCGGTTTATGTCAAGGGGTTAGTAACTAATTAGTGTGGCAACATAAATCAGCATGTAAATGACCTAGGGAATGTATCGGAAGATTCATGCCTCGTGTATTGTTTCATGGTAAACGTAAATGGTAATAGCATAGCACTTTTTGTATCGTAATTCACCAACGTTTCGGCTGCCTTGAGCAACATTTTTCAAGGCGAGTTTATGATCAAGTAGGGATGTTCACTTGTCAACGGATGCTTGGTTTGTGTAAGGATTGACACTGAATTTTATGGAGGATGAGCAGCTACCTGTCTTTTACGCTGTGCTCCTCGATGTATACCAGGTCAATTAGCACTACGCACTTTGAGGTGATGTGTGTGGGTATCTGAGAGGGGTAGCGCCTCTGACGTGATAAACCGTCATGCCTTTTCTAGTATTTTCCATCCCCTTAGTTTTTATCCGAATCTCACCTGTAGCTCTTGGAAGTTTAGACATGCATCAGCTGCCAAAACCCGGTAAACCGTTCGACAGGCGGACCAAACGAAGTTGAGGGTAACCAAGGCTTATAAATTTTGGTGAAGTGGCTTCCAACATCCGAAAACTGGTACTGTCGGATAGGTGGATGAGATTTGGTTGATCCAACGACTACCGATCTAATTCATTCGGCCAACAAGATTACATGGACTTCTAAACTGTAGTCAGTTCCGTCGAATGACGACTGAGCTTCTACTGAGCCGCCGCCAGTCATACACTGGGATTTCCTCGGAAGCGTTGAACATTCCTGATTGGTAGACCACCAAAGAGCGTATGAACCAACTGGTCGGTCACGGACTCCCAAAATTCAAACGTCATGTTGCCGGACAGGTAACATTTGGTTGTGCGCAGGGTATAGGTGCCATCTCGAACAAAATCCGGGTCACTCTTGGTATGTCACTCTGTGAGCTGTTCCTAAATGTCCCTGTGAATTTAGTGTACAGCGTCCCCGTTAATCGATGCACCCACGCTCCTCCAGTGGCCTGGGGAATCCATACACGAAATAGAAAGCTTAAAGTAAACAGGATACTGAATCCATATGGTCTTCTGGGTCGTTAGAACTTCCCTGGATATGGGTAGTCGATCTATTTCCATGCCCTCATTCTACGACTAACTAATTGATAATGCCTATCTATCCGAAGTACGCCTATCCTGCTCTGGCAACCGGCGTATTCAGGTCATTCTGACAGACGCATCCTGCTAGGTGTAATATAGAAGGTTTGAGGACAAATCTGAGCTTCATGCTGCTGCCATCGCAGTGAACAGCCAAATTCACAGTACTCTGATCGTAAGACAGTACATAAAATGAAAAGTGTGATGGTGAATTCTAGCTGGACATCGTCTATCAGGGACTGACGGTCATGCCACCGCGGTGTGATGAGAAATACTAATGGCAAGGATCGAACCGTCACAACGAGATTACACCCTGACGTGGTGTGATGGCTTGCGTGCATCCATGATCCAATGAGCTATACAGGTTGACATATCTCAAGACGACACAATGATGCATGCACGGTCGATGAGTCGAGGCCTGACGATGTAGTCCTCCAAGTCGGGGATTGATCTGAGTTAGCAGCTGAGTCAGAAAAACGAGTGGAAGTATAATTGATCCAAGTAGATAGGCTTCCACTCAGCCATGCCGCGCTGCCTTGCGGCCAGGTTCTTTTCAAAACCAAAGACTATGGTTGAGAACCCTAATCGTTCTTCTGCTTAGGGGCTGGACTAGCGAGCAGTAACCGTCCATCAATCCCCATGAGCTGCACGCCTACAAATAATTCCATATTGCATCGGTCGTCGTGCAGGGTGTTTAAAGCCGCGCTGCCCACTGCAACCTGTTTCTTCTGTCTGCAACCCAATCCGTTTGCACCTTCGGCCTACCCATAGTATCTCCATTGGTAACACACCCGATACTCGCAACGGTTTATAGTCAAGTAGTGTAGTAGGTGGTTTTCAGTCTGTTAGCTCACATTTTCTCAAGCCTCTTCAGCCTCTGAATCTGAATTCTTTCAATGTGCGCACTTTAATACAGGCTGGCTAGCAGGCGTGTTTAGCTCTGACAGTGGATTCCCTTTCGATTGATGTCTGCTGTGTGAGTGAAACACGAATTCAAGATTCGAGGATAGTAGAGTAATTCAGCTGACTGCGCCAAATGTCTCGTGAAGATATTTCCTGCTCACTTCGGGACACGAAACAGCTCAAGCTAAGTTGACGCGGTATAGGAATAGTCTTAAGTGAGAAGGCTGAAGCAGCCTTTTTAGACCGGATCCCGGTTAACAATCGCTTGTGTGCCATGAGACTGCAGGGATCATTCGGCGTTCCGGAAGGAGTAGTGGTAGGTAAGCTGCAGTATGGTTGTTATCTCGCTTTACGCTCCAACAGACTGGAAGTACTTGACTTGGAGGAGAGACGAATTTTTACGGAAATAACCTCGTCACTCTTGTTCGGAAGGAGCAAAACGCTCTGACATTTGTAGTTTTGGTACGGCGGGGTGACTTTTAATGCACAAGTTGGAAAACTTAGTTGCATCGAGTCCTGTTAAGGCGGGGCGATGCGCCTTGCCTGCCACAGCGAACAGACAACGGAGAAAAGACTCTACCAATTCTGTGCAGAAGATCATTATTCCTTATCTAATACGAATTTCCGATTTCTGCTCGCGTTCGCACTGCGACCATGGCGCTCGAATTCGACAGCTGACTTTGAGCTCAGATCAATATATGACCGGGTCAGCTACCGTTTGGCGCGGTTCTGTCTAGACAACCGAACTAATCATGCATGGACCACGTACGTTCGAATCGTTACAATGTGTAGTTTTAAAGTGCGATTTTCGCTGAGACTGAAATGGCCATCGACGCAGGCCACAAAGCAGTGCGTTCAAAGCGTCTGTGTCGATTACCGGCAGTTTCGCAACAAACTACTTTGAACAGAGATAATCCAGAGGACCTTAAGGACCTCAAACGGCAGAAACAATGTGTACACGCAGCAGTGGGATTAATTAAGCAGGCGATGCATCTTGGCAGCAGATTTCGGCCAATGTTTTCAGATCCGCGTTCACGAAAGACAGTGGGATTCTCAAGCGCTGCGTGGGGCCATCTAATGGAGCCAAAACGCGAGCTGCTAACTTGCAAGGAAAAGTGAATAAGATGCTCAACAGTCTGCAGCCGTCAATTGAAGATAATCTTTAAGACATGGACTGCTGAAAACTGGGGGTTAATGTGTAGCGAAGAATGGAAGTTGCGTCCGCTTGCAGGGTAAACATGTCAGAAGACTGTTTACAGCTTGGTACGCGAAAAGCCGCGTGAGGCGGACACCGGCGAACATTCGAGTTACGGAAGTCTGTGTGAAAGGATGGAGAGACTCATCCATGGTAGAACAGGAAACGAACTGGACCGTTTGGGCAGAGCACTTTTCAACGATCAGTTTAACTGGCACACGCTATCATATCTATTTGTCCGACGTCTGGAGCTGTTGAATCCTTTGGGAGGTGTCACTTGATCCCCCAACGGGAGTGGAAGTGCAGCGGAAATTCGGCTTCTGGAGGAGGGGAAAAGCTGTGCGGTCCCGACGACCTCCCCCAGTTCTTTTCAATTGGGTGGAGAGGTGCCTGATGAAATTCACTTACCTCTTTTGATTCGGATATTTGGAACGAGGAGCTATCCCGCTATCGTGGAGTGAAGTCACTTGATTGTATTCCATCTTCAAGAAGGGCACACAAGCAGTGACTGGCTAAGGCAATAATCGTTGGGATTAGTTTATTTCCGCGATTAGTTTACTAAGCGTGGGTAAGCTTTAAAAAATGCTGCGCCGTTGACCCAAATCGCGAGAGTAATATCGCGAACAACAGGCCGGATTTTCGGCCAGGTCGAATTTGCATCGACCGATTATTCAACTCTTCGACAGATCTCGAAACGCACTTGCACAAACCGCCACCCTTTACGATCGTTAGTCTATCTGGACTTTGAAAGCGTGTTCGACTCAGTGGATCGGACAGGCACTATTCAGTGCTCTCCACCGGAAGGGTTGCCAACGAAGTTTGTGAACCTGATGCGAGCATTGTACTCGCATACCTATAAGGTCGCGTGAGGTATTACGAGTGAACTGTCACGTTCATTCGAAACGACTTAGATGGGCGTTCGACAAGGGCTGTCCATCTCTCTCTTGTCAACTTTCGTCATGGACGAGGTTGATGGGAAGATTTTTTGGGAGGTCTCCAAGATGTAGGAGTCCAACGGGGAAATGGGAGGGAAGCTGTGTGGCCTAGTTACGAACAGATGACGTTGTATGCCTGTATTGAGTTTGCGGACCATGACCAATGGGCCCCAACCCTAGGAATTGACTGTCAAGATCGGGTTGCTTCGATCTTGACATATGCTGTGCACCTCAAAATTGCAAAGTTGCTGTTACAGGACTGGATGATAGTTAGTGCGGAGTTGAAACTGGCATGGAGATGAACTGACGATTCGTGGACCGTTTCACTATTCCTGTTGTGGCTGCATGTCGAACGATGGTAGCTCATGTCGAACGCTGGTAGTCGGCTAGTAGAAACTAGGGCTCCTATATTCGAAGGCTCACGAGCAGCTTACGCTGGAACTGACAAGGCAGTTTGATGGGCGTCGACCTGATATTTCACTGAATTTGAAAGGTTGCTGTGTACCGTGGCGCAGTTGCGTTCAGCTCGGGTCGAACAGTGTTGGGAGACGGTGGAGTATACGTGTGGGCGATGTTCGTCACTCTGGAGGTTTTCGATCACCTTTATGTACGCTAGTATTGAGTTTGCGATTTGAATGGATTGACCGGGTGAGTAATGTTGGAGGTTCAGAAATCTAAATACAAATAGGGTGCCTGGTCTGAGGAATACCTTATTTGCAGCATGTGCAAACTTTGGTGGACTCGCTGGTTGGGTCACTGTTGTGTATTGTTGTATTGGCGAACACCTCGTTTACCATATCTCGTGCCCCATTTTGTGGTTCCTCCCAAGAAATGGAAGAAACTAACTGGGGGAAAACAGATGGCACATGACAAAACATTGGATGACCGAACTGTACAACCAGTTTCGGTGAAGTAGATGGTCTCAAGTCTTCGTGCGTTGGGGTCCGAATGACCCGTGAAAACTAGCTGACTGAAAGACACCGAGGTAATGGCAAGAATCACGAACAATGGTTGATCGTGTGTCATTTTCTATTGAATGGAAGAATGATTGAAAGAGTACCATTGTTAGTTAGGACTGTGTTCCGGATGTTGACACATTTCAGCGTCTTATCTTTTTCTTTCTGTATAGGTCCACTCATCCCTTGTTCCCCTTGGATATCCACTCTTTTTATAGAACGGTGTAACTCTGGTGAAAGGCAGCAGTCATTGAAGCTTGCCTTGCTGTTTAACGCTGAACGATGGCGATGATGGTGAAGGTCCAAACACCAGTACGCCCTACCTTTCAATGCGCTGAGACATCTTATCCACACTGCAGATTCGACATTTGCAGATTAAAAGCCGTGAACAGCTTTTGAACCATGCTAAACACGATTACATCAAGACTAGCCAAGGTCTACGACGACTGTTTGCTAAATGAGCTGTGGGTGGGATTAAAAGTGTTCACTAATAGCGCCTCCAAAGAGGAGTCGGGCAATGGCAAATGGTATAAAAAGAAATGAATATTCGCCGAAACTTTTGACAACTATATATAGCTGCGGACGCAAGATTGCAAAGCTCCTGCAATAGTCACAACATTCCTCTCGAATCTAATTATATTTTTTTGCAAAATGTCACGGGGAATAAAATTGTTCTGAAATTTCAAACAACACGGAATCTTCAGTCACTGTTGGTGAGTTTGGGAAACTTTTCCGACTTATTACCTCTTCGAGAGAGGCGCAGCTACCTGTTTTCACGCTACTCTCGGGATACGAAAAGAAGCATCAGAGGTGGGTGAAGCAATGCATGCATCTGCTCAACCGCTATCCACTCTAGTCCATCATTATAAACTCATCAGGCAACATTGAGCGGTCTGAAACCGACCTCGAGCCTCCCAGTGGTTCAGAAATCACCACCGGCTCCCAGGCAGAGGTCACTCAGCTAGGATGGCATATCATCTCGGGTCAACAACTCATGTTTACTAATTCTATACGCTTCATTAAATGTCATTGGGTCGTATCTAGGACCCTGAATCTCCTTCTTAAAACTCAGTTCAGTTTGGTTTTTAGAACTATTAACTTTGTGCTGATGTGCTGCTACCTAAGAGCGCCGTCTAATCAAGACAGAAATAGAGGAGGAGTAGTGGAAAATGAATGACTACATGGAAGAGTGAAGATTTTGAATGCGACACCGCCATTGGCTGCAACACTGAACCAAATAAATGCTTCGAAGCGATGGGATTACCGAACGGCACGCGGTATTTTGGTAGCGCGCTTCTGGTCTAAGCAGATGCTCGTTCCTGCCTATTACGAAGGATTTTCAGAATCACCACCAGAATCCGGTGTTCACCATTGCTGGAGCAGATCAACGAAGCCCGGGATTAGTGAAGTGATCAACTAATCTGGGTTCACTGATTCACTGTCAGGATCGTCAGGTAAAGCGTTGGAAAGAAAGTTTTAGGAAGTAGTTTAATCGATTCACTGCCACCATGGATTTTCAAATTAGGCTGCAAGCAAATCAGCACACATAGATAACAATCCTCCATCAGAAATGGGCATCATCGGACAGGTAGGCTGTCTAGAACATCATGAAGTTATTATACCAGATGGGCTGTCTGCGTTATCCTTCAACGATGGAAGCAAATTGTTAACGTCTGAGTTAACGAAACGTCTGGGCCTAACATGGGCAGGAGAACAGGTTACTAAAGGCTGGTTCGAATCGGTGGACGGAAGTTGATTGGTGCCCACGTGAAAATCACAGAAGAGTTAGTCTGACAAGTATTGCATTCAAACTGCTCGCAGGCATTGTCCTCCGTGGATAATCTAGTGTCCGCGAAAGGTGTGCGCGAGAGAACTGAGTCGGTTTCCCTCCCGGATTCGAGTGCATTGATCAAACATTCCCTCCGTGACAAATGTTATCACATAAACACATCTTCCTTAGTACTCCGATTTCTGTCTTTCTTCATCTAAAAACGGCGTCCGACTTAATCGACCTCTCACTTCTTTGGTGCTGCCTGTCATTGAGGGTTATGGTGAAGGAACTTCATTTCACATATCCAGTCTCTGTATTCGAACAGCCGAAACCGAGTTTGCTCTTACGGTAGTGTTTCACCTGAGTTCAGTGCCAGAGTTAGTATTTTTCACCGTTGTCACTTTTTACCTTATCTTTCCAACTTTGTCACTGAGGTGATAACTAAAACCGACTTAAACCATTATAACAATAGTAGCAATGACTTTGCATCTGAAAGGTACAAAATTTTGTTACAGGATTGCATTGGCTTGAAGCCGGACGTCGTTCTTACTGAGGGAAGATCGCGTGCGATGAATAGATTTCTTACTTGGGTAGTTACATCTCGTCGGGTGGTCATATATCGGATGAAGTGTCTTCTCACATACCCTTAGGCTCGATTGCCACGGATCAGAAGTCAAGTTTAAGGAGCAGAAGTAAAGTTGGTTCTCTTGTGCGGCTCAGAAACATGGTCGCTGAGAGCATATGTGAGAGGACCGGCGTTTGAATATCATCGTCTTCGTGGTCGGTGCAACCATTAACCTTACACAAACGTGCTCTGGTTTTGGTTCCTACCTCACAGCATCATCTAGACAAAGGAAAAAATAAAACACTAAATAGTGAACGATCAAATACAAGGTAACAACTTGAGGAACTATACAGAAGAGAAGAGATTCTAGATACAATAACGCCACTGACTGTGACAGTGATTCATGTCACACGCTGTTTCCAATCCTCGAATTTAGGGCTGGGGGAGATTTCGTGGACCTCAACCCGGAAGTCTAACTGCGCCTGCAGTTAAGGGGTAGGCTACTAGGACTTGGGGATTAATCTGTAAAGGAAACACTGAATCAAAACAGATTTAAGTGGTTGGAACATGTTTTGAGCATATCTGCAGAACTCCTCACTTGTGTTATCCTGTCGTCCGAAGCAAGCAGTAGTTGGAAGATAGGTCTAGGTGGCCAGTTGGTCACTTGCTAGAAAGATATGAAAGACCCAATCAATGGACGGACTGGTTTAGATCCAATTGGTCTCACGGGTTGGTCTCCATGACATCCCCAAGACAATGACTGGAGGCAGTAGATGGTACAGCTCAGCGCAAAAGTCCGTGAGTTTCTTGCATTCATGATTTTTCCTCTTCCATAGAGTTATTCGACTTTTTAGTTTGCAGTCTATCCTGCAATATTTTTCATTCTGATTTTTCTTTTTCATTGGACAGGGCTATGAGGTAACGAGAGAAAAACTAGAGCACGTTGTACAAGATTAATGGTTGTGAAATGGAAATTAGAACTGCCGGACTTAGCTTTGTGCTTTTGAAATATGCAATGGACTGAAAAATATGTTGCTCTCCCCAATACGTTTGAGGAATACAAGTGGGCCTCGACCGTTTGGTCAATGACTTCAAATTTGCCAGCGAAATTGGTATTGTGAGAGAGGATCCAGGCATTGGCAACGGTGCCCTACCGGCTTGTACGGGGAAAACAAGGCTGTTGCTCCAGAGGTGAACATTCCAAAAATTAAGCTGTTCATGGCTTCATAAGACCTAGTGCACGAGTTCCACATCAATGAAAACATTTTGGAACAAACATATCAGTTCTATTGTCCAACGAAAAGGTCAGGCCAGAGATAACGTTCAGCTTTGTCCACAATGCACCAGGCGTGAGTACCTCCTCCTACTCCTCCTTCACATCATCGTTCAGCGTTAAACAGCAAGGCAAGCTTCAATGACTGCTGCCTTTCACCAGAGTTACACCGTTCTATAAAAAGAGTGGATATCCAAGGGGAACAAGGGATGAGTGGACCTATACAGAAAGAAAAAGATAAGACGCTGATGTGGCCAACATCCGGAACACAGTCTAACTATACAAATGTACTCTTTCAATCATTCTCATTCAATAGAAAATGACAACACGATCACCATTGTTCGTGATTCATTGCCCATCCCTCGGTGTCTTCAGTCAGCTAGTTCACGGGTCTTTCGGACCCCAACCACGAAGACTTGAGACATCTACTTCACCGAAACTGGTTGTACATTTTCTCATCCCATGTTGTCATGTCATCTGTTTTCCCCCAGTTAGTTTCTTCCATTTCTTGGGAGGAACACAAAATGGGGCACGATATGGTAAACGAGTGTTCGCCATACACAACACGTGACCCAACCAGCGCAGTCCACCAAGTTTCACATGCTCAAATAAGGTATTCTCAGACCAGGCACCTAGTATTAGATTTCTGACCTCCACATTACTCACCCGATCAATCAATCCAATCCAAACCATACTACGTACATAAAGGTGATCGAAAACCTCCAAGTGACGAACATCGCCCACACGTATACTCCACGTCTCGCAACTGTTCGACCGAGCTGAACGCACTGCGCCACGGTACACACAACCTTTCAAATTCAGTGAAATATCAGGTCGACGCTTCAAGTGCTTCAGTCCAATGTAAGCGCGTGAGTTCCTGCAGCTCAGCAAAACACTGCGGTCTCGTAGTGAATTAAGCCTGCGCACCAAGCTGTGCAGTCACCGAGCTATCGTCCACATAGTCGGTCCGTAAGATTACGAAACCTGGTCACCAGAAATATACCACACAAAATTCTGGAAGGTTTTGATCATCGGTGTCTCCGCAGAACGACAAAACTATTTCATTTAATTGGTTCTTAAATCTTGTCATGTGCCGTCTCTCATTGGACGTCAGAAAACAATACTTGTTTTTCAGAAGATCTCGTCCAAAGTGGTTCTGGCATGTTCTCCGTCGACCCGCGACGGAACCATCGAAGAGGTGATTAGTGGTGTCACCTTGCTTAGGCTAGATATGACATCTTAGTGATTATCCCATGTCATGAGTTAGCAATGCCAAGGCGGATGCGGATCACCTGGGACTTCAGCGGACCTTCTGAATACTCGACTGACGCGGCAACTGGATTTTAGGGTGTGTAGAACTTTCCCCTAGATCGCAGCGTACGGACAACTGCAATCAGAGGAATTCAAGAAGCTAGTAGCACAAATATATTTGTGCTTTTGGGTGTTTATTTATAAGTGGGAGTAAGGCTATCCAGTTCCTAGAAACCTCTGCCACGTCATTACGATGGGTGCATGTAGAATGAATGTCTTTTTGATTCACTCTACCTACGTTGAGAATCCGAGTTAGAGTAACCTAGTTTTTGCATTGTATAGTTTGCCTTTTTGCTGTAGTGTTAAGATCGACCGCGTTCAAGTTTTCCCAAGAGCCTTTTCTGAATGCCTGCATTTTTTCCTTCTTTTTGTTGCTATTCCTGCCTTCAGTTGTTTACCGATCCTTCTAATAAATTCTACCAGACGGTCCTGGCAACTAATGTTGTGAAAGCAATTATTTTAATTCTGCGCGTTGAATGGATCTTCAGCTCTTGTGGGTTGATGTTGTTGAGCATTATTATGCGTGCCTACTATTGTCTCAGTTCTATATGGAATTCCGATTTAAGCGACATTCTCTTTCTCATTCTATGTTGTTGGTCTACAAGTTTTCAGTTGCATGAGTTCGGAAAAAGTGGTTTACTGTTGATGAAAGGTGCCGGCAGTAGGATACCACTGTCACTGATTTGCATCTTCGTCTGATTCATTTGTGTTTTATTCTAGTGTTCGCTGTTACATGACGTGGAGTTTCTGGAGCCGCTGGTATACTCTGACTGTTGTCTGTATCCGACTTAGAAAGAAGCTTCATGGTTGAAATACCAACCTCTGCAGGAATTCAAACTGACCGAGAATGATAACGGAGGAGTCTGGCGTTTGGCTACTCCGCGACTTGAATTCGTTGAACAGTTCGACTTGTTTGTTTCGTTTACCATATTGCTAGCTCGTGGTTCACAGCCAGCCCAGCTGTTTGGATTGTGATGTGAATGCAAACGACTTGTGAAAAGCAAGAGGATGCTAACCAACATCCCTAAGATTATTCCTGGTGAACTGAGCGTACGTCGAGTGCATAAAAATCATTTCAAAATTACTGGTAATTTAACGGTTGTTCACTGTCTTATTGGTATCTACGTCTACACATGAAATCGGAATAAGTCATAGAAACTTTGTACCATTTTTTAGTTCATGTGACAAGTACTCAAAACACAATGTCCAGTATGTCATATAGGTTCGATTTCTCAGTGATTTCGGAAACCTGTTTTCATCCTAGCTGAGATTGCTTTCCCGAGGTTTTGATCGCTGAACTTGGCATTTCGATCGCATATGTTTTAGCGTTGACGATGCCACCCCAACTGGTGATGAAGCGTATGCGATCTGAACGCAAGCTCATCAAGCAGAACCTCACAAAATGTCTGTACTTACCATCAAACTGACGTACTTGGATCCCGTCCCCATAGAAATGATATAAGGGTCATCTGGTAATACTCACACTTATGCATTCCGAGTGAGATGTACCGATCATCTTTGCTTTACCCGACCAGTTCAGGGGAGAAAAGTATTTGCAAGATTTTGTGAGGAGACAAGTTTTACATGGTTCCGATCGATTTTGGCACCTTTCCGAACAAGCTAAACTTTACCGCAAGTCAAACTGAAAGTGATATGGACTCTTTCGGATGGTCCCAACGAGCATAAGCCACGGACCAAAATGACCGGTTTTCAAGAAACCAATAATCGAAAATAGCGAGGCTTTATCGATATCAGTCCTGCGGCTTTCGGTGATGAGTCAAGACGAACATTCGCCGAACTTTCATAATCACGTGGAGAATGGGTACATCTGGTATCTTGTTCTTCCAGTCAGTAGTCTCTTCTTTTTCGACAGCTTCCAGTTGCTATTTGTCCTGGGCTAAAGCTAGCAGTCCTTTTCATTTTTTAGGTTGCTTGGGGATTAGAGCTTTCCTTTTGCTTTACCTTTAACTCGTTTAGAGCGCTAACCCACTAGAAATGAGTTCTGTTTACTTTTCTATTTTACGGAACATCTCACCTAATCGGCTCGACATGTTCGGTCATTCGTGGTGTTGCCGTATGCCGCAAGTGTATTGATTGTACAAGCACATTAGATGTATGACCAATACCAAAAATCAATTGTTAACGCGTGGAGTTCTTTGATATCTATCTATTCCACCTTCCTAATCACAGCATATCATGAGAATCCGTGGGGTTTCTATTTCTCCAAACACTTTAAAGTTGCAATAAATAGCTTACATCGGCATAATGTAACTGTTGTACCGAAACATGAGGATCATTGTTTGGCCAAATCAGAATCCCTTTCTGGAACCTATTGAAATCTTTCGGCAATTTATGGCTACCTTTACAAATAGGTGAAAGACCCTTCAGTGTCATCCAGTGTTCCGGTCACTCCACATCGACCTATTAGAATGAAACGCATGCCAAAACGAATCGCGTCGGAACCAAAAAAGAGGTGGAGAATTAAACGCGCTATTATAATTGCAAACAGCAATGCGCTTAAATAAAAGTACATAATTCCACAGCAGCCGGATGCGACAGCAAACAACAAGACCGAGTTAGACTATCCGACAAACTTTCGAGTCCAACGCACGCGGCACGGTGCGTGGATGCTAATATTGCGTTGATGTGATGAAACATAGTGATGGGTCAATGGGGTTTATTAATGCGAACTAAGAATGGAGCCTATATTGGGGAAGATTAACAAGAATAGGGGAGCAAAGCAGGAATAATATCGTCGACGGATTGGTCTTCTTACGTGCGTGTTCGGTAGGCGCTTCAGTTCGTAACAAATTTCAGAAATTAGGATTAACGACGGTTCAGAATCGTACCACAGATGTATGCAGATCGTGGCAATGAAGACCATCCCAAATAATCACCAGTTGATCGTTTCCATCACTTGTTCGTGCTGAGGTGCAAGATAGCATTTCACATCTTCCAGATGCGTCGTTTGGAATATATTGCATTTTGAATCAGTCATTACATCTCTCCAGTTGAACAATACAGACGGAAACAAGCACACCGAAGTGTCAGAATTTTCTACTAGCCTACGCAAGCTAAGTAATCGTAAGATTACTTAATATTCGGTTGCCGACTTCAATGAGCAGACATAAATATTGAGTTCTTTACAACGAACAATCAAAGTTAATCCCCTAGTGAATATGAAACCTGCGTTAATGTATTCTGCATGTGGATAAGTGAGTTATGCATCCTGTGCTTTGCCGAATGCTGACACCTTGGGTTATCGACATGTAAAAAATGGTTTATAACACGGAATTGCATCAACTACGTTTTGGGTTGCTATCGGGTGTTTCCCAATCGCCAATCACAGATCATGATAGACCGAAGGCTTCTCACTCATACTAGGTAAGAAGAATAGTTCACCAAGTAACAGCAAAAGACTTGAGGTTTTTTTCCAATTACTCACCCTTACATCCGGTCAATTTGGATTTTACAACGATGGTTAGTTGGGTATGATTCTGCTACACCGGTCTGGATGTGGACTGAACTCATTTGACCGATGGGGAACTAATGAGGTGTTGACTCTGCTTTGCATGTTTTCTTTTCGTAATTTGTTCATCGGCCCTAATTTAGGCCCCGATTGATTGTACCTCTACACGGCGCCGATGGATTAGAGGTTGAACACGCTTGTTGCACACTTAGTAATTAAAGAAGATTCCGCCTGCTCATGCGCTTGTTTTTTGTCGCATATCATACACACACGCAAAATAACATCCGTCGCTTGATCCGATCTTATCTGGCTGGTCTAGACTAAACTCAAGCTTGTCTAATCTAACGCCCTCAGAAAGGAACAGATTGGACAGTGGCCGCGAAATTGTCTAACCCAAACATCGAAAGCGAACTCTCCGTAGTTTTCGAAACGTGATAAGTAGAACACTTAGAAAATAACAATTCCATGGATTTTCCGGTTTTCTCTTTAACCAGTATTGCTGAATTACTATGGAAATAAGTCCTTAAAAGGTTTTTCTTAAAGCTTAGAGGAGAACCGAAAACAATGGTAGTGCTTGATAATTTCCATTTGATTTCCGCAGTACAAGCAACGACTGCGGTGAAATCTTTGGGTGAATTCTGGAAGACGAAATTTGACATATTGATGTGGAAAGCGATGTGGAGAATCAGAAATCGTGACTTAAATTTTGCTCTCTTGCATGAATTTGAGAGTAACAGGTGGTATATCATACTGGGCAGCGAAAACGAACTGAATAAAGGAATTCTGCCTCGTTCACGCAACGCCGTAATCGGACAGGTTTATCCTAACAGTTAGAGTACTATTCTAATAGTTGTTTGAGATACCGTCGAATACTGAGCGAGATAGAGTAAACCAGTGTTAAAACGCATGTTATCGAGCTTAACATTAATGCACAAGTCCTGAGGGGAGGACATTTTCTGTCTGCTACATTGCTGCCGGATGCGCAACCGGATAACATCTATGACCATAAATGACCCTTAGAATCGACCAACGATTAGACTGTCCAGAAGAAAACAAAACTGGTGGACCGAGTGGGTCAGCGTGTGCGTTTATAATATATGATTATACTTGTTTAAGTCCAATGAGCTGTTTGACCTTCAGCAACGATCAGACAGTTGAGAGTATTACCAACAAACGTAGTGATACTTCCGGAGTGGAACGTATTGATTAGATCCCAGGGTACCAATCGCAAGAGACGGGACCAGTCAGAGGTATGATCGGCGACCTACGTAGAGGCTTTGGCTGCCCTTGCATAGCATCCTATTCTAACTACTGAGTCGAGTAGTTTGAGTTCATTCGATTTATTCTTGGTTGTTTAAGAGTCACGGGATCGAAGATCTATATAAAGCACTAGATTCTGCAAATTAAATTCACGATTACTGAACAAGGGACGCAGTGCCCGGGGTTCTGTTGATTACCACTTGCATGGTCGAATATCGTCAGACATAAAAATGAAGGACTATATAATAGACGTATCCTGTCCAACTAATTAAAAATTTGGGCAGTGTGTTGTTTTCCTCATTTGGATCTCATTTGAATCATTCGGAGCATGAATGATAAGTACACTAGTGAATCACAAAGTAATTCAGACAATATGTTTTATTTCTGAAGTTCATCCTTGCCTGAGCAACGAAAAAAATGCGATGAACCACCAAATGATTTTTAAACGGGCTTGTCGTTATCCGTTCGTCCTCCGAATGGTCTAATTTAGATCCTAGTTAGGCCTTCGCTTACACCTTTCTTCTAGGGTTAACAGTGTTATACAATTATCCTACTCATGAATAGTCAAAACAGATATTCGGTTATCAAGAGGTATCATGTTGTTGGGTGAACATCGCCGCCTGATAGCACGAAACTCTACCGCTGTAGCCACGAATATCACTCCATCCCAAGAAATGAATTCCTTATGATCGAGCGTCAGAACTCTGACTGAACAAGCGCATTATAAATAATCAGTTGTTGGTTACTGGGACTTGCTGCTAACAGTCACCGTTTGCCTCTGGGAGTTGAACACAAAATCATTCTGAGTACTTCAGTCACCTTCGGGTTTATTCAATCGCACCAAAAATCCTTAGACATTGTGACTTAAATAAAATGAAAATGGATGGGACGAGAATTTTGATAACTGTTGCTGCAAAGGTCTGAGACAGCAAATTGCCATCGACATTGCGCACATCAGTGGAGTTGACCTTCAATACAAAACAAAACACCTATCCAGGTGGTCAGAAATTCAAAACTCCTAATCGGAACCAAGCTCAGATCACTGATAAACGAGCAATCGCTCTAACTTTGCAATACTTGGCTACTTCACCGTTTCAGGTGGAAATCCATACTTCATTTTCAAGATCACCTCTGGTGAACCTATGTACAGTCGCATTATATGCTACGCACTTGATTCGACAGTTTAAACTGACGTACGTGAAACAGTTCGAAGAAAAATGGCCATTCAGAAGTGCCATTTGACACCATACTAATATTATGATCACAGTCTGGCTGAATGAAGTATTTGAAAGGCTAATTTAATCTCAGGATCACATGACGAAAGGAGTGTATCGAAAAATCAATGCCCCATGTACAGGTTTTAATTGTGAATGATATAATGTTAATAACACAGCGTTGTTGATAGATGTAATGCACCAACGTTTCGACTACCGTGGGTAGTCTTTCTCAAGGCAAGTTTTACAATCAAATGATTAAGGGAACGTTCACGTCAACTGATGTTTAATTGTCTGTTTGTGAATGTGTACTTTGAACTGTGGGTCGTCTAGTCGTCTTAGTTCTTCTTTACGTTCGGGATCATCACTGCATAGTTTTGAACAGTTTGCTAGCGAGTAAATAGGTGCACGTTTCACGCGTTATGGATGAGCGATAAGCCCCCACCCCAAATGCATTAATAAGAACGACGGAGCAGAGAATTCGGAGATATGGGCAGCCGTGACATCCCTGAGAAACAAACATTCCAAAGGTCACCACGCTAGTTGACCCTACCACCAGGGGGACGCATGACGTGAAGGACAACTATTCTCTCGCCCGACCCACAAAGTACATATACTCACAAGCACATACAGGCAGCTAAAGATTAGTTGGCATGTGAACGTTCCCTCAGTCATTTGATTGTAAAACTTGCCCTGAGAAAGTCTACCCACGGTAGTCGAAACGTTGGCGCATTACAGTTACCAACAACGCTGTGTTATTGCCATTATATCATTCACAATTAAAACCGACACATGGCAATCAAACTTTCGATGCAGTCCTTCTGTCATTTGGTCCTGATATCTTCTGGTTTCTAAGGCAAATGTTGTCAATTTGGCGTCGAACAGGTTGATCGAAAAGAATTACTGTTTTCGTGAATTGCAAAAGTGATTTTTGTCTGCTGTTAGAGTAGCGGGACAAAAATGTCAACGAATTGAGGAAGCAAAAAACGCCGCTACGATAAGTGTTACAATATGATTATTTGGTTCTTAATGACCTTGCAAATCTGTATTGATCCTATCTCAACTTTTGCTTTTATTTTGATTTGTCATGTTTACTTGACCCATCGCTCTGCATCTGACTGCATACTTAATCCAAATAGATGTCTACGGGTTGAATGACTTAAAATTACCAAGCCTCCGAAATCTCCCTTGTATGCCTCGTGGTTAAAGCCACCACGACCGGATCCGGTAGCAATTCGAGAAAAATATGGTGATACTAAGGTGAAACTTGGCAACCTCGGATAATACATGAGAACAAAGTCCGGAAACTGTGCAAAATATGGGCAAGCGAAAAACAATGTGACCTTTAATGTCTTACTTTCCCTGTTGTCCTTTCCGCCTTTACAGTCGCTTAGACTAATGCATGGCGAATTTCGCACTGGCTGAAGTCTATTAACTGACTACAGTCACCGGTGATTGTGGTATTCAAACCACTAGTAATTTGGGAGCTTAACGGACGAGTTCCCTATTTACCCGAAAAAGTAGTCTAGAGCACATGCAAATGGCCCGATAATGATCACGATGTTTTGTAATAATGCTCCGAAACTGTACACACGTTGCTGCAGCACACTGGGAAACAGAAAACTCACTATGGAAATAAAAATCAGTTAAATACTGGCATAAAAATTATGGTCCGAAAATTTCAGCACATACGTTTCAGGATTGTTTTTTGACGAAATCTGTATACAAGAATGATAATGTAAGGAAATTAAATGTCATAATAAAGTTTTAGACGTAACCATCGTAATTCATGAGCCTGCTGCAAAGATTGTACTAGTGGAACAAGTCATTTAGACTAAACGCTGCATGTTGGCCTTATACTGCAGCGTAGCCGCGGTGCTTTAAAATACGCTCGATGGTGGGCTTGAATTTGTTTTAGAAGGATGTAACTAATCTGGCTGCATGCGCTCGGTGAATAATATAAGGCACGAATTCATCTTACCTATCACGGCTGATACTGATCTGTGGTTGGCCATAGGTTTTCTTACCAGATGACCTCGTCCAGTTGCACCGCAACTCCAGCTCCTCGCCCATGCGTGACGTCAGCATCCGCTTTACAATCATCTTCACAACGGTGCAGACACAACATTTCAATGCATTCGTATGAACATAACGTGCACTGAAATCGTGTAACTCACTGTGGCACTATAACTGTCCATTCCTCTGAGGTCCGCTTCGACCGGCGTCAATTCCTTTTCAGTACTGGCGAGCTTCGATTTGTATCGTGCTTTCCGCTTGTGATGCCCTTAGAACATTTCGTGTGTTCTACTCATCGACTCGTCAGTGACGCACAAATCGTGGACGGCTGACAACGTGCGTTCAAAAAAGTTTAACGGCATAGAAACTACGTCAAAACCAGCGCACCTCTCTATAACGTAGCGTCTACAAACCTAAACAGTAACCACCAGAATAATAATCTTCAGCAGTTGACTTTATGGCGCCATTGTTTTGTCCGTTCTTTCAGCAAGGCTGAGTGTGGGCACCACATATGGACATGAGCTACCTACATCTTGCATGAGAATATTGCAAACTCACGTGGATGATATAAGACTCTCATGCACTAAACACCCAGGAGATTTGGGTGACCAAACTGGGGATTATTGACGAATCCTCCGGGCCACAAGCAGTTCTTCAGAATTGGTCTCTGACGAAATTTTTACAGGAAACCAAATCTATAAATTTTACAAATAACTGCACACCTTTTGCTTATTTAGTATCGTTGAGAGAATGGGCTCATGAACCTGGTCGGCGATAGCCCGGATTCAAATAGAAATCTCCTCTCGAACAACGTTGAGTCCTGGAGTTTATCTAAAAGCGTTGCTAATAAAGAAAGACCCACGGCTGTCGTGAACTTCTAAAAATTCAAAAGCCGGAATGCCGTCAGGCCGTTCTTCTCCTTTCAACAATATTTTTTGGTAATTGGCGAATTATGTTGACCCCGGCCACTTCGCGGCGACTGAATCGTCAATAGAGGACGTGACGAAAAGGTACATCTAAAACAATTGATTATCAACTTCACAGCCACCATAGCATCACAATAAACCATCCGTGATTTTTGAGAAAGCTTTTCCTACTTTTTGAAAGTGCGCGATAAGGGAGTAAATACATGTCTACTTTACGATTAGAAAAATATTGTAACTGGATTTCATTATTGCTCATATCATCTATGTATCCCGGCTTTCCACCAACTGTGAAAACGTTGCTGGGCAAAGCAAAAAACAGAATAAAATTGTTTAAGAAGAGATTTTGTCATCAACAAAAGGGGAGCCATCGGATTGCCGTTGTCGTCCGCTTTAATGGGCGCGGCCAGGCATTCAACGAAGACCGACACCCATTACCGACGATGCAACTGTTGTGAAGGGTTGCGAGGGCCGCGAATGTTGTATCTCAAAAGGGCACCACTAGTTTCATACAAAAAGCACGACAATGAATCCAGTGGACCATGAAGCACTAGATCCGCCGGACGATGGATCCAAGAACACATTGAAAACTATATTTAAGGCACCATGCAAAGTATACAATTTATGTACAAAGCAAGTAATCAGGGATTGGGCAGAAGCATTGCAGGTTCTAAACAAAACTGGAGGACACAAAATGTAAATCGTAAGAGATAACATAATTGAATTTTCATATGCATCATGGCGCAACAAACAATACAAACATACAGGCCCTAAATACAATGGAAACATTCAAAAATCCGTGACTATCCAAAAGCCCACATCGTCAACTTGACAACAGTGCCGCTGAAGATCACATGCAAGAAGATATGCTATGCCTCCCAGGTGTATCATCAGACCTAAACTATGGGGGTCTGAACGGGGACCGTGTAACTCGATTTCGAACATCTTTTTCATTGCTCGTAAAAGACTCAGGGATATAATATCCTACGGGAAAGTTGTCACAACACCCAAACGGGAAACCACAAAAGGACTCACCCCTGTTCGACATCTCGGCTATTTGTCTGCACTATAAAATAATCATCGCGTCTTTTTATTTCACGTAAAAATGGGTCAGCCGTTTACCACAGCACAGTCCATGCTCGATGCACTTATCACAACCATAGTATTCGATAGTTGGTTCAACTTGCTGAAGGAATGTACCGGCAGGTGCATCTCCCGCGACGGATGAAAAATGAATTTTCACACAAACTGCATCTACTTTGATGACGTCTTTTACCTTGTTGTACCTTCTCGTACTGAGCTCTAAGATGCATTTATTCAGCAAATCACCTACATCTGACGGTTTGAAGGTCCTAATTCAAACGCCAGAAGTCATCACTGGTGAAGAGAACGCTTTCATCGGCCTTGCCGTTAACGGGCACAGCTGCCGTTCCACCATAGATCAGTAGCAGTTGTACTTCTTCCGGAAGTATGTCCATGTTCGAAAATTATCTTTTAACGGCTTCCTCAAATCCCATGTGGGTATATGCACCGTTCCCACCTGACTGTTGGTCAGGACAAGAACATCCTTATTTGCCGTCCTCAGGTCACTGCAGATGTTCGGTAGATGAGTTCTCGGAACTCGCAGAATCCCCATTTGTTGTACACCGGTTAAGCGGAAACGCTCGAAAGCCTTCAGATTACAATCAGTCAACGATCCTTGCAACTTCTCCAAACACCAATTTGGTTGGTAACTGAGAACTGGAATCACCAAAAAATTTGAGATAACTACTCACAAACTATTACCACATATTACTTGTTGGTCGATACTTAAGATAAGTGCATTGATGGAACTAAACCTCCGGCGAAACTGTTATCATTCATTTACGCAAAACCGAAAGTTGGAATGTTGAAGAGAAAAGACTGCTGCTGTGACTGCAGCAAAACATCCGGAAGTGATTCAAATGCAGTAGGCACCACGCGGCATTCTCAAGGAGCATTAAAATAGAAGCTTCTGAGATTGAAACATGATGAATGAGAACTTCTTTACTCTTACTATTCATCTGCGAACAACAAACCCTGTGTTGAGAACAAGGTAACTTGGTGAACAAGCTCGTTTTCAGTTATTCGTACTCATGCCAATACGTTTGAAATCCTGTGTTCCCACAGTGTGGCCTGCCCACAAACAGCAAACTGCATAAAGCTGAATCGCTTCCTCCGTAAACGATTGTGCCTCTGGTTATTCATGTCCTGCACAATGTAAGCAACCGTACAATTTATTGCAATATGAAAATGCGTTTCTCAGTGCTGTGTATGTCCCCAATAGAAAGTCTAGTACAAGCAATCTTTCCCTCATTAGCAGTCATTTTCAAAGCCTACGCCACTGTGAACTTGATGTCAGTTCATTTACGAACGGAACTACGGATCTTCGCTTGTTTGGTTGATAGCCATTATAGCATAATGCTTACTCAATCAATTACAACAGCGAACAATAGCAGGGCTGCTGGAAATTGCTAATCCCACGATTAAACTACACATTTCCTAAATAAATAGTCCAAAAGTGCCAACGTAAACACTAGCGAACAACGTGAATTTTAACTCCTAACCGAAAACCTTGTTGGACGTACCAAACAGCCGGACAGATTCACTCGTCAACACTGAACAATTCATTACAAACCCTAATGAACGGCCAAGCTGATGGCGCCCTAGCGGATTTGAGTTCAATTGGATAAAGTGGCTTCATTTTGCGGCGCATACGCTGCTACCAATACACATATAAGTTGCAAGAAATTACTCGTCACAAAGTTTTTCGAAAGACTATGCTAATTTTAACATAAGTGAAGACTCCTTTTTGTCCTCATCTGTTGCCCCAATCCTAACGGACAGAAACCGTGAGCACTCAGCTACTTGAATACTTGATTCAGAATTTCAACTTCATGGAAGTTTTTCGCTTGTGCCCTTCTTGATCCACGTTGACAGATATGAAACAGAATAAATCATGCCTTCTTGTAGCTTATTTGTGTTCGCGCATCCTAGTGAAAATTTTTTGTCGGTTACACTGGTGTGACATTAGTTTAACTTCCGACCGTTCTGATTTATAACTTTGCGGTTGGTCACCCGTTGTTTCGCGAGTAAGTTTTTCTTTTATTTTTCGTAAGGTAGCAGTCAAAACCAGAGCATGCTGGTTAGAGTGCAATGGTTATAAAAGCTAAGCTGAAGTGAATTTTTATATTGTGGAATGATGTTATGCTCCGTTGGATTAATCCGAAGCGCACAGACCCAATAACTCATGTCCAAACCAATAACTGGTAGATCAAAGTTATTGTAAATGATATAATGTTAATGACACAGCGTTGTTGGTAGATGTAATGCGCCAACGTTTCGGGAATCAAAGCCATTTGATTGTGAAACTTGCCCTGAGAAAGACTACCCACGGTAGTCGCAATGCTGGCGCATTACATCTACCAACAACGCTGCGTTATTAACATTATATCATTCTCAATTAAAACCAATACATGGCCTATCGAATTTTCGATGCACTCCTTACATCTTTTGGTTCTGATATTTACAAACTGATCTGAGTTATTCTCTGAGGGTTCTTGTGCCAGCCGTCATGCACCTCTGTTTCGTTGTATCACTTTGTCAATTTAAAGGATTTGTTTTTTTTATGATTGCTGTTTGCCGCTGCGCTTGGTTGGAAATACTGTTACCCAGTACCTCCGGTTTTCCATCCCCGGCTGGACTTAACAACACGCCTATACCTCTGATTTCCCATCCCATCAAAATGGCACGTTCGTACTGGCTGCCATGTTCCTTTTAGGTCAAAATATCCGTTCCCTTCTTACACGGCACCACTACGTGCTCCTCGTGCAAAAATTTCTTGGGCCATTCTGTCATTTTGCGCTCTGGAATATATGTTAATACGTGTATGCTTTGCAATCTAGAATCGTGGCTGAACCGACACGATGAGAACCCATTCCTATTCATTGAAGATTTTGATCTTTACGAATAGGACAATGACTTCACTACTAGAAAGATTAGGGCAGTGTACTCACTTACATCTGATGTTTCTGGTCTGGCAATTGTGTGATTTGTGCATATCCGATCCCGTCATAATACAGTGGGAAAACTTATAAGAGGTTGAACTAATAAGATAGGAATACTGAAGAGAAGGCGATCAACGGTACCCCATGTATAGTCCGAAAATGGATGAATACGTGCCTGCGATTTGATTTTGGCTGGCGGAAAGGCCGGGGGAGTTGAATTGTTTTTGAGTGTACTGGGGAGGATTGTAAGGGAGGATCACTACAGCTGCCGCTGTGCTCATGGCACAAAACTTTCACAACCCTGGCTTTTAGCTCTGCACCTTCTATAAGATGCAAAATACTTGCGCGGTACGCACGGCATGGTTGGTCAGTGCTGTTCTAATCTTTTATCTTTTACTTCCTTTATTAACGGAACAACAGTATACGTCAATTTTCGGGAAGGGGGCCGCGGCCAGAGGGGGGTTGCCAAGTTGGGATGTTGACCGGCTGGGAGAGGATTCGAACTCGCGAAATTCACGTCTAGAAGCCATGATCTTATCCGTTTGGCCACCGCCGACTTGCTGTGAAACAACTATGCTATCGAGGGACTTAATTGTTCCAGTGCTCGATCATGAGGGATGGGCTTGAACAAACAGCAATATACATTGTCCCACAGAATCATGTGAATGAGTGGACGCAAAACGAAGCACCGGAATCTGTAACTTCGTCTTTGAATCGCAGTAAAGTCACTTGGCGCTATTTTTCTTGCTACGTGGGGCTGTAACGACATGAGTGCAGATCAATGTAGGTGAGCTTAATCGCCAAGTTGTGGGGTCTCAATGTAGGTAGTTGGAAAACGTGAAACTACTTTGAACTTACTTGTGCATACTGATCAGTGTTAATTGCTTGTCATTTCGACGACATTCCAAGTTTTTCTGTTTTAGGCGTACTAATGTAATATCAGTTTAATTGTACAACAGAATATTTCGAATTTTATATTTATTTGCGCCTCCATTAATCGCTTTAGTGAGGGATAATTCCCCAGCTAGAGACGATTCTATTTTAAGTCAAATTATTACCAACTATCACAAATTAATTTCTTTCTCTTTCCACAATTTTGTGGGCTAATTTCACCCAGTTACCGTTGTCTAATTTTCCTAAAGTCCAAGTTGGCTTCACACCCATTCAGGTTTTACAGCCAGATCAAAATATTTCTGACTACATTTTCGTGCAAAAAAATATTTTTCTTCCATAATCTCTTCTTTGTAATTATCCGCGGTTTTCTTTCGAAAAACTAACCGAGTTAACTTTCGAGTGAAAGTGCAAAATATGATTTCCAAAATGTTTTATCTTTCCGACAGTTGAACAGTTTCTTCAAATGACGAACGAAAGGACCATATCTGTAGAGTAGTAGGTTCTCCAAAAGTTAGTAACCTTTCTTTGAGGACAATGATGGAATCAAAACATATTGATTCGTGACATTTTAACCAACTAGTATCTACCTGAAGTAGAAAACACTTCCGACAAAGAACTCGACTTACGGGTGGTAAGAAAGCGAAACCAATAGGCTGTTCTGCGGATGCAGCAACCGTAATCCGTGAATTTTCATGTCCGCATTATAGTTTTCCAGTTTCAAAGATCCTAGAGGAAGTTCCGGCCATAAGGCCACTTTGTACAGAAGAAGTGTTGACATTCATCTGTTTAACCGAAGTGGTTATCATTACTTCGAAAATGCAATGCTGTTTCATTGGTGGGTACATGTATTTTTCTTAACATATTTCCGTTCACTTTTTCTGTTTCCGGCTGATGCAGAATCGCCATAAGTGATCGTATCCTCAAACGAGACCAATTCACTGCTCTAACTAGACACTTTAACCTCGTTATTTTGCCATTATGTGCTCTCATGCCATTTTGACCTGACATTCTCAGACGGTTAACTTCCCCCTGTCAATGCTCTGTGATCAACTTTCGTTTGACCATAAACATGCACACTTTGAATGACATCGTTTTCTTGGCTCATCGTCGTTGGATGCATCCGGAAAATCTCTGGGTGTTGCTTTCTTAGCTTTTTCATTTGTCTCTGACTGTGTCCCACCGTTCCTGTTATCCTAACCAAATACATTCGTTTATCCAGTTTCTCTGTTTTCTTGGCTATCCGCGTACTTCAAACACAGAATTCAGGGAAGGAGATCGGACCGGAAAATATCCACACCTTTGGTAGATGATTTTGGAGATCTCCAAGGGGTAGTTCTTTCTCCTTTTCTTAATTGTTATTTAGCTGCACGGCTGTTAGTGCTTCATGTCAAAACACATCCAGCTACTTGTCCAACATTTGCAATTTCTTCGTTCCTTTTGGTTCAAATCTTTGCTGGCCGAGACGTGTTTAGTACTTGCTCTTCTTTTCCGGCCCGTGCACTCCTTCCAACGTTCCTCCATTAACATAGCATCATTATCTTCTACTGTGCAAAGCGATTTGGAAAACCACCCTTCCGTATAAAAATGTAGCGGAATTTAAAATTTGAAAAGCACACGATTTATCTCGTTTGCCAAAGTGCTTTCCTTCGTTTATTTGCTGTTCCCCGTCATTTTCGGTGGTTTATTGAAAAAAGATTTCATAAGCTGGACCGGACATAGTTGTTCTCGTTTGATGTCGTGCCATTGTTCCATAAAACATCCCGACTGATAATGTGATTGATTTTATGTGTGACCACATTTAACACAACAAGCGTGACACAAGTCTCCAGGTGAATGGACTAAATCAACTTCTATTTCTGAGCACATATAACGATTGGGTAACAATAGACCACCCTTTGAAGCACCATTTTTGGCACCACCAGTGTGGATCACAAACTAAGCGCTTACCCCACAAGGTCCGTCAGCATCGTTCCGCTTGGCTGAAGACACGAGCAGTTAAGATGAATACCAATACTGTTTGCTCACACTTGGTTAAATCAAGCCATTCGGTTAATGTAACCGAAGCTTTCTGTCCGATGCACAACTTTTCAGGTAAACACTAATGGTTGCTTAAGCGTCGCCTTCTTTCAGTTGTCGAAGCTTTGAGCATTTCACAGTGAGAAATTCTACAATGCGTCCATAAATAATTCGCTCAAGACCCAAAGCTTCCCTGGACAGCTCTCCGCCTGTCTAACTGTATTCATCATTCTGTCAGAGAGTTAGGTCTGGGCCACGTGTGGGCACCGCATTTTCAACTCTTCACTAATTCCCTTCATTCAATTATCCTCGATCGTTTTTCGATTGTTACTATTTGCATTTAATATGACTTAGTGGGATGGTCGCGAACCACTTAAGACTAGCATATTATTCCGAACGGTTTCATAATTTTTGCCATTGTCTATTTGTTATCTGTTAGGTGTCCTTCGTATGAACAAAAGAGCATTGGCCAAAACTCTGTAGTATTCTTTTTTTGATGTGAAAAAATAGCAATCAAGATTCCCTTCAGCCATTATCATCTTGCACACGGTCACCTTTCAGACTGTCATTCTCAAGACTGGACAATTTACTTCATCTTTCTCATACCACTTCACACAAATACCTTTAGAAACTCGCCCATTCTTTGCTTAGCACGAACTCAAACCAATGAGCAGCATCATTACCAACTTCCTCAATATCACATCATAAACAAAAGCTCTTTTAAACTACATGTTACTACGGTATTGCAGCGATAAGATGAATTTAGTCAGTTTTGATTGAAGTATAGACATGTGCTTACGCGAAATCTGTGCAAATACAAATGTGCCTCCAAACGCCTCATTATTTTCGAAGGTGTGCATCTCAGACTCTGAGTCGGCTATTCGTCCCAAATAGCCGTGTATCTCAAACGGTCTCCGCCTTCTTGGAGCGGAGGTGTTCTGCACCCGGTTGACAGACAGGTGAGGGGGGCTGAAATCTGATACCAAACGAGCCAAGTCGGTGTATCGACATAGGCTATATTGGACAGCCAGCTCAACTAGGTCCATCGAAGGGGCATACAAAACGAGAAATCAGTTACCGATCTCTAGAGGGATATACGATTTGCACGTAGTTCTGCATGTTAGACTGTTTGGTCAGAGGTTGGTATTATAGCTCTCAAGTCATCCTATCCCTAGATTTGGATAGCCAGTCTGTGTCAAGTGCGTTGATGAGCTATGGTCTGTAATGGGTAACCAGTGACAGGAAGGCGTGTAAGGGGAAGCTAAGAGCGAATGCCAATGACTTAACACCTCTTTGCTTTGGTTCAGTGAGTTGTGCTAAAGTGCCGCAGGCTGATGTGTGATAAACAGGCTTGACCGAAAACTCTTAGGGCATAAGGTGAATAATTTCTAGGGGAGGGATCTGGTAATCAGTAAGCCGTACTGAAAGATCGGAGTTAGCGAAATGTCCTAGTTCAACGACAGAGAAACCAGCCTAATTTTAATTTTGTATTCAGGGGTAAGCGGGATGACGCTCGAAATAAAGACTTAATGGTAAAACGATGAGGTCAGGAGACTGGAGATAGTGGGCCAATTAGTTTTGACCTGAACAGATCGATATAAGCCGTTTAATTATGGTAAACAAAGAATATTGATGTTGACCTGCCAAAGGCTATTTAGTTGTTTGACTGAGGAGGCTGGAAGTGAACTAGAACCACGAAGACCGAATAAAACGAATCCAATTGGTCATCGTTATCGTCCGACTACGAAGCATTTTGGTGGTTGGAAGTGCTGACTTATGTGTAGTGAACTTTTCACGATGTTCGTTTTTTCTCTTTATTCTTCTTTGATCTTGTTATGGCTTAGCTCAACAGCTGTCTGCATAAGTGTCTGAAGTAAGCACTTTAGCAAATACAGCTATTTAATTATTGTCCAAACTGTGACTAACTACTCCAAGTGCAACTATCCGATCGCCCGACTAAAATCTAACACATAGAGGTCTACTAAAGATTAGTCGGAAAGCAAGACTGCTGCAGTAAAAGGAAATCATTTTCAACAAATCCTCCGCAGAGTATACCATTTTCCATTTTATCTGCACCTGTCCTTACAAATCCCCGTCGGTATCCTGTACCACACTTTGCATTCCCGCGGGATTTCTTCGTTTTCCTCATTATCGTCATTTCCAAAATATTTCAAATCAATTCACCGGATCTCATGAGGTAGGATTTTATTCGGTGCTCGTGATGTTGCCTCAACTCCCATCTAAGATACGTCTCTTCATTTTTGGCATAGTCCGCTATAGGGATTGTGAACGCTGGTCTAATAATCTGGCACATACGGACAGGATCATCCACGATCATCTTTCAAACAGACGTTTAGCTAGGATTATTTACACGCTCATCGAGGGCAGTTTGGAATTTCAGTGAAGGCGCTAAGTTAATTATTAATCCTGATATATTATATTACTCGCTTGTTTGCTGAAGCAGTTTGTTTCACCACTGGAATGACTGTGGAGAGTAAGGGCTTTCTGTTATATAGAATTCCATATCACTTTTTGAATAACCGTCCCTTACTGTTCCAAATGTCCGCTCTCCGGCAGGTCAATCCTAGCTTCAAACAGGCATCGTCAGTTCCTATAAACTAAAGCGAGAATAGCAAAACAGAAACAAGCATCAAATTCTGTTTTGCTAAGTAACAACGTCAGGTGTCCTAGCGTTGCTCATTGATGATAATTTGGATTCTTCTGTCCAATCATAATCCTGAACATCTAATGTTAATGCTCGCTCGCAGTCTGCATTAGCATATCATGCGCGGGCCACTTACGAACCTTCGCTTGCCTCATTGCTAGTGGAACTTGCAATTTAAATTGAGGGTAAATTTTCATACAGTGCAACATTCTTGTTGTACTATTTGACCGCTCGTACGTGTTAGTCAGGCGATGAATCATTGAATTTCCTCATGGCGTACACTGGGCTGACAATAGCTCCTTCTCCGTTCGGACAATTTTCTGCTCACAAACTCTTATCCTTCGGCCGCGGCAATCAACCGGAAGATCAATCTGTAGGGAAACGGTATCTTATGCAAACGAATTACTGCCGAGTTGTACGCAGAGCGGAAAAATGGATTGTGATGTGCTATTTCAGTGCCTTTGCAATAAGCTTTGGTACATAAATTTTATTTTTATGAAACTTATAATAGAGCAGATTTTGAGTAAATTTGTCGCATTCTTGTTCGCATGCGAGCAACATGTGAATTTATTCTGTTCCGAAATCGAAGATTTACATAACTCAGTACCTATTTCATCTCCGATTGATGAACATGTCGATCATGATTCAGGCACCTTATCAAATCGATGTCCTTCGTCAGCACCAGCTGTGCGCAGCGTGATTGAAACGAGAGCCCGTAGGAGAACAAATAGCCATTTCTTTTGCGTCACAAAGTCCAGGTAAACAAACACATCAGATTTCTAGAAAACTATAGTTTTAATCGAATACGGCTTAATTTTCCTCCAAGTTTAATCAACAAATGATCGACTGATTAATGATCATGTTGATATTACGACAGATTATCGCCTTATTTTACAAATGCAAAACCAAGGCGTTGATGTTGTTTAGGCGGACCTGAGGAAGCATTAATTTGAGCCGCGCGCTCACGTGATCTCAAAACACATTCATTTCGACTACTGAAATGGATTACATTAACCATTAAATGTTGACTCTGGCAGATATTATACACGAAACAAATCGGCAAGCCGCAACCCCAAACAGACCAACGACAGTTTTCAACTCTTTTCACCGTTGGATGATTTCATTGAATTTTTGACATATCAAGATCTGCGTTGTAGGGCGACCCTAATAACCACAAGATCAGATTTGCTCCGGTGGAAATGCAAACGTGACTGAGAAGAGCTTTTGTGCCTAAGTACACGCTGTGGAGATCACGCGAAATTTGGCTGTCGGTAGACATAAAAATGACATATTTAGAAATGTTAGTTTTTCAAGGCTGAACAGATTTGACCCAGTTGCAAAATGACTGTTTGAATACACTGCGCATGGTTTTCATTTATCCAACTGGTGTTAAAACTTAACAGGAATTTGCTGCAAAAAAGCAAATAAAAGCACTTCAGTCGACCTTGCTGGTTTCGCAACTCGAAATCTTAATTTTTCTCTGCAGACAAATTGAGTCCGTTTCCGTTTTATTCTCACCAGTGCATACCGACGGAATAGGGTGCCCCAAATGAAGCTATTTTACAGTCTTTTTGAAGAACATATCTTTCGTCCGGGATAGGTATTGATGATGTCATGGACGGAATTAAAGATTCCACCGAAATCGAACTTTGATTATTGACTTCACGATGAAGTGATGCAAAAATCCGGATCCACAAAGCGATGAGAACCGAGACTCTTTGGATACGCTACAGCTAACATGAAAAAATGATTGAATTCAAAAATGTACAAACACAGAATCATGAGGTGTCTTACTCATAACAAAATTATCCAAACCCGTAATTTCGAAAAGGAAGAACCAAGCAACGATTCACAACATTCTATGGGATAACAAGACAGAGAGTGAATATGCCCAGGGAATATCGGACCGCACTTGTGTCAGTTAAGTTCCCATCCGGCAAAGTGAAAGTACCATAGGTCCAACAATTCGCTGGCTCAAAGATTGGGTAGCTATCTTCGTTACTGTTCTCATGTTATTTTCCAGGTTTAACTAGAAAAGACGTTAAAATTGTTCGCCGGGGGATATCAATTATTAGCCTGTCTTTCATATCACTCACTGAATTGTCCTTCAATCTATGTGATCAGCACTTATCAGCATGTGAGCTATTTGCTCACGAAATTCTTTCACATCCCATGCCTTCTTTGCACAACAATCCTTCAAAGTGCCGCTCTCATATTTCTACACGATCCGCTTTTCGTCCTGTAATCAATATCTGTGGGAACTCCACTGCCTTATATTTGGCACGCATTTTGACAAACCGTGACCATGTTTCAGCCGAATTCCTGAGCAACCTATTAGAAGGTGCTCAACCCATTCCATGATGAGTTTTCGTTTCATTTTTGCAAAGCCATGAGTGTAACTTTTTCTAATTTTTCCACACGCATTTTGACTGAAACGTGACGTTATTTTTGTACGCAAAAGTCTGCAGTTAAACAGAGTACAATTCATATTTGTTTTTGCCTCATGAAATTCTATAAATACGAGGAATATGGGAATATTTCCAAAGAAACGCTCAGAGAGCATCATAATGGTAACTGCGATGCGACGGCCATAACCGTAACTATGATTTCCCGCGGAAATTTTGTCAAAAACGAGCATATCCATGTAGCTGCCATCAGCGAAAGACTTGGTTCTAAACGGAATCCGAATTTCACTTGAGCGAAATGCAAAGTAACCTTCATGTGAAGCGCACCTTCTTTCTCAAGGCCACATACTCATCTCAAGAAAGGAATATCAGCAGGCCCTACTTTTTCTCCTTCACACGGATCTGACGCTGTTAGCTTAGTTTGCTAAACGCAGTCCGTGAGAAGAACAGAACACTTATTTTTTATTCGATTACGAGATTCTGTATCTGAGAACCTTACTTTTTTCTAACAAACATGACAGTCTTTACTGCGCTGTGTATTCTATAGTGATCAACGACTTGGCCCAACTCTCCTGGCCGTTTCCTTGTGCTATGTTGGGATCCAAGACTAGTGGGACACTCCGAGACCACGGCCGTCCACTAATTACGACTGAATTCATGTATTTCAAGAAATTTCGAAACAGAATCATTTCAAGTGTAGAAAACTTCAGGCATTGCTATTTCTATTAATCCATTCATTTATTCATTCACTTGTTTACTTATTTATCTACTGATTGATCGATCGATCGTTTCACTCGAGCCCTATACATAGGGCACGAAGTTATTTCATGCAAAATTCGTTGACGTCTCTGCTACCACTGGGACTATTTATCGGCTGTTTCGCTCCTTTCTGTAACTCAGAAAGGTTTTCCAAGCGTTACCTGTGCTTCGGTTAATCGGATTGTTCATGAACTACGATTATGAAGAACTAGTCATTGATTTGTGCCTTATCATCTGAACAAAAACACGTGGCATCGAAAACACTTCATACAATTTGAAGCTGTCACAGCAACATCGTGCACTACTTGGGGCACCGTGAAACCAGTTCTCGGTCGTACGCATTAGTGACTTTAATATTTTTAGTTTGTCTTTGGTTTTTAAAGGTTATCTTGGTTGTGACTCAATCTGTTTGTTCCTATGCGATTCTCAAGATTGATCCTGGCTTTTAGATAGCAGTTGGATCACATTTTCATCACTGCACTAAGAATATCATCTGAACTGTCGAGGAAAAGTTTGTAACCTAAATACGAGGCCTGACGACCTGGCCTCTTGAGAGAGTCTGTCAGCAGTCCATAAACTCAAACTGTTTTGTTATGTTTGACTGCAAGTCGCTACCGCCTTGCCTACTACTATGACTGATTATGATACAACCCAAGTTTCCTGTTCTCCTCTACTTTTTTGCGTGGTTTGAAATCGATAGAATTCACTGCTTACATTGAAATTCCGGTGCATGATTTTCGTCAACTATTTAATTACCCACGTAGCACGTCACGATATTCTTCATTATTATGCTGCATATCACAAGGTGGCATTCATCAAAGAGCAGAAAGCCATGTGAAAGTACTGGCGTTATCCGTAAGAGCATAAAACGCGTTGATCATACTTTCAAATGCTGTGTTCCAAGATCTTGATCTAGAAGTTTTGCTCAAAGATTATCTGTTTACTTCAAGTCGATTCTATTTGTGGCTTCCGAAAATTGCGTGCGCTCGCTCAGACTTTCATATTCCTGTCCGGACACTCACTCACTCACTCACTCACTCACTCACTCACTCACTCACTCACTCACTCACTCACTCACTCACTCACACTCACTCAGTCAGTCAGCCAGTCAGTAACTCACATAGGTCAGATAGTCATCATTTTCCACTTGTTTAGGGATCTGACGTGTTCCAACTTGTTCACTCATTCTAATTTGCATTCATTTGTGTGCCTATTCACCCAGTAGTTTCTATCAATCGAAATCGGGTGCATATATACGGATGTTTCGATGTTTTATTTGGTTTTATTTTTGTCTTAACAACAACTAGGATTTAGGTGAACGAAGATTTCTTATGGTCCAATACAATACAAGTGAGGCATCAATATCCTATTATTGAAAATTCAGTATTCTACTACTACTACTACTACTACTATTACTACTACTGCTACTACTACTACTACTAATACTGCCACATGGACGGCCAGTTTCCACCACAGTTATGTGCACGCATAGGTAAACATACATTGCGTATGCGCTTTAACGTAGCATCTGATAGTCCAGTTGCTTGTCACGTGATAAACACTCGTTTATTTTATTGATTTTCTCATTAATCACAATTTTTCTATGCTTGTAAACATGCGTTCGTTTCAGTCCGTAAACGGCCTCCTCAGTGATAAACTGCTCGGTATCTCTCACCAGCGGAATCATAACAACAACGACTAATACTAGTGCAACGGTTACCACTCACTTTGTCAACATATAGACTGCGCTTTAACCGTTCTCAGCACGGACTTCGAAGACCCATCCTCTCATGGAAACTGGGCCAAAATGTACAAGTGACCCACAGAAACCACAATAAAATGATGGTGAATAAAACTGTGATGATATAAAATACAGCGAATTTTTCTTTTATGCAAACGGTAAAATAGTTGGATCACTTTGTTTGAATTATTATGGTGCACGCAGAAGGAAACAATGAACACGATCCATCAGGTACAGTCGCATGACTACGGTGAACAGTGGTGCGCATGACCTAGCCGTAGTGTATTTCTAGGTCACACTCATCATCTTACCAGTTGGTGCTGTGTGAATGATTGTGGTTTTGTGAGCATCTTGGGTGCGCCGAAGTCAATTGATAATGCCTGATTAAATATGGTGATCAGTTGCCAATGCGAGTCAGCTTTAGCGACTGATCTTGATGAAGTATTGCTAGACAAACGTGTATCAAGTCCAACCTGTTCAACAAAAATCGACTAGGTGAATTTTAGACTTCTACAGCGTGACTGATTTGTGTCTTTAGAAATTTTCGGCTGTGGAAAGTAAGCAATTATATAAGTCGGCAGACAGTATTCCGTAAAAACAATTGAGTCTCATTTGTCTAGCGTTTGATTAATGCAGTCTGGAAACACTTGGCTACACTCCACATTTTTAGAAAGTAACGGTAATCGCGTGAACCTGAGTAGAACTTAACAAGAGAATAACGCGCCGAATTCGATTATTATATTGACATTAGTCTAGACAAATTTTACCTGTGGTCTAACTCAACCACTTACTGACACGGAGATAGGCGTGCCAGCTGGTAGAGTTTCTGAGCAAAACACTTGGGTAATACGGTCCCCCAAGTGTAGTTTATTGCCGTCTGTCACAGAATAATAGGCACGGATAAAACAAAGCCGAGTCCTACTGGGTCACAGAGAGCATTTCCGGTAATGTTAGCTGCCCGTAAACAGGGCTAACACTACTGTCGTTAGTTTTCATTGGCGGTTGGTCGGAGGTGGTTTGGTAGATTGGAGGTTTGGTATGTCCAACCCCGGTGGTTCGAATTCCAGTTATGCCAATCACTTTGGTGGTAGGTGGAGGTTTGCTTTCACTAGTGAGCTACCACGTATGACTCAATGAGGCTCACGCGACTCAATGCCGCTTCAAGCTTTGGTGTCACGACTGCCGAGTCCACTGGTCACATGAGGCATTGAACCTTGGGGACTGTGGGATACAGCCCTAGCACAGCAGTACGCCTTCACGAATCAGTTAAATTCAAATAGTCACTCGCTACTTAACAAATTTATAGTTTTGCTCAGTAACTAACGCCAAAATCCTAATTGCAGGGCGACTCGCATAAATGAAAATAAGGGGTAAGTATTTCAATGGATAGTCGGGACATGAAAACATAGGGCTCATAATTTCGTTCAGTGTAAATTGATTCATTTTATGGCGCAATTAAGATTCTTCAAGTAGAAAGGTAGTACACGAGAGTAAAGAATTGCCTACGATGATTTCCAGTCTTGGTCTCTCAAATTGTCTTTTGACTGCCAGCCGATTTGAAGAAAGTTTGACGTAGTTAAGAACAAATAATCAATGAAGTTCCTTGTGGTTTACAACTTCGCTTTCAGTATATTAAAATGTCTCGTTCTGATTCCATTTAAGCAAAATAGCGATTTCTAAAAGCAAGACACTGTTGTTTTTCCGGTAACACAGGGAGCCGTTTCGCACGCCCGATAACCGACACTATGGGAGTTCATGTACAGGAGCATCACCGATTCGTTTCCCTATGGTGATGTAGACTGGTCTAGGTGGGGAAGGTTATGGGTGGCTTCTTTATCGCCTGGTTCGGTAACAAGACTTTCCGCTCGCTCTCCACTCAGTTCATCGTACCGCCGTGTTGTTTCCCCATGCTGTCAATGGTCCTCGTCGCCACCAGCAACCACCCTCGAGACATACATCCGGGAGTTATAATTCAGCGAACAGGAACGGATTTCGCAAACTTCTAGCTTCCTATATTGAATCAATTGTTGTTTCACTTTGTCTTTGGCGTACGTATCTAGGGCTGGCTTCAGTTAGTGGGTTTAGTGCCTGTAGAAGACGGACAGCGAAGCAATGAGCTCGTTACTCCCAAATGGTCAACTTTTGTGCGTCACACGAATCATAACGACTTGGAAGCAACATCCACCGTGCACCTTTATGTGCTGAACGCTTATTACCAGGGTGTTGTATGGCCATTTTAATAGCAACGTAGCTCCATACGTTTAAGACACCCAAAATGGAGATAATAGGTATTTTTGAAAAGTATAAAGCAGGCGGAGCATGTAGGCAGTCGCCGTCCATCTTCAAGGACGGTGCATAAGTGTTAACAAGTCGGAGTACACAAAACTCCTGGGCTTCCTAATGACTGTGAATGAGTGACTGTACAATTTTACAAGAAGGGTGATAGATCTTTATGTGAATTTGTTCAGCAAGGAATACGGGCATTATCCTTCTATGTCTATCTAGTTCTCGAGAAAGGTGTTTACGCAAGAATCAATCCGGTTTCTGTCTCGGTCGTTATTGTATTGACTAAATTTTCACTTTCCGGCAGACCTTGGAATGTGGACACGGGTCCCGTAGGTCCAAAATTTTTTACTTATTCGAAAGTTGCGTCCGACTCAGTCGTGGAGTTTGCAGGGGGAGTTTGCCTTCGGATGTTACAAGTACAAGGCCACTGTACTTCGGCCCGATAAGTCGTGCGATAGTGAGAACTAATGATGTCCGGCAGATAGGTCTGATTGACAAAACCCATCTAGCCTCAGGTAGCGGACGCACGACCCACGAGTCTGTTCAACTGTAAGCCGGAAAGCAGGGAGCCCTAAATCTGGAGCAAAAAACGGCCTGATTTTCGTAACCACCTCAGAGGCATGCGGAGGCGCCGCTCGGACTGAAGACCACAGATTATAAGTTAGACGGGGGCTATCGGCGAATAAGCTTTAACCTGTGTGAACCCATATAAACGGTTTGATCATGACCAATAGACGGCAGCAGTTGTGTTGGTCTTTCCAGCTTGATTAGGCGAGGTGTTCTTGCACGGGAGGGACTGGATGAGGCGGATAGATTCAGTTACTTGGTTAATTGTATCGTGTGGTGATTGTATATCGGATGAAGTGCCTTCGCGCATACAGAGGACTGGATTGGCAGTCACCATTTTGAAACATCTTTGGTGTCGGTGTGACATCCGCTTATCGATTAAAGGTCGAGTGTAGGCAGCAGCATTGGGGTCGGTACTACTCTAAGGGTCTGAAAGAGCAAGAAAGCAACAGATTTGTGAAGAGTGGTACTTGATCACCGCTGTCTTTAGTAATGTTGATAGAATACGGTGGGAGGATGTTGTGAATAACTTAGGGTTTAGGCGTAAGGTACTAGGTTCTAGGTTGAGGTGTTTGGGGCTTGTTTCTCGCATGCTCACAGAGACTACCTCGTTTTACGCTGTTCTGCCAGGCAGGAAATGGTTGATTTGGGAAGATGATTACATGCGAAGGAATTCTGACGGCTTTAACCAGCGATCTGGCTCGTTTAGGTGCAGTTAACTATTGGGTTGGTGTCCACGAGACCCCAGAATCGGTGTTTGTGCACAATAGGTGATACGGCTCAGTGGAGCAGTCAGTGGCCTTCATGCATTTGAAACCTTTCTTCTTCTGTATGAATCCGCAACTTAATATTTTGTGGTAATTTTCAGGGAATTAATATTTTGTAGTCTGTCTTTCGTTGTTCTCGGTTCTTTTTCTGCTTGAGCGGATGATGCTGTGAGTTTGCAACCCAAACCAGAGCACGTTAGCGCAAGGTTAATGGTAGTGCAAACGGAACTGAAATACAATCAGATTTGAATATTTTGACGAGGCTGGATGAATTCACTGGAGGACTGCCTGAACCGGGGCTAACATATTCGAAGTGCACGTCTCTGATGTCCGTCACTAAAAAATGATCTGCAAATATTTACGTAACTTTGCAATACAATGCATTTTTGACTGAAATTAGTCGATTTTAAAACGGACTGCACGATTTACGTCTTCTAAGCTCTGGGAAAATAGTCACACTGAATTTAGTAGTCCATCATTAGCAAGCTTCAGGGGATTGCTATTAGTGACTTTCAATTTCGCTGGTCGGAATTAGATTATTACTAATGCTAATTTAACCACAACGGTTCTATCCAAAAACTTAATCAAGAGGGTACCACGGCTCGGGCTGATGGCATCTGTCTTACGCCAAATGCACACACACGCGCACACACAAACACACGCACAGTGGCACGGACACGCGCGACAACAGCAAATCCAATTCTGACAGTTACAAATGGATGACACTGTTGACACAAGCACTTCGCTGCTGTCTCGGTTGCGCTTCATGGTCCGGGACCAAAATGACGATTTGAAGTCATTAGTGACCAAAAATTCGCGAGGTTACAGAGTTCACCTGTTGCTAATCGGAAAATGTAAGTTTCTATGGTAAACTCAGTTCATCAGCAAAATGGAGTGGTTGAAAAATTTATCCTCAATCTGAAATGACTGGACAAGAAATAACCGAACAACCATATTTCAACCCAGACAAATCCGAAAGTAGTTGTGTCTGTCTGCATATGTCATGCCACAGGGCGAAGATCAGCAAAGTTGATCAGCTACCATTACTTTATATTTTACATTTTATGTTTTACTTTGTTGATTTATAGAACGACAAGACATCTCATTTTCATGAGCACTGTCTCGGCCCAGATGGACTTTCCGAAAGAGAACTTTACGTCGGATAGGAGAGAATACGGTAATCGGAAAGTTGCGTTTTCTACTCTAAGTGTGATTTTATAGAAATGACGGAACCGGATCGAACGAGAACTGGACGAAGTGCTTCCAGGTGGAAACTGTCACTAATGAAAGGTGTCAAAAGGCAACACTATGTGATGCGGAGATCAATAAGGCCAAATTTCTTACTTCCAAAGTTACTGACATTTTAACAATGCAATCTGTGGAAGGAAAATTTGAACAGACTTATTCACATCATTTGGGATTTGAATGGTACAACAATTTAAAATTCGTGTAATGTACACAAGTACGGTCGCACTTGCATGCTGCACATGCCACGGGAGAAATGTGAGAAGAGCGAACTACCGTCACGCGGTCCGGGGAATCGACGGGCAGGAAGTAAATTTCAACGGGGTTACCTTACCAAACATTAGCGCCGATATTACCAGAGTTCGCAGGGATCTTATCTGCAATCGTGAATGAGACACGCACTGCACCAGATGGAACGGCAAGATTATCAGGTATTTCAAGCTTCTCAGAAGTCGATCCAGAATTGTCTCATGAAAGCGTTCCGGTATGTCACACCGTAAGTGGCCAATTTGCATTTACCCTTTTTATTTTTATCTTTCAGTTCCTCCACTGGTGGAATCATATTATGATGCATGTACATACCATGCCTAGTTTTCAGGAAGGGGTTCGTGGTTAACCGGGGGGTGGGTGGGCGCATCAGGCGTGATGGCCTGTGGCCCGGAGATTCAAACCCACGATATTCAGGTAGAGACAACAACCCCTTAGCCGCTTGACGACCGCCAGTTGAACAAACTTATTTCGAAGCGATCTGGGTTATCCGTTTTAGTATGACACGGATACCGCAATCCCAAGATGTGAAAGTGCCTTGTTCTATCCTCCAAATCAGGTCTAGTCTATAAGTTGACATACGAGTGCCGAGCAGATCACATCGGAAGAACGCAATATGTGGGTTAGGGGAGTCCGCATCTGGTACAGCAAAAAGGACTAAACCGGAAGACAATGGAGACGATAAGGTAGTGTGATGAAACAAGGCGTCATCAGCTGCAAACTAAATTAGCCAAAAAAAGGTAAAGGTTGTTGCTCAAAATCCCGAACGAGGCCTAAGGAAGGAGCATAGCGTTGAAACAGGAATGTTAGACTACTGAAAGATAGCAGTGATCACGGTTCGAATAAAATAAAAATAGCACGGGTGAACACCACAGTCAGTCAACTAATGTTAAGCTATGTTAGCAGTCAGCACAAAATCAGACAATATGTTCGAAACTGGCCAATCAAATGGAGAGAAGAAGACATATTTTGGCGCAGTCAAATTCGCAACAAAAACAAGTTGAAAAACCGAACGCGGTTGTTCTTTTCAAATCACTAAGACTAACATAACGCCTTAGTTGCTCAGATTCTCGAAGGCCCTATTATTTCCTAAGTAACCGGTCAAACAGTCTCGTGCTGGCTAACAGGCAGCTCATAAATGCACCCTTCCCACCAGGATGTCCATTCCGGCATTATTGAGCAACAACATCCACCCTCTGTTTACGAAAACGCCGGATCTGTCCTTCACACTTCGATCACCGATCCATGTTCACGCACATATCATCTCCATACAAGCATCGTGGCTGAACCCAGATATTGCTGATTCACAATTGTCGATAGACAGCTTCAGATTTCATCGGTAGAAGAGAGTTTCAGACAAGAAGAAGGCTGGAGGCCGTGGGGCAACATAAATAAACTCGTTTTGGTCTGATAAGTCCGAAGTTATTTATACGTAATCACTATGTGCAATTGACTGTCTCGTGACACAGTGTCATCCCAGGTTTTCCCTCAAACGTACAATACCAATACAATTACAACAAACTTATATATTGCCCCGTCTAGCTAGCAACACAATACCACATCTATTTTAAACTCTTTTTTTGTAGTAGTTATTGTTCATGTTCTCGAGGATAATTTGCATGTTACTGTAGGTGATTTCAATCACGCATCTACTCTACCAATGACTGTGTTTGATTAAACAGACCTCAGCGATTCTCCCGCCAGAGGCGGCTTCATTTTAGATAAAGTTTTTACCGACCACCCCCTGAGACTGTGCTCCAATTTCAAATAGTGATTATGGCCTGCTTCTGTTAAGGTCGAAGATATACTCTCGGTCAGCATTCCATTCCTTCAGGCAAACAAATCGAATCCGAATTCGCCTCCGTAACTTTTCACGTGGCAACCTTACTCTTCCTCAGAAATTCCTTTCACTGGCATCTACCTGTTTCTGTTTTGAAACTCTGCCCCTTGACAATGCCAAACTTTTCACAGAGACGGCCGACGCAGTCTTTGATATCTATTGTCCCTTAGAAACACTATTCGTCTCAAACGACCGTATCTCCATCCAGAAACTAAAATCTCTAAGAGGACGCAAGGAGCACTTCTACAGATCCCCTAATAACTTAATTGTGTGCTATATTTCTACCGAAATAAAAGCTGAAATCAAAAGCATCGACATGAAATTGCCCAGCCAAATCTTGAGTGGTAAAATCAATTTATTCCTATGATAAGGCATTCGACAGTTATGTGGGAAGAAAGGACGACAGGAAAAGTTCTGCTGATGTCGACAGCATCAATCGTGTTTTCATCCATCCTTCCACTTTTACCCCAGTCATATTTGGATAGGGTGATGATATGACAGTTACACGTTTTATTAGAGAAGAGTCGTTCGACAATTTCCGCACCATTTAAATTATCACAGCGGTTGGTCCTGACAGACTGTACTCAGCTCTTTTGAGGCATGGTGCTGTGGTCCTGACGGATGCATTCAATTCTCTAATTAACTCATCATTAGGCTCATCTTCCATCCCTGACTGCTGAAGACCCGTCACTATTATTCCCATCCCGAAGTGTAGCAGAACTACGGCTTTGGCAAAACGTTTTCGCCCCATCACCTTAACATCTGGTCTTAAACTGACGGATTGTGTAATGCTTCAGCATCTACGTTCTTTTATTTATCACCCTGACGACCCTTTTCAGTCTGCCTATAAATCTAACAGGTCCACTTTGGACGCTATCGCCTCCCTCACTCACCACATTTGTAAGCCCTTAAACGCATCCATGAAGTCTGTGCGTTGCGCCTTTCTAGACTATTCGTCGGCATTTGATTCGGTCCCACGGTCTCTTCTACCTGACAAACTGGAGACATTTGGTTATCCCAGGCCTTTATTGGCATGGATGTCTGATTACTTTTCTAATCAAACCCACTGTAGACGAATGGACGGTAAAATTTCAACACCGTTGGTTAACAACTCAGTCGTGCTACAGGGTGCTGTTCGTCCATCGTACCTATTCTCTACTTGTATTAGTGGATTGTAAACTAGCTCTTCCTGTCATCTGCTTATGTATGCTGAGGCTGTTGCCCTCTCTCAAACCGTTTCGAATAACGATTATTTTCTAACTTTTTCCGACAAAGTATCTTCTGTTTACGAGTCCTGTGCACGAGTTTGTTTAAATCTCAACACATCTAAATGTTTCGAATGTCTGTTCTCTCTCTCTCTCTCGCTTGGCCAGCCTACCCATCCGAGACGTCTTCCGTCAACTCATAATCTCTTACCACCATTGATTCTGTGAAATAGCTAGGAGTTACTATTGATAAAATGTGAATTGGACTTCTTACATTTCTCCGACGATTGTCTTTTGATATCACGCAGCTTCGACACTTCAAGGTGAAACAAAGCACCATCTCCCGATTTGTATACCAATGTTTTTCTAATCCTTCTTTACTGTTCTCGAGTTATATACCCATGTTTACGTAAAAAAAAGACTAAAATTTTTCGTCCCAAGGGCTATCAGTTATTAGCAGTGTCCTTTGTACCACTAACTGAATTGCCCCTAAATCTATGTGATCAACACTTATCAGCATGTGAGCTATTTGCTCACAAAATTCTTTCTGATCCAACACATCCTCTGCACAACGGTCTTCCACAGTGCCGTCCTCTACCCGATTCGCTTTTCGATCCATATCCTCTAGAATCAGTATCTATAGGAACTTCACTGTCCCCTATTTAGCACTCATTCTGGCAAACCGTGACCGTGTTTCAGCCGAATTCCTGAGCAATCTATCATAATGTGCCATGATTATTCCTCGGTGTGTTTATATGCATTTTTATGAGGTGATGATTATAATTTTTTCCTATTCTATTTTCACCCTCACGTTTTTGACTGAAATGTGACATTATCCTTTGTACACAAGTCTATGCAGTGCAACACAGCCGTCTTGTTGGCAGGTTTTTAATAACAGATAATACATTCATAAAGTTTGCCATGGTGACCGATACATCGACTTATTATTACTTGCATCGCCGAATATAAATTTTCACATAGAACAATTCATGACAATTTGCCTTTTCGATTCACTCTGCGCAGCATTCAGTTCTAACACTTTAAACAGTTACGAATTACCCTACAGCGGGGAACACTTGGGATGCGACAAATAGGTCCCGCATACGAATCTTGCGATCGTGCAACCCTTCTCATCGAAACTTTCTGTTGAATAAATTTGTCATTTATCGCAAAGCCATTCCGTAAGAAAACAATGAAATTTGACGTTAAGCAGAATGAAGTCATCTAGGTCTCACCCCTGTTCTGTTTCATGTCAAGAACGCACATTTTGTATTTTATGTATAAGTGCACTAGTACAGAATTCATTCAATTTTATGGTACGAATATGGTGAGGAAAGCTGCGGATAGGTGGCAAATTGGGACTTAGAGGGCAATAAGTAGTCAAGAGTTGAGAATAGGCACATTGACCAAGTTAGATCAAATTAACAGTTGATGTGTAAAGTGATAGGTGAATTACATAAAAAACCTCGAGCAACGATAAAATCGAAGCATGGAAATTCTACCAATTTCTCCAGAGCGGATACTTTGGGGTCAGTGTTTTGGAATGTTTGCTCACCCCTCGCCACCTTTAACTGTCTGCCTGCCTCAATATGCAGGTGCTTTATTCATCGCATTTTCTCCCGACCAAATCACATTCGCAATGTAGACTTTCTGACCGATCATCGGAAGTCGGACATATCTTCTTCGTGCCTAACCAAGCTTTTATTAACTGGTACCCGCAAGCTGGAGAATTGAATGGGTTTTGTTTGTTTGCGGATAGCTAAAATGCACCGACCACCACAAGTTTCCCGACCATCAGTTCCAAAGACATAACTAATGGAATAAACTAGGCATGAGTTCAAACCCACTGCAGTGGGCAAGTGAGCTTGCTGTGCAATTTGACAAAAATAAAACCAATGAAGATAGCCCGGTTCCAATACGCGCTTACTTGTGTTCACTTTGTATGTATGTGTGAATATATGTATGCATGTACGCAAGCTTGTGCGTGTGTGTATGTATGTGTGTATCCATGCTTCACAGGGATGTGAAGCTTAATAAACTGCATTCAATAGATAATGAACATTGCGTTTAGTGACTGAGTTAAAATTAATAAGGGAAATTTCATCCTTATGTACCCACTCTAATATCCACGCAGAAATACCGGGGCTAAAAGGAATTCTATTGCCAACAGATTTTGTCGCCGCGCCAGTACTCGTAATCTGCCATATCCCGAGGAGCCGGCGTAGGAATTCGAACTTCGATTCACAGACTAGCCTACGCTGGTTAATCAAAACTGATTAGGAGGAACTGTATGCTCTGCAGACCCTAGTTAGGATGTGCGAAGTAGATAATTTGAAGTTGAATCGGTAAGAGAGACAGAAAGCAGAAAATTGTTTTCGCAGATGTTGTCAGGTTCATCTCTAGACTATGTGTAGCGTCAAGTCCAAGGTTTCTCAGTTGAAAATCAGTAAAGAAAAAAACAATGTACGATTTTGCGTGACAAGTGATGTATAAATAAAATGCTTCACACCTTACCTGTGACCGGTCCCAATGCAACTGAAATTTCAATTCTGTACAAATTAGGTGTTACCGATGAATGGCAAATAATTTCAACTGGGTTCCGTCGGTTGATCTGCCCGTGAGCGCCACCAGTTCAAATGAACAGGTAATAACAAACAAAACAGAGACAGTGTTTGTCATTGTGCGAATGCTTTGCTATCAAGACGTGCGACAGAGGCTAAACAGTAATAGTATTCTTTCTGTTAAGCTACTTTCATCAGTTTCACTTTTGGTCCACTTCTGCATTTTGTATTCATAGCGCTTTGGTTGTATGGAACCACGTAAGACCGGCATCCGCACAAGAATTGAATAAGGACAAACCACTAAGGTTGCAGTGCCGGAAGAGGGACCAGTCTGGACTTCTTCTTTCCTATTATTTTATTATCTTTTTTAATAATTAAACGGCAATATGCACTATTTTAGGAACAGTCCACCACTACTTATAGGCTGAGCTTGGTGAATAATCTTTCTAACGGCAGGTTTAATATGTAGCAGCATGTTATGCAAAGCGTTCACATTTAGAGTACTGAATGCTTTTGCAGATTTTTTCAAGCCTAGTTATGGCTCAATGAACTTCTCATCATCTGACGTCCGAAAACGACCCCACATCAAATGTCCGACCTATGCGAGTGTCTCATTTCATCGAAAGATATCTTGTCACGGCATTTTGTTTTTTAGCTTAGAGTCAGAACTGGAACCTAAAAAATACCTGGTTCTATCAGCCAACCGGGTTAGTCACAGTGAAATTTCAGTTTCCAAACCACATTCTTCTGTGGTACTTGGTGAAATAACCAACTGACTTTGGTTGCTGACCTACGGAAGCCTGAGAGATTAGACACGTGGCGCAGAATCGGTCTGTTGCATGCGCACAGACATATGTGCACGTGCGTATGCACACTAGACATGCAAATACATACTGCGCTACAATTTAGTATTTGATAATCTCAACTGCTAGCGTCATCTTTTACAAAGAAAGAGAGGAACAATATGGGTCAACAGTACTCTGCCGTATACAGACACGTCAGTCGAACAGTTGATAAACGACTAGCAGAACTGAACATTTCCGTAAGTTGAATTACCCCAAAATCGAAACCGCGGGATTTTTTCTCTTCAGAGATTATCAATTTCTCCCAGAAATCTTTACCAGCTAAGACGGCGCTCCTATGCCGTGGTTTTGCGAAACCTTCAAATTTCACGCACTCCGACAGAACTGAGGGAATTACGTGGCAAACGCATTAGTGCAGACTGGTTCACACCGGAAGAAACCCGAACAATTAATCGGATAGTGACCATTCTGATTATCCGATGTCAGCGCCGATCCAACCAGTGGGTAAGTCTTACTACTTTATTGGATCCTGTTAAACCACTTTTTGTAAGGGTTACGTTTCATTCGGGATCGTCATCGAAATACGAGATGAAACTTCTCTAGTTTTGCATTGACAACTTCATAATATTTATACACTTGAAGAAAATATACCAATATACCACGTCGATCAGCTGACCAGCTGTTCCTCTGCTCTCTTAGGCCATCAGGTGACCGAGAATTCTCCTTAAACAATTACCTATACAGCTCAAATAGATGTCACTTTAATAGTCTCTAAATGCAGATACGACTACCTGGGGCATAAGTTTTTATGAAATGCTTTCTGTTCTTCTAACTTCTAAAGAATCAGCAATAGCGCTTAATTATGGAACCACAACTAATCCCCAAACCAGAGGCAAGCAATTGTCAGTCGAATAACTCAATCGTCAAACCATCTGAGGTAGCAGTATTCGGTCAACTGAATGTTAAGCTTAAATGGTATAGTGTCTTTCCGTGATTGGGTTTCACACAATCGCAGACAGGTGCTAGAAACCAAAATGAACCTTGATTTTTGCTCCTACCCAAGAATTCAAGTTTATTGAACTGGGGAATTTAGTAATGTAATCAGCAGAAATTGGTGTGAGCCAGTTCACTTGAATTGGGTGTTTGGCCATTGACAATGTTGAGAAATCAACTCCAGTCTCAAGTCCAAAGTTGCGATCTTCCTTTATGTGGGCGCGGATATTGTTACGCAATCGATGACATATTTGGGTTTCCCTGAACTGTTTACGGTGCTCATTACCCTGACTCACCTGTGGGACGAGTGTTTAGTTTTTGAATGGATAAATCTAGTGTTTGTTCTGCAAGTTACTACCAGTGAATACCTTTGAAACTACATCAAAATAAATTATGAAAAGTTTAAAAAATGGGTATTCGAATAAAAATATGACTGAGAAAGGGATTGACGAAACGTCATCCCTAACTTCAAAACGAACTAACGTGTTGCGTCCTTCACTGACTGGTCTACAGTTTGGTTTGTGATGGGAATTATCCAGGAGAGCTGAGAAGCGCCACTCCAACAATCCATCTTCCCCTTTTTCTATCCATCTGGGGGAATCTCTCAAACTTTTCCAAATATACTTTGATGTAATAGTATGAGCACGAATTATTGAAGAAGCACATTTGTGGTTTCTTAAGTTACTTAGTGGGAATTTTCGAACAATTATAGGGGAAAAGAGGAATTGTAACAGGTCAGTTGAAGTCAGTTCTGTATTTTCACTGCAAGCTAAAAACGGCGAAATTGTAATAGATACATGTTATCCTTTAATTTCCATCCTATCTTAAGCGGATCAATTTGGGTTTACCAACATTGCCCGATTCATGGGCTCCGTCAAGGACACCTCCATTTGTCACATCACCGACTTTGCTTGCTCAACCAGCCAGCATTACGAATTTGGAATCAATCGATCATGAAGAGGGCGAAATTCATGGTAAGCGGACGATCGACACATTTGGTGTTGTCAGTCATATTTCGGGAGTGAATTTTATTCCTGGGCAGTTTTTATTTGCTTTCACCTGGATGTAGCATTGACTATTGTTCCAGCCAGTGATAACGTTTTGTTAGAAAACCATGATTTAAACAAATTAGTTTGACTGGTGATCTGCAAAATACGGAAAGTTTTTTGTTTGACGAAAAACTTTTGTCGGTCCTCGAAGGGTATGCAATAACCACATTATTTCAGGTGGTGTCAGCTTTGTGTTTGCAAGGCATGCAATTACAGTTGCACGAAATGAACTCGATCATTCGGAGAGCTTACAACAGCGATAAACCATTTTACACTGGATTAGCAAGCAATACAGGCTGCCGTAGCAACACATGCAAAGACAATTTTTCTGGGAATCTGCAACCTACCACGACCAGTTTACCCACGCGAATGACAGCCACGTGAATGGCTTGATCTGAGGTATACAAATTGAACCAGGTCAGGAAGTCGTGCGTCTACTCAATGATTGATCGCCGACTGCCATTGCAGTAGCCCGTTTGTTTTAAACCAATGGTTCTTATCCACTGAGATTTAACTTCAAGCCGCAGGAGTAAGTTTGCTTAATCTGGGTAGTCTGGAAAGTCTCAATTTTTCTAAGAAGACGGGACACTGCCACTGTCCTTCTTCAGTGCACAGAACTGTTTAGAATTCACTCAGATGTACAGTTGTGTTCATCTTTTATCAGGTTGATAGTTATCAAAGTCGTTGTAGTGGATCGTGGAGTTAGAATGATTAGCGATTTGGGCTGTTTAGGTTCACTTGCCAAGTGGTCGTAACCAGTCTTGCATTGGCCGGCCGAAGTCCTTGGACAAGTATCTTTTCTCCACACAAGTGATGGTAGATTTTAGTAAGCAACTGGCAGATGGATGTTATTCCGGATAAACGAACTGTCTTATTACTGCATACAATATTTTCAAACGTATCACTAACAGTCGAACCTCCGGCTGTGAGTCCCCGTGTGAGTGGGAGCGTGAATTAACGATCAGATTTGGGACAGTGGTTTGATGGGACATGAAGCGACCATAAGTCAGATGACCTGCGAAGTCCGAATTCTTCAGTTTTTCTTTGTCAATTTCCTTTTCGTATTTAAGACGACATACTCGTCACCTAGTAAGATCCAGGTCTTTGCATCCTAGATCTCAAATCAGATGCTTGAATTGCAGAGGTTAGAACCGAACTATTGCTTAGCGAGATTTGATTCATTCAGTTGTCGGCGATCATGCCATGCTTGAGGCTTTTGTTCTATAAACAAAGTAGACCAAAATCTTGGACTAATTTATCCTGTCAGATGAACATGATTCAAAATAGCTGCTGAAAATATATTGTTGTAATATGATAGAAATCAATCGCGATCTACAGTGTAAGCAAACCCCGAATAAGGCAAAACAGCCGGCAGGGAATCTGAAGTGTTGGGTCCGAATGTTACTGAATAAAATGCTTCCCTTGAAAAACCCGTTCCTAATAATAATACTATTGACAATGAAAATGTCACTAAAAGCGCACGGTTGCCGTGACTTCTTTTGTATGTCACAAATCGACTTGTTGCAAAGCAGAATTGCAGTGACATTGTTTATTAGGACTGAGTGTAAGAATGAGCTCAGGATAAATTAATCAAATATCACATCTAGTATAACGTTCATTGCTGTATTAACGCCAAAACAACACTAATCAAAAGTGGTATTTTGCGGCAGTTTATCAGTAGACACGGAGAAAAATGGTCCCAGCAGTTTTGTTGTGAGTCCTATACTCGAAAGTCTTTTAATTTTGGGTGTCAGTAGTATGGCTCGTATACGAATGGATGAGCAAAACTATCCGTGAGGCGACCGACCGCTTTCGCGGTTATTTCCGCTGGTCACTTATGCGCACCAGTAATCTTCTGTTCAACGGTTCCCATGCTTGTTCACTCCTTCATTAGTTTCTCACTAGAATCTCATTTAATCATTAGGGTGTGAGAATGGTTGGTAGGTTCATTTAAGAATCACACCGTGGTCTGTTGGAAGCTGTTTGTCGGTCAAGCAAGGCTGAAGTTTGGGAGTCCGATATATCACGCAATTTTTGATACGTCTAGATGAACATACATATTGTAAATAGCTCTCCATCTCACGTGGTCAGAATTCTTCATTTTAGTGAACTTTTTTCTCCAGAAATTGCGCTGTTGAGACACATAATGTTATGTGCTTGTACAAGAGGTGTTAACTAGAAAAAGCCAGTAACTGAAATTCTGACAACTCACAAAAGAAGAAAAGCAGCACTCTCGCGACTAGACTTATACTTGAGATGCAGGCCGAATGAAAATGCATTGAATAATTGGATGACGAGAATAAAGAAGTCTGGTGCATACCAAAGTCCATTCAGCATGAAATCCCAGAGGGATGAGTGTGTTTACGTATTTGACGCGCGCGCACGTCAGCCAGTGTGTCCATAAGATCGATTCCTCCCCTTGTAGGTGTCAGCCACATCAACTCGCGCACAACAACAGCGATGAGTCCGAGCTCATCGACGGGAACGGTTAATTAGTTTCCTTTCGGTACCTGAATCAGCAGTGGGATACTGGAATTAAATTAAGGTTCACTGGATCTCAGTACGCGTTCACAGTGAACGTGTGCACTTTATAACGTGTATCTTATAGATAAAGCGGGTATGTTTCACTCTACAGGCGCAACCATACTTGCTGATCTGCCCGAAATTTCCGGAGGTTTGGTCTTTCTAAGCTTACGCGCGGCATGAGAGTACACGACTGAAGGCAGTGGAGCCAAATCTAGCCATGTTCAACGTGACTAAATGGTTCTAAATGTACACGATGAGCTCAGACTGGGAGAAAAAGTAGAGGCTCAGAGCCAGTCGCGAAACCAAGAGCAAACGGCAGAAACCATTGATAATTGGGATCAGTGTTGTAAATATAACGATTGGCCCAGCAACCAAATGAACGAAAGGCTAGTGCAGTATGTTTGCGATGAAAACAACGGGCCATATCTGTTTACCGGCATCGTCATAATCTTTCAGCGTTAGACAGCAGGGCTAGGCACTTGGCTGCTGCCGCTCAAACTATTACACGTTACGACCGAGGGAATAAGTATGCAAGGGGGGCTGGGAGTGGACCTAGAAGAGTGGGGAAAGAAACGAATGTTACAGTAACCAACACAAGCAATGCACAGTCTAAGTTTATGGGTGTATTTACTTCATTCACCCTATTCGACAGCAATTGACAACAGATTAATCACCGTTCACTGTTCGAGGTAACTTTTTTCAGTGTTTCCCTCCAGTGGTTGTCGAAGTTTCGGGCTCCATCCACGGCGATGGAAGATAATGACTTCACCTAGGTTCGCTGTAAATTTTCTCATTCCACACTGCCGCGTCATCTGTTTCTCTTCACGTATTTTCTCCCAAAGCATGGAAGGATATGAAACAGATCACTGTGTGCCAGACTTATGTTTGTCATACACAGCATGCTCATCCTCCCATCCACTGAAAGGTACTAAACTCGATGCACCGTGATAAAAAATTCGCCGAAAGCTTACCGATTACGAGATTCATAACTTATGCATTGCTCTTGAGGACACATCCAATTATTACAGATACTATGCAGAAATCGGTGATCGAAGGCCTTAAAGTGACGAAAATCGTCAGTATGATAACTCCAAGTCTCACAACTACCCAACATGAATGAGTACTAAGCAACACGGTACACAACTTTTCAACGTCATTGAAATGCTAGGTCGATTTCAATCCGACCTACGCAGCCCAAGCCTTAAAAATGCGCATTCAGACTTCCATTACTGTACTACCGTCTACAATCAAGCGGCTGCCCAAATAATTGAAACAGCACTGATTATCTCCTCTCCATATAGCATAAAGTTTGGAATTAACAGCTTCCGGCATTGTAACAGTACTTTATTCTTTGAATGTGTGAGGTGCACGTCGAATGCAGTTACAACCCCCTTGAGTCTGCCTACTGCAAATTGCGCATGCCCGGTAGTTTCGAATTAGCTGACAACGTCATCTGCGTATTCTAGGTCATAGACTCTTCCACCGCTTTCCGGTTCAACATCTATATCCTCAAGACCCCCTAAACCACCCTCAATCACCTAGTCCATGACGAATCTAAACAAGGATGGAGGCGCCGAACACCTTTGTCGAGCAAACCTAGTCGTTTAGAATGAACTTGACAGTTCACCACAAACCCTTATGCGACCAAAGGTCTGCAAGTGCATTGCTCGTAGGAGGCACACAAACTTCTCAGGTACAGGCTTCCGATGAACAACACCTACCAACGCTGTCTGATGGACTGAGTCGAAGGCGTTTTTTAATTGGGCCTAACTGCGATTGTCGAGCGATGGTGTATTTATGTGTGACGCATTTGAAGTATCAGGTGCAGTTTAAAACTCCAATCTTGATGAAATCCGGCTTGCCGCTCGGCGATTTTAGTCTTGCCAAACGATGTCAGACAGCGGAGAGTTACTGAATCTATAACCTTTATAACTACGGATGCGAATTAATCCCATAAAATATTATATCACTGGGTTTTCCCTTGCTGAAAATGAGTACAGCCAACCACTCGCCCCATTGTAAAGCAGGAGGCTCCGTGTTCAAAAGATCACAAAGCAAAGAAGCAAAGTATTTTATCAGGATATCTTCTTTCCGTTTGAAGAGAACCAAGGCAGATTTTACCTTCTCCAATGGTGAAATAGTCGACTGTATGTCTAACTTCTTTGAGTGTTTATGTAACACCTCTCAATGAATCGTGGTCACTGACGTTTCACTAACTACATCATCACACGATCAGCTGAACTGCTTCTTAAAGTGTGAGCCTCTACCACCGAGCCTTAGCTATTTGCTATGAACGGGGCCTCAATTTTTGTCGCATACCGACCATAGTTCGCCGCTCGCTAGTGTCGTGTATAAGCTTCAACAATCTTTTACAGTTTTCAGTTTTTTCAGAAGCTTTAACCCACCGAAGTTCGAGATCTTTCTTAAAGCTTTTGCCACTTGACGGTGTAGATGTCATCCATTCTAACTTATATCGTTACAGTTAAGGAGATGGGATGTTTGTTTCACTAGACTCAATGACTTCTGAGAAATCCAGTATCTTTAGTGGACTGCAGGGGAAACCTGTTGTCAAGTGCATCAACTGCTTAATTTGATCCCATCTATCTGACCTGCGTTGTCGTTTATCAGAGTGCTAGCGAGTCTGATAGTTTCAACCCACAAATAGTACTAATATCTAGTTGAGACACACTTCTTACAGCTGCGTTTTACCTCGACAAACCTTGTGTTGAAGCAAGATTACATTTAAATTAGTGCATGGCTTCATTGAAGTTACATAGTCCAGCATGATCTACAGTTGTGGGTGATCCATCTGACTTTGAATACCTGTGGAGTTAGGTCGCTGTGTCCCTATGTGGCTGGAACGGTATCGTAAATTCGCGCTAGACAGGAATAAACTATTGTCTGTACAAAATTAGACAAGTCTGTCTCCGTTATCCCCACTCTGAGTGGGGAAATCGCAGCGACCACCTAGGCAAGCTTCTGATGCAATAAATTTTCTAGGTTGTACATAAAAATCACTCGCTATCACTAGTGTCAGAGATGTTGCTCTTGCCACCTAGATTGGCGATTCGTCATATAATTCCTCCTTCTGCATGCCAGTGCCGCCATCTGTTGGAGCTATCCTTTCGAATGCCAAGTGACTCTTGGAGTCTTACGGTACATAAATGACGACTAAATGGGATCTAGTCTAAAAGCGTGGATTCCATCCTGTCGGTGAAGTCTCGAGCTACTTTGTCTCCCAGAAAGCTTATGAAATGACATGTCGGCAGATACCACTTAAATCACAGTACACAAACCCTGGAATAATGTGACATGGAGGCAGTAGACGTCAACTCTGAGTAAGTCTATTCATAGTGCTATGCACGCCCGTTGACATGTCTGCTCAATGACACACTTTAATCGCGCCGAGGTTCACAGGAATTCAAGGCTTCAGACACGTGAGTTACGTGATTGAAATCCATTTGTGCAACCATTTGACAGTGAGCTCTTGGGAATATCAAGCAAGTTATCAGAAGGGTCAAAAAGAGACGGTCGGAGACTGAAAACAAGTTGACTAAAAGAGAGAAAAATCTGGACGCACATGTTTGTTCTCACCCACCTGCTCGAATAAATGGGCTGGAAATTCCAACTTGCGTAAAGCAGGATGATTGTACCGATGATACGGTTATGTTACATAAAGAATGGAAGAAAGTAAGGCAAACAATATGGAATAAGTTTGAGGAATTTTTATATTACTTGCATCGTGCAGGCCCACTGTAAGTTGTCAGGGTTTTGGGGATAGAAAATATCAGTTTCCGTGCTCCCGGATGCTACTTATGAGTAGGCCTGAATGTCATGCAAAAGATGTTGGTGTTTCCATTGACCTTGACACCAATATCGTTCCTCTTCATGACATTTCCTACCTTACTCCATAATTATGTCATGATTATTCGTAATTATATCACACCTATTGTCTTTCAACTGAATTATTGAGATCACCCTTTAATAAGCCTGACACGCGATTCACCTTACATAGTATATTTGTGTATACTAAATATAGGTGCACCAAGCATTCATGCAGTGCCCTACAGTGTGCAATTAGAAACGTTCATGGTAAGTCTTCTGAAGTAAAGGAATGTTCGTATTCAATTAAAAATAGTTTTGACTGCCAATAATTCTAATGCAGTTCCGAAATAATGCGAGGAAGTCTATAGAAATAACTCACAAATGAAACTCCGTTATTCGGTTGAGAAAGTCGGTCGTACTGCCTCAGTAGGATTGAGTCGGTGAGTTTTCAGTCACTGGGCATATTAAAAACTACCATAGTACTGAAATCCAATTAAGAAAACCTAGGTGATGGCCGTGTGTTTCTTGAATGGTGCTTTTCAGACACTGGATTCCCCTTTGGGTAATTCGCTGTCGATGGCAGAAACCGTCATGCGGAAAGTGTACAGTATGGTTTCTGACTAGCTTTACTTGAAGAAAACTCAAGTTATCTACCCAATGTCCAGCTTTTGTGCCGTCTGAGAAGATTACAAACCTCGTGGGAGTACCGTGCATTGAAAGCATACTGAAGCCCGAACTGAAACTAGCGTTATAAAATCTAGTACACCGAACACCTCCGTGAGGACACACAGCTTCTCTTATTATTTTTCTTACTAGCTTTTTCTTAATCCGAAGCTGTATATGTATGTTATCTCGTGATCAAAGAGTTAATAAAATTATAACCACTTGGGATGGAGGGTAATGTTCTCGGTTTGCAAAGCTCATACGCAGTAACCCGCAAATTGTGAGATGGCCGTAGTTGATTCTTGCTGGTGATTTTTACAGCCAGTATGCATTCCGGAACAACACTTGCGTGGCTGCTGAAAGGGATGACCGTCTGATGATTTATGTTTTATTTGAGAACGAAAAGTTGAGTGCACACGTGAGACGATTTCGATTCCGTTAAGGAAATCCAAACCAGCACCTGTTATTATTGGTTTCGTTGTCGTATCGTCGTGGAATAATTTTGAAGAAAGCAGAGTCCACCACACAAGGTGTATTCAACATCAGATAGTCATTTATAATAGAGAACTTGCCGTTTGCATGTGCACATGTGAACATCAAGCTCTGATTTGTATTAATACAAATAATTACTTGTACCGAAATTGTACTAGAAGTGCAAGTACCATAGCGTTAGAAATGAAATAATTCAGATATGATTCTAAATGATTTAGCCGGAGGTCAAATTTGCTTGGAAATTATTCATCATGCAACGTCATTGGCAAAGTAACCATTAAAGATCAAGTAAACAGCGGAAATCTGTCTATTCTTTGATAGGAATCAGTCGGAGTGGATCGCAGATTTGTTCCAACTTAAGACGTAAGCGCCATGAGTGACTGCACTTCAAATGGTAGGTCATCCTGGCCAGCTATCAAAGGTTCAGTGGATATTAACGCTTTTTGATACTGCGTCCTTGTGCGTCACCGAAATTTGATTGACTACACGTCAACAGTCTCCAAGTGTCTCATTCAGGACCGACGGGTGACTTGGCTGAGAAAGTGAAAGCTCTATTAAAATGCAAAAGAACTGATCGAATAAATAAACAAAACAGAGATTTGCGAACTGGAACCTGCGACCGCGTAAAAGTCAGTGATAAACATGATGCTGCATCATCGATGTTCATCCCTAACAAACCATTGAGATTCCGGCGGATGGTCTGACAACTGATATATTCGGCAAATCATTTCTTTCTGTTTCGGTCTCCAGTTGGGGCAGAGTGAATATTCATCGATGATTATTCCCTAAAGTGACAAAACAGTTTTGCTTGCACGGTACTCAGATAATTTGTGGTAGCTAAGGTTTATTATGTGGTAGGCATAAGGAAGAATATATTTAGCATTCGGATATGTCGAACCTTTCGCGCATGAGAAAATAGTTAAATATTCTCGGAGTTGTTGCAGACGTAAGCCGGTGGGAAATGATATAAAGTGCCACTACTGGTTGAAGATTAGAGCAGACAGTAGTGGGAAAAGCGACCTTTTTTACTTGTTCAAAATTGTCCCAATGGGTCATGGTCCAACGGGCATGCACACCTTACAATTTGTTTGCATTTGCTTCGGCGTTCACCACAATATTGTGTACAATCGAACTGGTAAAAATTTCACTCAGAATTGGCAAAAACAACTTGCCCACACTTTTACTTACTCCCTCACTACTTACTTCCGGACAGGAGAGAATCTGGACGAACTCCCGGAGTGGGCTCTGGTGACTCGATTGGCAACATCAGATGCGGTGAAATGTCCGGAATGTCCGGTTTGCCTGATTCGATTTCAAAATGGGGACATGTTGTTGACACTGCCCTGTTTTCATCTATTCCACGAACACTGTGCGCTAGCCTGGCTTTGCAGAGTAAGCAATTTCTTGACTCTTTATCTACGATATTTCATTCATTCAGGTCTTTTACGTGTGACTCCCAAACGACCAAGGGGATCGATTGACTTTTGGTTGGAATTTTCGGAACCAGTCATACTGCAGAATGTTCACTGTGAGAGTGGTGATGAACGCAGATGGCTTCCAAATTTAATAATATTCGGAAGGTCAGAAATGAGATCTCTGAAGTCGTGAATGACAAAATGTTTCAACAGGTCGAATGTGGTATTTCTTACAGTTAACTCTGGATTGCCTAATTAATTTGATGGGTTAGATGATTTCAGATGGGTTGCGGTTGAGCAGTTTCTGGTGGCAACCAGCTTCCCAATGGCCGTGGCCCCAATCTTGAAAACGATGCGTGCTATTGTATTAGTAGGAGGTAAAATCCAGAAGACAAAAGTAAGGGAAACCTGTTGTGCTCTATCAGAGTGGTGCAAAGCTGCACTTCTGAATGAGGTCGGAAAGCCCCTCCCCCTCCCACAGGGAAATAAACGCTAAAATAATCTGGATGAATTCTACGCGTGACAAAACCTAGTCTCACCAAGTGGTTAGACGAAAATGACCATGGAATCTAGGATCGAGAAAGCATGTGCCGATATTTTGTGGTCTTCGTGCCGAGATGTCAAGTATCTCTGATTCTAGTCCGAATTGTTTAATTTGAATTCACATTGTTTACAATGCCTGAGTAGTCAACTACGAAATGCTTCTTTCCAAGTGATTCTTGAAGTTTCTTACTATTGCAAAAATCTTCTGCATGAAAAAAACGTGATTAAGCTGAGCCGGTGTAGATTTATGGCCGCAATATTTGGTTGTAGTTGGAGATTATGAAGCAATTATAATAGCACTAATACCTAGTCGATGCTTCACCGTAACTGATTTTCTGATATGACTACATTCAATTTGGGTCGGTGACCACGTGTAAGGTATACGCGGAGTAGAACCACGCTGCATCACACCTGTAATTGTTCGTGCTGTCAGAAAGATGGGACATTGTCCGGAAACATTTAGTCTTTTCTGTGAGCAGGGTTATGGTTTTAGTTCACTCACTGCTTTGCCTTGTTTGCTATGAGACATCGTCAAAAGACTGACGATGAACGGGGAGTGATACATTGTCAGTTAAGGTATTAGAAACACCATGACATAGATTCGTCCGGAAATCGGATTTGAATCGCTTACTGCGTAAAAGACTATTTTTAGCTTTTCCGACTAACTATAGGAGGGAATCGTGCAAAAATAACGGTGGAAAAACTTTTAATGAATAAGCGTGACAGTATGGTTCAAGTGTGGGCCTAATTAAGTTGGGCGTAGAACAAAATGGAAACAGTCAAACTCGGAGATGATCCGGGAGCAAAAACCAGTATCGTCGCTGTAAACAGCGATAAGATTAGAGGCAGATATATAGTTCTACATTTACCGGACAAAGGGAGAAAGCAAGTGAACTGGGACAAACAAACTGACAGATTTTCCCTTCCGAGTGCGCGGCACCAGGTGTAAGTCCAACAAAATGTGGAAACCCAAGGTCACGTTGGTGCAATATGACGAACTGATGTGTGAGTGAATCTGATGGTATAAACAAGATTATTGAGTAGATATTTCGCTCGGTGAATACCGTTTGGCAAAACGGAAGTAATAAAATATCAGTCTCCTGCCGTGAACATCGAAATGAACCACAAATGGTGCTGAATTATACTTCACAAATAAACTCAAGCGACAAGAAGTTACTTACCTTGTACTACTAACATTCAGCTCGCAGAACCAAGAAAGCGCCACAGGGCTTTTCGTCCATTCTAGGAATCATCAAAAGCGCTTATCTACGGATCGCTGACTGTTCCATGTTACAGCGACAATCGATTGCCAGTCAAACGCCTCACTCGTAATTGAGCAGAACAGAAATCGGAGTCTTCAAATACGGTTGTGACAGTTCGTGATTTCAACAAGCAACACTCGTCCTTAATCATGGAAGACGACGATGAATTAGCCGGGTTACACAATGATGTGAGGCAGATTTGTTTCGAATTCTGGACAACTAACGGTCCTGTGGTTGATTACAGTCGATGCGCCTTCAGTTACGTTGGCATCAGACTCCGTATATCGACTTTTTTGAAGAGCTGGTTACTTGGTGCGGAAAACCGGCGACGTCCTGCGCATTTCCCTTGGTAACTACCTGACACAATACGTCATTAATAGTCATGACTATGTTAATGTTGAGTATCTGGAGGTAAAATAATGATTCCGAAATTCAGTGACATCATCAAGGAGACAATATAAAATTACAGCCATTTTATGTTATATTTATTGGTTAACCAGCAAGTTTGGTTATGTTCCATCGATGGAATATTATTAATAACTAACCATATTGTAATATTGTATGCCCAACTTTAATAACAGCATTCCAGATGACAATTACTAGGATCGGGGCACAATCACTGAGCGAATGCATCGAATGGAAATATTGCTACTCCTCGGGATTTGGTAAATCCACGGTGATAAATCCCCATCCACTAAGAACAGTATTTAGACGTAGTTCGGTTATGTGAATCGAAATAAATTTCAGTAAATTGACACTGTTGGTCAGCAGTTCGGGATTCGAACATTAGAAAACATTGTTGAAAGTCAGGAACAAATTATATTCAGGTGAATAAACAACCCGCACGTGGGCTGAAACACTTTGTACTAATGCTGGTATTAACACCGTGTCCCATGGATGCTGAACAGAGACGGCATGTAAACGGTCCACTCATCAAACGACTGAATGAAATTGTAGCTCACTACGAATGCAGTATAATCAGGGAATTCAGGAAATTTTAACTAGCCTGAAAGACTAGGTTGGAAATAGAACAGCAAAATAAACTGTAGGTGGCATTCGAAAGAGAACCATCAGTACCTGAGTAGGAATTTTGAATATGTCAACTTTAATGAAGGAACCTGACATTCTGTCATTTCATGAAATAATTCACCATGTGATATCCTCGCCCAGCTCACCATGAACAAACCATGCACGCACTGTACAACTGTTAGGAATCATCAGCAGTGCATATCCACCGCGCCCGAACTGGGACGCGAACCAGAGACGAACGATTCTGAGTCGAACGCCTTAGCCATTACGCTACCGAACAGGTTCTGAAAGGTTTGTTGAACCTCATCACATGATATTGCACTTATCCGTCACTGATTTGCACGGTTACTGTCCGTTAGCTCAAGCGATCGGCCTCCACTGATAGATGACTTCTCTGCAGGTAGCCTAAGTACGACGAAGGCTTTGGATATGACCTAAGTTATTTCGGAGTTGCAATCGAATTATCTGGATATGCTAAAAAAATTGAAAATCGGGCTTCACAAGGAGGTTATGGAGCACAGTATAAATAATCATTGCGCCTTACCATACATAGATACAAATGTGTCTGAGTACAATGAACTGTGTCAGTCCTATGCAAACGACATCGCAATAAATCGTTCGCGTGGTAGTTCCGAATGATCTTAACATGCTTCATGATAATTTTGACATGCTTCCAAAATATTGTGGGAAATAGCGTAGATCTGTTGATATATTGTAGCAAGAGGGTAAGCTAGTGGTCCGCTCGTATATTGCGGAGTGGAACAGATCGCATTTCCCTGGCTTTGCTCGGCCGTGCATATTCTTAATTTCCGGATCAAGTTCACGTGAGATCACTTGTCTAATTAGCTGAGTCTTACAGACGATATTCAACCGTCTGTCAAACACTTTTGCTTTCATTTTCCTGGACCTCCCTCTGTTAGTCCGATTGTCCTGAGTGACTGCCCGAACTGTCGCTCTCAGCTCGGGAAGTCATGCTGTCCATCTGAGTTCTGGGTCTACTGCGCCTGTTTGCGGCTACCGCCGGCTTTTTCTGTTGGGGAATGCTTTTGACATAAGTGTTGCTTGTTCGAGAGACTGCTCCTGATTGATCCGTGTCGCGGTGTCGGTTACCTTATTCATTCGTTGTGATCATGCTCTACTCCACAAAAGATATTCAAATTATGGGCTGAAGTGGATTACTAGTATGCACCTAAGCAAAATAGTGCACATGGAAGGCTCAGAGCAGTAATTTTGCAGTAAGGGCAAAAATGTAAGTAATCCGACCAGATATCCCGAGAGAATAATTAACGTTCGTATGTTCGACGCGAATCGTGCGCGTATACTACTCACGAGTAAGCAAATACAAAATAAGGAGAAAGGCTTTAAACTGCCAAGCGTAATTAGCGGGTATACTCCGCACCTCACAAGAAATATTTCCTGACTTAACACCATTAAACTTAAACCTCCGTTTTCACTTTGTAGAAAACCATTATCTTATTACAATGTGGTGCAATTTTCCAGTATCCAAAAGATTCATGATCTAATATAGTACAACTGGGTTTTCAAGTAAGAATACAGGAAGAAATCCAGGTTATGAACTTCTGGGGAAAGTTCGAGCGGCTCAGTTCTTCCTATCAGACGTCCATGATAGACAGGATCGGTTTAATGTCTAGCGTAACTTTCATGGGGCGTGCCTGTTGCACCGTCTTGGAAACTCACGAAGGATGTTTATTTTATTTAACTGCCTCCGTGCAATCAAGTTTGTAAAACCATTCACTGTGCACTACTGCAGTCAGGTTTGTGTTAATAACTCACAGCACTAAATAATAGTGCACGAAGAGTAGTAAAATCACAAATCAAAATTAAACAATAGGGCAAAGACGTTTAGAAAGTATGAACTGCGCTGAATACTACTCCTAGTAGTATCAGCCAAGGTCTCTGACCATCGAGTGGTGGGCTAATTTGAATTCTAAATCGTTAACCTAACTCCATCTGCTCGGAATAGTCCGGCGGCCAGTACTTCCGTTCATTTTAGCCACTTCATGGTCGTGTAGGAATCGATCTGCTGACATGCATAAAAAAGTCCAGTTGCTTTATACCAACTACGTGAGTGATAGCAGCTGATCGGCTTCGCTAACTTTCGCTCTTTTTCAGTTTGTGTGCTGACAAATATCCCCAAATTTGACCCTTCCTCACTAGAACAGCGTCGCATTCGGCCACTCAACTCATGTTCACTAAAACCAGTATGGAATTTCTAGGAATTGTTTACAAGCCGCCTGTTGCATCAGACATCATCATCCAAAGCGAAATCACTTACTGTTCGGGCGATGACGTTGGAGAATCTAATGCGAAGTTCACAAAAATTTAAGGCGACCTGTGTAGAAAGTCTTTTGTAAGGGTAGAATTATTAGGATAATGCTGAAGTACGCCATATTCTGCGAGTTCTGCCCCTTCGTTTTTCTGCTTCTGGGCATCACTTCGCGGACTTTGACATTTTTTACTCATTTTGGTTTAGACGTCGCTGGCCATAATTTAATGGCCATGGGCTGTTTCCAGTAGCCAGAATTTGGGTTGAAATAAGTAAGCGAGTCTTCTTCAAAATGACGAAATCCAGGCTGGTTTGTGAAGTCACTTCACTGGGTCCCACACAACTAATGCATCAATTTGAATAATACACTGTCCAAACGTGGGTGCTTCTTCCAGGTAGTGAGTTTTACAAACAACCTGAATCCATTAAACGATGACCGACGATGATAGTTAGGACCACCGGACAACGGAAACAGGGTGTTAAATAACCCAATACCCGGAAGATCTCACTTTTGCTCTGTTATTGTTAAAAAATAAAGAAGATAGTGCAACACTGTTTTTATTTCACACATTTATTCAGGTAGTCACACCAAAGTCTTAAGCTTCTTTTCGCGATTGCTTGACCGAAACTAACAAATCATTTGCTTGAATTAATGAACGTCACTAATGGGAAGTTTACTGCCATCCATTTAGTCGACAACTGCTTTGGCAACTCACTAACATTATACTTTAATTTAATTAAGATCATCATAAAATGACGAAGTCTAGACAAAGTAATTCAGACATGAAAAGAAGATTACTGAAGTGCTACACCATCTTGCATTTGAAACCTCCTTCCCATTCTACATTGTTATTCAACTTATTATCTTGCGGATGCTCTTTCTTTTTCTGTTTTGCTTAGACGGTTCTGTTAGACAGCAGCCAAAACCAATGCATGTTGGCAAAAGGTTACTAACTCTAAAATCTGAACTGAACCGAGTGCTTAAACCATAGTGTTGCAGCTAGTTGATAAGTTTTCAATTCACCCAGGATGCTCCTAACGTGCACACTCGATCCGGAGACCTTTTTCTCATATTGTCACTCATATCATTCAGGCAGTGCAATGAACAGAATGTTCAGTTGGTGAGCTGTACGCTTGCGTTGTCGCACAAAATCACGAGCTCTCCCAGTTATTCGTAAGCCAATTAGGACAGATCAAGGAGCTTCGTGAAAGCCACCGTTCATGACTTTCATTTCAAGATGAGCAGATTGACAAATCTGACCACAGTTGTTTAGGGGTCATCCAAGCATAGGACGGGTTTGGCACAGCCTCCAACCCTAAAAGCATTTCTTGCCACGTGCACATCCAGTGAAATGGTAACACAACAAGGCTGTTTTTTCGGTTAGTTGGGAATCTCCAGCAGTGCACGTCCATAGCTCCCAGACTAAAACACGATCTCACGCTGAACATTAATGAGTCTGACATCATGGTTGGATAGCTATCCCTGCTGGCTTTTAACAATCCATGGCTCCGCGGGACAGCATCCATCATAGAGATCGTTGTTCATCTCGATCGACTCTTACAAAGATAAATTATCATTGGAGGCACGTCACCGACAGTTCCTGACGAGGGCATAACAGGTCTCCTGTGCCGTCGTCGTTTTCCATGGTGATTTTGACATGTACGGCATGTGATTTTGCTATGGAACAAAGTCAAATTAATCTCGATATTTATAATCCACTTCGGCTCCGAATGAGGTACGTTCCATATGTTTTACGATTTCAGTATTTAAGGCCAATCCTTCTTTAAGAAAGCTTGCATCGGTGGAAGTGCTAACGAAAGGACCTTTCGATTATGAACGACGGTATAACGAGCTGGGAGTAGCATGCAACCCGCTGGATCTTCGGTGTCTCCTTCGTGCTCGTATGTTTGTCTTTGTGTTTATCTGTACTTATACGTACATTAAGACCGAGACCGGCTGACGCACCCGTCTGTTTGCATTGCGCGAGTCTGTGGGGGGACACTGGCGATGGACAAGGTATTTGAACGTTTGTCAGTCATCAGTGCTAGTGCTGTCCACATGTTTGGGAACTCTAAAGAAATGTGTACTTGTCAAAATCACCGCTGGCAATGAAAGTGACAATCAGCCGACGTTTCGGTTTATGAACGACGATCTTTTTCAGAGCAGCTTTCAAACAAATGATTGAAAATGGACCGAGACTAGGCATACTCGCACCCAGTGCGTGGTTGGAATCCCATTTCGGAATATTTTGTTATCCTGATAGTCTTTCGGGTATCTTTTGACTCGAGCGTGAAGAGTCATAGCTAAGTCTCTTTCAGGTTTGCTGGACGGGCCGGTATTTACTTACCTCTTATGTTCCGTGAATCTATCTTTTAACCACCGGCTTGTTTGTCCAGTTTGATGTGCAGGTCACCGTTACCCAATTAACCTGGAAAAACTTATTTAAATTACAATAATTTCCAGTTTTGTCCCGGTGAAACTGGGTCTCTTTTTGACAACTTTTTGATCGCTTGCAAAAGATCTTGAATGACTTTTTCTGTGATGTTGATGCCTGAGCACATGCGGCAGCGGTACGTACAACAACAAAAAAACAGTAACATGAGGAAACTCCACCACCTTCAAGTTGGGGGAAATTGCATGTTCTGGGCAGGATAGGTCTCTGTTTTTCGGACGAAAAACAGGGAAACAAGAAACAAAATAGTTCAGAATCGGTTCAACCTAACTGGCTTGCGGAATTTTATCGGCCTATTCCGTGCCATAAAACCATTCGGTGATGAAACACGGATACAGTCGGTGCCTGTATCCCACGCCGGTTGTGCTGTTTCTGTTGCTACCGGTGCCGTGTGTGAAAACGAACAACCACAACAAATGCTCACGAAACAGTTCTAAACACCATCAAGGATAAGCAAGTTTTGGATCGGTGCACCTCTTATTTTTTGTTAAAATCATCATCTGATATGAAAATTAATACTCATTCTAAGAACCTACCACGGTTCACTTACGAAATATAAGACGGCCATCACATTTCATCACGTGGTTGATCCATTTCCCGGTCGTAGTCCACATATTTTATGGGTATTTGAGTTTTCGTGGTTGTTTGGATAAAAAGAAAATCATCGTCCCGTGGCTAAGTGACTTTTATCATTTGCCTAAAAAACACAAAACGTTTTAAATATAAGTGGACAGTAAGAATGGGGCTTGTACAAATGGAACAGAGTGTAGAGGGGAAAAATATAAAGCCATCAAAAGGCACTTTTTAACTTCTGGTCAAATACAGATATCTGATTTTAAACACTCGGAGATGGAGCTTTACCGTGTACGGAAAAGGCTGACTGATTAACCAGATCAAGGCCTCACGATTTCAAGATTTTTAGTCATGGCAAGAAATAAGTTACAAAAAAAGGAATAAACTGGGCATGAGTTTCTACCTTCGATTGGATACAGTGCGTGATGAACCTACTACTAACAGTTTGAAAATCATGGAATTAGAGTATAACTGCTTCGTCGTTTTACGAATCGTCACCTCCGCGTATCCCTCACACCCCAACTGAGAAAACAACCTGGGACAGATGACAGTTAGTCGAAAGCCATGGCGACTAAGCGAACCAATCAAAATCTTGACGGTCACCTTGCATCGACACTAGTTGTTTCAGCACTTTCATCCGTCGTTAGATTTCCCGGGCATCAAATGGACGACTCTCAAATGACGGTTATTTCGCTGTAGGGAGCGAAAACATTGCAAATCACCTCACGAAACAATCCCATGTGATTGTTTTTAATAGTAAACGATTTAGTGTGACATTCTACCCATAGTCGTTTGCCGCAAGTTTTCATTTCATTCTGGGACCGCGATAGGAAAGCACTGCTGGTGGATGTTCCCTGGAAAGAATTAACTAGCTGTGCAGAACTTCCGTGACTTTCAGTAGCTGGTTGGATATTGAGTCTTCTTGGCAAATCTTTCGGACGTGCCATTACAGCGATCAGCAGCCGCATAAGGTTCTTACTAGTCGGACGAAGTCCCGTGAATCAGAACGAGACCATGGTGAAAATCGACACTAAGAACTTCAAAATTTAAATTTACAAGTCCAGCTAACAAGCCGGAAGAAAAGTGTTTCGACGGGAATTTATTTCAGGTACTATGTTATCTCCACAACATAAAAAAATTGGCGAAATTTTTACCATTCCGAAGCGCGACTTTCGGTTTGGAGGGAAGCAGGAGAAGTGATCCGAATGTGGTATGTCCTTGACTCCGGTGGGATTCGAATCCAAGCGTGGATGCAAACGGCGCATGTATACCGCTTGTGCACTACCAGCTTAGATACAGGTCCAAGGTGAAGGGTGTTCAAGCGTTGTCCTGGACCTTATGGAACGTGATGCAATTTGCGTGTGTGTGTATGTGTGTGTGTGTTTGTGTGTGGTCATGGTACTGCTTTGTGACTAAACTTAGAGGGTCAGTGAAACTAGGAAATGGCCTATGTATTTGTTTTCTGTACAGGTCATTTATTTCCCAGTTATTACTTTTATAGCATAAGAAATAAACTTATTAAAATACATCGCCAAAAACTACACGAAAAGTTTAGTTTACACTATCCCAATCACGAATGAGAGATGGGCTAACTAATCCATCATTCGCGAATCTATGAAGGCGTGCAATTTTTCGGCAAATGATTAGTTAAAGTCTGTAACATTTATCTTCTAGTGAGTTCGCTCTCCCGTAATCATGATTTGCCCACGAAACGATTCCCAACTTTTAAGCCCATATTCACGATTGTTTTGCATCCAATATTTCGCTGTACTTACTATTGTGGACAAGAGTAAATAGATTTCTCTTTAGGAAAATCATTTCTGCTATTTACTCAGACGGTCATTCTGAAACTTATCTCTATTTCAGCAACTGGTCTGTCCGTCATGTCGAACCAGTCCGAAAGAAATCGCGAGTACACAACCATCGATCGTTCCGCTTGTACCAATACCAGCCTATTATTAACTGACCAGATGGTCCGTGCACTGATGCTTGTCATCCGACCTACGCTAGACTGTGTTGCACAGCTTCATTGCGTCCATCCATCTTTGCCGTGAATGATCTGGTCAACCAAAACCTGTCACTCTTCTTGATCGTCCGTTTGAATTCTTCCATTTCGTCAGCATTTTTATCATTATGTATCCTTATCATTATCCATGACTTCATCCCCATTACTATCCCCTTCACTGGTCAGACAGTCAAAAATCATCACCACCACTAGCTCTACCACCACAGCCATCGCCCGTCCCACCACCACGAATATTAGGGATAGAAGTGAGAATGAGATAAGCATTTCCGTCTCACCCTCATCTCTCGAGTTCTCATTACCCCTCCTTCCACATCTGTGAAAAACACGACATGGACAAATCTTGCCCTGTCTAGTCGCGTCCACATGGCAATTCCAAGACGGAGTGCTGCGTGCCAGCTAGACTGATCTGTGCGAACGAGCATCTGTACACATTGGCCAATACAGTCGCTCAGACTGTCAAGTCATATTTTGTTCAAATACAACGCATCTAATGTCTTACATTTAGCTGTTTCGTTTATTCAAGCAAATGGCACATTTTAATTCTGAATAGTGCAGTACAGATTGGTGAGTGGGGTGAGGAGAGTGCTTCCACGTACGGACTTGAATATTTTGTCAGAGTTTAGCTCAGGATCCTACTTAGCAAAGACATTCAAGTGAGGTTAGGTTAACAATGCGTTCCAAATCGTAGTATATGGGAACATTCATTCTTCATGACCAACAATCTGCCAGTTACGAATCGAGGCATGGAAATGGACGCATTCAGTAGAATATAGAAAGGCACTTCGTTAGCATGGTGATGCACCCCTAGACAACCAAAGGAACCGTTATCAAATAGGTTAGTGCATAAAGGCCATCCTGAAATGTTGCTGCAGCCAGATGCTCGGCATCGGAAACATCCACGAGATCCTACTTCGCATTCATTCTGCCTTTCCAGCTGGAGTTCAATATGCGGCATCTGGCCAAGTTCAGTGGGAAATCGCACACACACCAGGACTTCTTCCAGGTCCACGCCTGCTAAATTCACAAGATCAGGGAAAAGGCAGCGTGGGTTACGCAGAATTCGAGCTAAGTCGTTGGCGGATACAAAGTAAAAAGTGGCCCCTAGTGCCCACATGTAGAGATGCAGTGTCGCCTCCATCTCACGTTAAATATTTCTGCTCGAAGGAAGCTATTTACCCAATTATCTGCGCTTCTCATGATTTTCTGTGTTGGCATTCTGTGGTTCAAGCATCTGTGATTTAGCGAACCAAAGCATTGCTGAAATCCATGCACTAAACACCGACGCGTTGGCTTTTGTCTAATCGTTTTTTATATCACTTAGGAAAAACAAAATGCGCTTAACGCAAGAATTTCTGTTACCAATCCGTGCTGTACATCTGAAAAAGCGTTGTCTGTCGTTAGGCGCTTGCGTATAAGCCTGCAGTCCATCCAATCTAGACACTCGCTGAATATACAAAGTTAGACTTCTCGTAGTTGCTAGTATTTTGTCTAGGTCTGTGTGTCCATTGTCGTCTTGTTCTGTCTACTTGATACCCATTCCGCTCTGATGGAGCGAAATACAGCTACATGACGGAAATTATAAGCAGACCGAACAGTGACTGAACGATTTTCGGATGAATCCGGTTTGGGACGCCAGCTTGGATTTACCCCTAGGGGACCCGTCCCTACGTTGTCAGGGGCCCAGTTATTATCGAGATCTTTAGAATTCCCAGGGTTAGCTCCATCCGGTGAGCAGAAAACACCATTCAATACGCAGCGAGAAACTAGCCCTATCTTTTTCAGTCAGTGCCAGTTATCCGTTTGTTTTTCTAGTGAAGCCGCACAGACCCCGGTTTTTCATTTATAAATAGCCCTAATCCCCCTGGGGTCTGTTCTGACTTAGCTTAGTAAACCATAGTCAAACAGATGGGCATCTTCGCTTAGGAGAGCTTGCACCTTGTGAAAGCCTGCTTGTAACCATATATATATTTGTTAAGTAGTATCTGGAGGAATGAACAAAATTTACCCGGGACCACATGACTGATTTCGCGATTATTGTCGCTCGTCAGGTAGGCATACCCGGTACTCTCTAGTCCAAACATCCTTATAATTGTACACTCCGAATTGGTGTGTCTCATCAGAATCTAATTAGTAGCTACCATGCACACTCCTGATCATACACCGAGGGCAGAAATCAGCTTGCTAAGTATCGCATCAAAATTCCATACCGGTGTTCTTCTGTACGGGCTACCCAGTGCTCGCGAGAGTTGCACGCTTGAGAATCAGGCCGGTTTTCGTCCCGATCGGAGTGTACTGATCACGTATTTAACCTTTAACCAATCACAGGATTTCACGAATTCGATTTTCACCATTGGGGTCGAGAATAAATAGATGTTGTACCATTCGGTGCTGAAGTGAAACAGTTTTATGTCGAACTTGACGGTAAGTCTGTGACAATGTGCATGACGCTGCTGTCCTGACTTCGTTCTGCCTGGTAAACAAAAATTAGAGCAGGTTAGCTGGAAACGGTGACAGAAGAAATACGAATACATATCGACTACTCTTGCCGACCGACTGCATGACACATCTCAGACTGATTGAATTACATACCGCCTAACTAATTTTAGAGAAGACAGACAGTTTGGTCCGGTAATCTACGGGAACAGAGAGAGTGTTCCCTAATTCGGTGAGCGATGTTTCGCTAAGCAATACCAGGTTCGTATTCCCGTTTGCAAAATGGCGCATGAATAGTCGAGTTGCACCATTTCGGTGGTCCTTTGGATAGCCGGATTGCTCACCAAACCCTGTTTACCCTCAGCGAGTGTCGTAGTCACCACGGGACCCAGTAGGCGATTCTTCCATTTAAGTACTCTCCTGTCCATAACCCTGTCACCCGGACTGTGAGTGGATTGTTAGTCAAGCTGTGAAGCATAGATATCCATATGGCATTCAGAACTAGCATGACAATATAAACCACCAGTGGTTTGTCCCATTCACAATCAGATCTACCTGTATGCCTTGCCTAAGGTAACTTTTAGATTTCGATACACGGAATTAAAAATGAGACCGACACTGTGCAAGTGGATTAGGCGTGTCACCCCACAAAGGTCGCAAATTCAAATTTCACAACCCTCGGCCAGCTTGGCGGTAGATGTCACCAGACTGTTACCCGGTTCGTTGCCGAACCTGACCTAGTGAAAGCTTAGATGGACGAATTAAAAAAACTACGGCACTTAAGAAGATGACCTACCTTAGTTTGACCTTTTAGGGGATACTCCAGCGAAGATTATATATTTTGTAACTTATCCGAGGCCATAGTTAAGATGTTCTGTGCGGATTAACTGCATGTGCTGTTTAAATCGGAGCCACCTTTGGGCTCAAAATGAATTCTTTGGCTTTACTCTTTGGACAGCGTACATTGGCCCTACGACCAGATGCCTATCCAAATGAGTTCGTGAGCATCTCCCAGGCTGAGTATACACTGGGCCGACAAAAACAGTCAGCAGCGTTGTTCACGCCAAGTTTAATCTAATCACTCAGTGAATGGAACCGAAGCGTTAAGAGCAATCCATAAGGATTGGAAAGAGTTATCGAGGCCGGTTGGGTGTCAGATAGCCTGCACAGCTGAAACTTTACGCATCCGTATATATGAACCCCATTGTGTGCCCAAAATCAGTTCGTGCGAACACTTAGACTTCCATGATCCACTAGACACCCGAAAAGCTCTGTAATCCCTCACACCCATGAGTCAGTCGTGTGAGTTGCCTTTCTGCACTTCAAATGTTCCATACCATCATCTATCTCACAAATGCACACAAACAGTTGGGGACTGTTTTGACCTAAGGGGACAGTAACTCAGCATTCCCTTTAATTAAGTGTAGATCATACGTAACTTCGTGTTTTTACTTGAATAACGGAAAATGAGGTCACGTTTCACTGTTTACCAGTGTGTCATGTGGGACTATTCCAAAAGATAAAGAATCCTCCTATTGATGGGAGTCACGTTGGGAACCCAATCATTGCCCTGTCAAATTGGCCACTGAGTCTAATTTTTTTTATGACAGTCGGATTTAGAACACTGAATTGCAATAACTCAGGCAGATCCGTCATTATTCTGATGATCTATCGATGAAAGTGGTGGCTTTTTGGTTGGCATAAATTTTTCAGTCCAAAAAGGGACATAAAGTGAATCCAGGAGAAGGGGGAGCTTTGAACTGTTGGACGTGAACATTTTTGGTAGGTTGTTTGAGATCCCAATGAACAGCCGCATCTGACTCTACGATGTAGTTAATACCGCAAATAGGTTACAGAAAATAAATACTGCAAAATTTGACTAAGCGGCCTTCGTGTCCAATGCGTATTCACCCAGCTTTGAAAAACTACTAGAAGAGTAGCACGTTACAATGTCCATTGGACGACGTTATGCTGTTCTGTGGTTCATATCACCTGTGAAGTGAATGATGTTACATCCATCATGATTTGTGTTTCTAATCTCCTTGATCGTTCCATACTTCGCAGAACATTTCTAAGACCGCCGTTGTTCTGCGATGTAGATCACTTAAATTTATGGCTATCTTCAGATCGATTTAATAATCAGCTGATTGAGGCTTCTCTATGCTATTGCAAACAGAAAGCTTATGACGTTTACTCTTTTCTCGCTGATCGGAATAGTGTACATCTCATGGGTGACTTCAACTGATTTCTTCTAAATTGGACGATTGAGAGGTGAAAAGAGGAGTCCAAATTATATTTACTTGCAAGTAACTTGTACGCGGCAGAAAAGACTAACTGCTAGTAGCCAGTGCATCCGATGAAGAGTCACATGCCTGACTTTGACAGGAACACCCCATCACGGGAAGTTAGCAGGCTGGACTTTTAAGAAAACAATTGCTTTAGACAGGCGGTCATCACCTCTAAGCTTGAGACGTCCAATACCAGTAGTAAATTGGATTTGGATGACACGCATGCAATTGCTGACCGACAACACTAACCACTGGATGATCTTGAGGCGCTTCCAATGATACAAGTGCTTTGTGAACAGGTTCCAAAAGCTACAAGAATGTTGGTTTGTTTTGCCGACGGTGAGGGGGGTTTTTGATGCTTCATGTCCTTGCATATGTGAATCTCGCCGAGATCGAAGAAGTTCAACAGGTTGGCTATTTCTACAACCTTCATAATAAGGATTATTTTCATTATTTTGTCTCCTGTTCACGAATAAAAGCCCTGCTGAAAAAACAAATCGCAACTAAGCTTTATATTCCTATGTATATTCTGAGCACCTTGGATTTGCGATCAAGTCAAGCCAGGTCAAGTAAATGCTTTGCGCACCCCAAGGTGGGGGTACATTCTGCTTTCACATAACCGAAGGACATTTTTAACGAGGGCAAAACCGCACACCGAATTCGTGTGATGGGGAATAATTAATGAGCTTTCACTCCAGACCTTCTTTAATTCGTAATATTGTAGTTGCCGAAGTCTTTAGTAATCGAGCCAAACGCGAAGCGGTGGAACAGTTATAAGCTAGGGAAGGGGAATTTTGAACAGGTCTACAATTAAACCGAATAACAAGAGAGGAGAAGCATCTTGCCAAGTGTTTGTGTATGGGGGATTTATCTCACAGTCACCTGCAATTTATTAATATGAGATTCAACAGACTTCCAAAGAGTCTGGAAGACAAAGTCGGTATGCCGCTGGTGTGGACGAGGTTGTAGCAAATGGTCCGAATGAGCCGCACAATTTTGACTTAGAAAAATGATTTTCGTCAGAAATATACAACCTCAGATTAAATACCCAGAACCAATGCACCACAAGTGGCCTGTACGCAGTTTGGACGGTAAAAAATGGGGCTCAGTGTTTGATACATTTGCCATGTTGTCTTTATTTCATTGAGAGCTTACAGATCAACCTGACACTCCCACAATCACTCAGTCAGTCAGTCAGTCATGTGACCGACAGAAAAACAGTTTCAGTCATGTGATCGACGCTTTGGACAACGAATAAAGGGAGCCTACGTACATTCACGTGGGGCCTAATCTCCATGCTTGATGTGCTTCTATGCAGGATTGCTGATTTTATCAGGTCACGCTAAGTGCTTCAGTTGTTTTCCCCTTTGTATCGAACAGAAATCAGAGTCTTAGGTTGTTGTTGTTGTTGGGATGATAAACTCCATCAACCATGGAGCATACATTAGGACACTGTAAGGTTGGTCTAGGTGGTGAGTAAAACCAACTGCCAAATGTTTATGATAAACTGGGTATCGTTTGGTTACGCTCGCTGTAGGATGAGTTAGAGGTAATTTACCGAAGAGTTAACAGGCAATTGCTTGTTACTGGTACAAAACCATTTAAAAAGAAAGTCACTGTTAGACGACACACGGATTCGTTTCCGTTCACGTTTGTTCGACAGATAAAACACTTCCAAATGGGTATCGCCGTTGACAGGAAAACAAAACCAACCAACCAACCAACCAATCAAACAAACAAACAAAAATACGGTTTATCGTGAATTATCCCATTAAAAATCTGGCGCGCACTTAATGACTCCAAGCCCTGGCCACGATCGGCTTCTGCGGTAATCCAACGGGTGACTGTGATCTTTCCCGGTTTCCAGCGTGCCCGGTGTCCTTTGATCTGTTGGCAGACTTTTCGTGTCTGCTTGAATGTGGTATCAAGTCATTTGACCAAAACCTACCAAACAATTTTGCGTGAAAAAAGACAGTGTAAAATAATTTAATTTCGCCTTTCCCGTGGAATCCACCACACCTTTGCTCTTCACATGTTTTTACATTACAGTAGATGAACCAAAATATGGTGCACTTTGTAGAAAATAGATTAAGGTTGAACTTGAGTTACTCATCGAATAATCGGTTATCGATTTTCAAGACTGGAAGTTCAAGAGAGGCATCTGGTAGTGAAGTATGCATGCAGCTTCCGTAGCTACATTTCTTCCTTGTCACATCCAGTATACACAGTAGAAACAGACAACGAATTTGAACATTGGCGGTCAAGGAATATAACGAAAGGGTTTTCTTCCTCCTTTACTAGCATACTGTCTGCACCAATCATTTTCCTTCTAAGGAACGTGGTTCTGATCTGAACATTTATGCGTTCACTTGATGAGAAGTTATCATAATGTGACCACTCGTTGAAACACATCTACCAGCAAATGCTAATCACTGTGTAGATAATCGTTTCTTCTGGCTGTTAGGATATCAAGTCGTTATATTCCACTTCACATACCAATTTCAAGTTCACTTATGCTCCGCTGAGGGCGCCTAGTAGGACTTCGGTTCCTCTTGACTGATTCGTCATAAGACTATTGAAGTATCTTCTATATTTTTTTGATCACTCTCTTTACTCACTGTCTCGTCGTTCATTGACCTCTGATCTTTGTCTGATGTACTTAGGCTCTTTTTGGCAGCCACAACCTGCTTTAGAATAAGCAAACATTTTCCCGCTGAAATTACATTAGTTGACGAAGTTCATACCGAACTTTCGAGTCACGTGACTGATTCGGATAACTCACACATGATGTCTCTCTTCGTGATAAGCCCTACAAAACTTAGGTCGGGGCTGGTGAAATCAGCCTGGGACCGATAAACGATATTCTCGTTTTGATAATGTGCGGTAAAGCTTTTAGGATCCGAGCAAAAGTGACCTTCAATATGGGGTTTAATTAGGACGGGCAATAGGACTGCGTCCGCTTATGCAAGTGGCACATTATGTAAATGAAGTCACAAATCACCAGGAAACTGTAATGCACTGCTTCAGAATTTTCTAGGCCTTTGAGTTCGTTTGTAGGACTTTCACATGAACACCAACAACTGGTTGATCAAGTTTGTAGGGTCACCAATGCAAGTCACGTTATCCGAATAATTCTCAAATCTCAGTGATTAATTTCAAGGTGAACATATGGATCAAATCAGAGTTTCTTAGCAATCGCGATTAGTTTGACTCCCGCAGATCTGAACCGGAAAACTACAGGTTGTGACTGATATGGACACTTTCAGTCACAATCTTCGTGCCAGTTGGTCTCGTACATCCGATCTTGTATCACCTATCGTTTCCTAATCAATGTATAAATAAAATCACATCTATGGATAAAATCACCAAAAACAAACTTTTCCTGCTATATTTTTTGGGGTTTTTACTGTTTGTCTTCAAATACCTGGCGATTTAGGTTGTACTGAATAAACAGGAACGTAGCTAGATCCATAATGTACATGATGCGATGGGACATCAGCAGGATGATTTGTATAAACCACATCAAGTAATGGGTGGAAATTTGATTTTTCCGCTTCACTGCGTTTTTACACTGCCACAAATATTACCAAGTGTATCTCTCCGAATGATTACCAGAGGTTGAACTCATCAGGTCGCGATCGTCCCCCTAAGTCTGACAATGGTCAGCTAGTTTACGTGCTAGTGTTTCAGACTGCATATTGGCCAACTCGACTGGCTCCACAGCCGGTCACCTTCTATTCTTACGGCTTATAATTAGCTGCGGCCTCCCTCGTGAACAATCTACACATTCGTGTAAGAACAATAAAGAACAGTGATCACATAAAATTAAGATTAATTGCATTCAGTTCGATTCGTCAACTATTCAGCGAATACGTAAGTGCTTTTTACGAAATTGTTAGTTATATACGCCCCTATTTCAATGTTGTGAATTAAATTCGAGGAACAAATTATCGGATGTTATAATGGTCCTACCAAAAACAAGAAACGACGGAACGCGTAAACAACGTCCATTTGCGAAGTCATTTGTGTGGTCCCTTTGCTAAAGAAAATTAGTTCGTACAAATTTTAGTGCATGCTAATTAGGCAAATGATTTTGTGTGCTTTTTTACACTGTAATCTACAGACGACTTACTAGAATCAAGTTATATAAAATTGCTCTTCGTTGTTTTGTTCTTTCAAATGCAGTCGGAAATAAGAACGTGATAAGATCGGGGCAGCCATGTGATCGAGTGCCCAATTGCAATGCACGATCAAACGAATTATTTAGTTTGAAATAGGGATTTTGGCTAACTAATACGGCCCGATCGATCGAACTCGGATTTTGGCGATTGATTGTCGTGGATACAGATTCATTTTCTAAGATATCCTTAGTTTCATTACCCGCAGTAAAATTTGTTCATTTGTCCCCGGAACTCATTCGGAATTCGTATTCACCATGCGGATTATATAATTGCTCGGTATTCCACAAGGCATCATATGGGTTAGCCAGTTGTTCTGAGATACAAGGAACAAATTGTGAACAAGACACCGGACCTTGACTTGTAAACTTTTGATCTCAAGTTCTCTTTACTGGCGATTCAGGGGTTTACGCAGTTTTCGCTGTTGGAATCCGGACGGTGAAGGTCGAGGCTAGGATTGAAAAGCTTCACATCCGTCTATAAAACCCGGAATGCTACCCACTTTGTGACTAGTCGTGAAATAAGTCTTGCTGACTCCCTTAGAAATACGGTCAGTTTAGTGGTTTTCTCGTTAGGTTAACCGATTGCTCCCACCGGCCATATCGGTCAGTCCACTGACAAGCGTCCTATGTGGCTACATGAAGTGATTCGTCATCCTCAAATAAAGACTGCAACTTTACTGCGTAGATCTGCCCTAACTCCGATAGAAATTATGCTATAACCGAATTATTGTCAGCAGTTGTTTCAAAATACAAAAATATGAACTGTCGTGGTGGCTGTTCGATCAAACCACCGTGGGTTATTTGTAGAGAGAAATTTGGAATTTTTCTTGCAATCGGTCAGGAATAATATGCACTGATTTGAAACGATCAACCTTGAATTCAGCCTTGAGATGGTCAATTCACTGTAGCCGTAGAAGTTGGCCAGCTGTCTCTGTCCACAGACAAAACGGATACGAAATGCTGTATTAAAAATCACGTTTGTCGCTGTCGCCACCTCTGGTGTCTTCAGTCGGCCATCTCAATTCTCGTTCAATCTCATTGCTCCTAACCAAGCGAGAACGATCAAACGGCCTCTGGCTACTGCTTGTCGTGGTCAAACTCATTATATAGGTAGAGCTCTTTGCTAGCCTCTCGGGCAGATAGCTTTCTCTTTGACCTCCACTTCGGAAGCAGCCCCTGATCGCCTCTAAACGTGCCACGACAACCAGCACAGCTTCGACTTTGTTTTAGAGTTGGCAAATTGTTGGTTTTCCACCTTGCATCCGGGCTTGTGGCCTTCCGGTCTTTAGACCGTGGCTTTATTCACCCGAGTGCCGACGGGATTTCTGGACGGTCCTGTTCCTCAGAATTTGGTGTCACTTGACTGCGTGTACCGAAACAAAGCGCATTAGTACGTTTGAAACCAACTTCACTTTCGGGTGAACTGCGCATAGGCTGACAGTCTGCCCGTACGTCTTGCGTTGTTCAGCATCTTTGAAAATTTTGAGTCCAACATTGCACTGATATAGTCCATGCTTGTGCTGTTTTTATTACCTATCCGCATTTTGTACTTAAAGTCAAATTTAATGTCTTTTTGGTGCTTCATATACACCGGAATCAGATAGCGTAGGAGGAGAGTGTATAGCATCCCGTAAGCAATTCGTAGTACTGACAGTGATTTATCAACGAATAAACAACAAGTTATTTGGTTTCTCCCCAAAATGTAATAAATCCAGGGTGAGAAGTGACCCGATGCAATAATGCGCAACGTAATTAATTCTACTGGGAAAATTCCCAAAGTACACGGAGTTTCTCGTGATGTGGTACCATCCCCTCCTCCTCAACTAGAAATCCTCGAATGCGCAGTGCAGCTATTTCATTCTTTTTAATGACACTTGGGCAGCATAGTGAAGGGAACATGACGTAAAGCAGATAAGGCCCACTAAACGGGAGCCTTAACCCTGAAATTTAGAGTGGCATAGAATCACCGTAAGTTATATTACATTAGGATTGATAACAAATCAGTCGACAAGGTGTTGCCATCTATCACCAAGTTGATCAGTGGATCTGGGACCCCACTGTCTGTCATTTTTAGGGTGTCGGCTGATTAATCAACTTGACCACCACCACTCAGGAATCACAGGGAGTCCATACACCCCGACCCCAAACTGGAACGAAACCTGGGGCGAGTGTCTGCCAGTCGATCATTTAAGCCTTCACACTGTCTAAGAGGGCTATTTCAATCTAACAGACACACTGATGCAGCTCACTATGTGATATTCAAAGTCCCGCCTTTGTTTTCAGGCTCCCTTCTGAAGAATTATCCATCAACGAGTGTTGATTCTTATGTTCCAGCCACGCGAGACCATGCAAACCAGTAGTGACTAAATGTCTTATCATGTTGTTAGGTTCGGCACACCACTGAGAGCCTACTTAGTCAGCATCAATGGATTACTGACTGTGAATTGTACTTGAGACCCGTTTGGCGCAGAATATAATCTCTCAATTCTCTTAGCTATTGCAGGTGCAGCATGACGATTGTGTTTTGTCAAGTCTACTTGAATCAGGTTACAATGGATATTATCAAGACTAATTATATCTTTACTATAAAATGCTGATGAAAATTTGCAGTTGTAGATCGGTATTTATGATTCCCATTAAACCGTGGACCAGCAGAATGAAACTTTTCAACACAAGTTGTTGTTTCCATCAGGACGGACTAATTTCGTCATTTGTTTAATATATGCCTGTAATCAGTCAGTACCCCATATTACTTCTCATTTTCTACTAAAGGGTGTGAGATATCCAGATAAATTCACGCAATTGACTGAGAGCAGGAATTTTCGCCAAATATTTATTGGTTGTATAAACAATCGTGTCCGTACTTTTCACTGGAAAACCTGTAGACTTCACTTTCCACTCGAATACCTCAGGTCATTCGGTCAAAATCACGGTTGGGAAGCACCAGATTGGAGTTTCGCTTTCGTTTTTGCTCATCACTCGTACGTATTCTTCATTGCATTCAGGGTTTGAACTCGAGGCTTGTGGCTGAGGATCAAGCGTTATCCATGGGCCACCAGCTCTGGTCCAGACTAATCAGAATTAACCAGTTACGTTTGTTCGAATATCGTCTACGATGACAGACAACGGTGCCCACCAGACTCTTGCCAGTTGAATAGCATTGTTTCAAACACTGAATTCGATGATGGCTAAGCACCACCGGTAAGTTCTAATATGGGTGAAATTAGAGTGTGATGATTCCAAAGCGTAAGGCTGTTCGGTCGATCCGAGGAGTCCGTGTGAAAAAAGCATTCCGAAGGGCAGTTGACCAAACAGTCCTACACACGAATCACAGGCAATCATAAGTATTGCGTAAAAACCACACACAAACCAGGTTAATGGAAACTTTTGCGCATCCTGCAGAGGAGACGTCTTGGTGGGACGTTCGATTGGAAGTACCGGAACACGCACTGATTCTCCCCTCGAACCAGTCTGAGAACACTGGGGTATAAAGGCAAAGGCTGCGAAGCCGGGATACACTACCATTTACTCCTCGGTCTACTGTGGTATGCCAATTTACATGTTCTTATATCGCACCACGATATGACTGTCCAAAATAATGGCTAAACATAATCCAGGTTCTTTTTGCAAGGGCATGATAAAGACAACGAACGGTATAATCTAAAATATATGGTTGAAAGCGTGCACCAAACTCTTTGGGCAACAGCCTTTACTATGAACTCAGCGACATTTGGGATTAACTCCAAAGCAATGTACAAGAAAGGTTTCTTACGATTGCTGAGTCCGAGGTGATTGGGCAAATGAAGCCAGAACCATGTGAGCAAAACGACTTCGTGCAACATTTGTTGTTGCTCTGGACATGAAATTATCCAGATTACTCTCGACTTAATTGCATTCAGCGATTTTTAGGGTAATTTTATTCCCACAACTATGAGTGATTTTTTTCACTCGCATATTTTACATATACATCTATTCGTACTTATCCGTCGGATTAGGAAACTCGAGCCGATTTTGAAGCTGCAAGATTTGTTGTGTTCACTCATCACCGACAAATTTAGTACCTGTGCAATCCAGCACTGTATGCATAAATACCTTAAGCGAAATATCGAAAGATTTGTTCCGCTTAAAGGCTTTTTCGTGATCTAATGGAAATATTTCAACTTTTGAATTAGGAACAAGAAATAAATCTTTTTATTTGTGAAACGCGCAACACAGAAAAGTAACTCAGCCATCTATGAAAAGGCAGTACAACTCGTAAAGGTATAACATGCCAAAGCTGGCAGCCGTTCTTAGGAATGCTACCTAGGGAGATCAAAACCAATTTGGTCGATTTGCTAAGCGCATTCAATTAATCCGGGTCAGTGAGTCACGTGCATATGTGCATTGATCAAGGTCACAGCCCGGTGTCATGCGGATCGACCATCGATCAAAGGTGCATGCTGTCCTTGGCTTGGAGACAAATCAGTTGCGTACGTCACCATATTCCATGATGTCACAGGATCTTCGGTGTTTGCTGCGGGATATTTGTTTAGTTTTATTTAACTGAACCACTGGAGGAATAAACCAGGGAACTAGAAAATTTCATCACCCAGGTGCCTCAAAGTTCAAGTTCTCCTGTTTTATCTGAATTGCAGAAGTTAACCATGAAGCCACACGAAGGAAATAGTTTTCACTTATTTCTAAACGTTTTTTGTACTTTGCTTAAATCTCTTGAATTCAGAAGCTTCGTCAAATTTGCGTGATAAATCTGTCAATTCATCAGGAGCAAAACATGTTTCTGACAATACAGTTATCTGCTGGCGATATTACAACTGAAGTCCGTCTCACATTTGTGCTATGTTCATTTGTGTTCGCACTAAGCGAAACTTTCATATATTTGATGGTTTATAACAGATTCATGTCCTCAGCGGTTTCAAGCATAGATCGATAGTGTTTGAAGCAACCGGTATAGTTTGAAGCACTGAGGACAGAATACGTCCGCTGACTAGATACACTGGACCAAATTGTTCGGTAACGTTTTCATTCACAAGGACGATGTTCTCTTGAGGTTCGGAATTCATGCCTCTATTGGCTCCTTTAAACCAACTTCAACTACTCATTTTCACCAACTTTTTTCGGCAGTTCATGCTCTCGTCTAAGCAAATAGACTCAACATGTTTGACCTCATCATCAGTACCGACATACAGGCACTAAGCTGCGCTTGAGAATTCTTGAGAACGATTACTGAGCAAAGTTTTCCTGGTAGCATCGGATTCACATGCAAAGTAGTTTCTGATTCTTTATCAGCAACGCGAGGAACCTTGGCCCACCTTAGGGGAAATCCGACTTCTCTGAGGGGTTAAATGACTGAAATATGAAAAATATTGCAACGAAAATTCCATCACTCAATCAAGGTTAGTTTCACACTATAAAGTGCTTAAGGTAATGAATTTTCTCATCTCCAATCCACGACGGTGCTTCGGGACTAATGAGCTCGGCAGCGATCCTGGACATGCGTGTCTTTGAAGTTTCCTGCGTAATCTACTGTAACAGCATTGACTGGCCAAATCTGCTGTGAACAGTTCGATCTGGATCGGCTGTTCTTTTTCTTGAAAAAGTTACCTTACCTAGTAGACCACAAAAGCTTCCTTAGGACGTTTGGGCAAAAAAAAAATGAACGCCGGATAAAACCTGCATAAACTAATTTAATTTTTCCGGTCTCTATTTTTACCCCAGGTCGAGTATCACTTTACAGCTCAGGTGACAAGATAAAATTGTAATCACTTGTGTGTTTTGCATCGAAACTCAAAAGTGACTGGATTTGTTGGTTGACGAAAATCAACTAGCGCTCATTTGCAGATTAGTTAAAAAGGGACACTGAACATTGCGTCCGTGAGAACATTACTTATCTCCAGAATGACAAATTTCCAAATATTTTGGGACCCACTTTACTAGTGATTAAGCTGTCAGCTTATGCACCGCGTAACTATTTTAGTGAGTGTGACACGAGACATGGTTTCATTCGCCAGCTATCATTTCACTTTAACCCTCCGAATGCTAGTTTTGTCTTCAATCAGCTCTGACCTTATGGTAATTTCGGAAACCACAGTACCTCAACTGGTGCGGCAGATAGAAAATAGCTAAGATCACGATGCTCGTATGTGAAAAGCCAACATTTTAATATTATTAGCACTTACTCGTTAGCTTAATTGCGTTGCTCTGTTACTATTGCGATAAGCATATTAAGGTGTTCACAATTTAAAGTTCGCACTGAGCATGAAATAGGCGAGCAAAAATTGATACGCACACTGTATCCTCAATCGCTCTGGCAGTGTCTCACAGATTTCGAAACTGGGCAGCCGTAGGAACAATACTTCTCAGTCACTGTTAAAACGTAGTATTGCCATTGTTCATTATAACATTATAAGAAGAATACAGAAAACGATGACAGCCTGTCGCCTCAAAGGTCCTATGCATTTCAGAGGGAAATCTGCGATGCTATCCTCCTACGAAGGTCGTGTTTGAGAACGGATGTGAGGATTACGGACTACTATCTGCTGTTCACCAGGGTTCAAGTTGCAATGGCGCATTTTTCACTGGCTGTTATGGGTTAGTTAAACCAATACCAACTTCTACTGGTTATTCTTTCCTTGGGCTGCCCCGTTTTTCCATATTTCCTATTATTACTGGAGTTGCGCTATTTTTCTAGCATTTTCAAGTAGAAACTTCTTCCGGGCATGCGGAATATCTTCCTGACTAGTCATGTCGATTAACGTTTTTCGTCTTTTCTTTCAGATACCATACCATCGGATTTGAAAAACATGTACAATGAAATCACCCTGGTTTTCACCCAGGCGATACTGAGGTCTATCATACAGTTCTGATGTATGTTCATGAAATTACTCACCACGTGATACCAACGCTCCATTCATCATTAAGAAACGATGGAAACATTTACTGAACAGCTGTTTCATCCATCTTAGTAATCATCAGCAGTGCTTATCCACCGTGCCCGAACTGGGACGCAGACCGGGAGGGACGACTGCTTGAGCCGAAGCAATTAACCATTGCAAAACCAGGCGGGCCGTCATTGGTATGTCCAACTTCACGGCCGGCGGTGGCGAATCGGATAAGGTCATGGCATTTGAACGTGAACCTCGTGAGTTCGAATCCTCTCACCGTCGGTCAACTTCCCCACTTGGCAGCCCTCTGCTGGCTGCGGCCTCCTTCCTGAAAAATGATGCAAATTGTTATTTTATTAATAAAGGAAGTAAAAAAAGATGAAATAGTTGACGTCACATCTATCGGTCACTGATTTGCACGGCTATAGGCCACTATCGGAATGGCTGAGGATTTCGACTCAAAAATTCTTTCGCCCCAGGTCCGCGTCCTAGTTCGAGCGCCGTGGATATGCACTGCTGGTGATTCCTAACAAGGATGAAACGGCTGTACAGTGGGTGCTTCTATGACTTCTTATTGATGAATTGAGCGTTGATACCATATAGTGAATAATTTCATGAAAACATGTAATCCCCTAATGCTGATATATTAGTATAATGGAACATCGTCATGAGGACTTGCGCCTGGTGCCTTTCAAATTCTGAAGTGTCTCAGTTGCGGAAATAAATGCTAACAATCCCTTGTATGAGACTGAAAGCATTAAATAAGCCGGACAAACAAACGATAGGTAGTCTTGGATCTGACCAGGCCACAAGACAATTAGCAGAATGGAAAATTCATGACTGAGACTTTTCAAATCGTAATGTATTGCAAATCCTTGTTGACTGAAATTCTTCACTTTAATCCTCCTGGTTTCACTCGCTTACCCGTTATCGGCCTTGCAACAGCTATACCACACTTATGAAAGCTTCAGTGAAAGCTTTATTACCACTAAGAATTTTAAATGTTCGGGTTTTCTTGTCGAAATAAATCTCAATGAGAAATAAAACTGTTTGTTTAGGCAAATTCGTGCCTGGTGTTCAGTGTGGTGGGTATATAAAATAAGACCTCGTTTTAATCCTCCTAGGGTCAAGCTGTACAATTCGGTATTCTTTTTAGATATGCGTTAGCCCCGGTTAAGTGACGATCTTAAAAACTGGTGACATTCTTAGACATGACCTAAGATTGGCACCAATGAGCAAATTATGTCACAATCCGATTTACTTCTTTTTGTCCAAGAAACGATATTTTACGTCCAGTCAACATTAGGTGCACTGCTGAGTATCACGCCAGCACTGACCGGTGATGTCTAAGTGGACTTCAGTCTGTCAGTAAAGGGGGTCGGTCTCTTTGACGGCAAATGGAGACTCGCCGTCACCCGGCCTCTTTCCACGCCGGATTAAAGAAACCCTAGATGGTTCCACGAGAACAGAAATTTCAGGGTCACTGTGTACTGAGCCCTGGTGGCAACGGGATATGTCGTTCCCACTACACCCTTGCATGAAGTTACAATTTACACGATGCTCGTTAAATCGTTGAAACGGACATGTGCGATCTGAAAGCATCAATTCACGTCAGAGAAGTGGGAAAAATTGAAAATACTAGTCACGAACGTGGGGATATTGGTAATTGGTAGATTCGCCCAGGTAGGGAAGAAGATAGAGATACCCAAAGAAGATGAGTCTGGAAAGTTGGAACCTATTAGCATCTATGTCTACAGCAGAACGCCAGACTTTCGATTCAGGTTGGAAGACAGGAAACTTCCCCATTTTGCACAATGCGGATTGGTTCTACTAACCAAAATAATTTTAAGTTCTCTAATGATTCATCCGATAACTAATCTTTTTAATGAAAACAATAGATGACGGTCTCCTGAAAGGGATCATCATAAAAACGTTCCGGAAGTACATCACTACCGATTAACTGATTGATGAAATCATCGAATAAAAGACTGTGGGACCAATTAATGGGTTTAATGAAGAACTGACCGATTTCCTTGTCATCTAATAAGTTCCTCTCCTAAACTCGTTCCATTGTGACTCCCGTCAATGCGCATAAATTCTCGCCTTCAGCTGTTTAATGTCTAACTAATTCAACTTACACAACTGAATACTATGATCTGGCCATTCAGCTTGATTTCACTTAGCACGGAAATGCCGAGAATTTCATGTGATTCACTGGACTTGACCTGATACGTTTTCGCTAACATCAGTTTGCTTCTTTTTAATGTTCTCATTAAAGCAATTGCTTAGTCAAAGCTTCTCCTCCCGAAGGTTTTCGTTGTATTCCCGGTCCTAGGTACAATATGATGAAAATTTTGGGCAGCATCGAAATAGTTCAGAAACTATTCGAATCAATATTCAGCAAAAGAAAGATATGACTCAAACCAGCCGGCCGAACTGTTACAAATAATGCTTTCATAAGCATCATTAGAATTCAAATAGCGTAGTCGATGTGGAGACAACTGATAGAGCTTTCGTTTCACGGTGATCTCTTGTCCACTCTTTAATTCCTATTTTCTCTCTGGTTGCAAAAGCAGCATCCCGTTTATTACGGTCAAGACTGTCTTCCCCGTGAGTTGGGATTTAGACTGAAAAAAATAACTAGAAAGGTGTTGTGAGCTGTGAAACCATCCCTGTGAATAACAGATTGGCCTGACCAGGAACAAATGACCGGTTTGGAAACCAACGGCATCGAATTATACCCGTCTATTTTCTGTGGAGATCGGCTTGCTCCATGTGTGTTTGCCAACCGTGGCACTTTACGCCTCTATCGGTTGCGTCGTTCGGCTACTTATGGCTTGCGCTATTCTGATGGATGAACGTCTTCGGTTCGCTTTATGTCTCCTCGTAAAGGCCTAATTCTAACTGTCCGTAGCCGTGGCACACCTTCTCAGTTTCACCTTAATTTCTTTTTGTTAGGAACTGAAAAATAAAATATTTTTTGTTCTCCGCGTGAGTGAAATAATACTCAGAAACAGTTGTTTCACTCAATGCAAAAGTGACGATGGCGAAAACCTCGGGGAGAGAGAGAGGTTTGTAATTTTACCGTTGTTCACATGAATTATTAATCGGTGGTCAAATGAGCTGGAATACTGGGCGACTATCAAATGTCTTCTAGTATGTAATAGTTTTTACGATCACTATGTTCTCGTGAATCTATCCTGTTCCAAACCCGAAATGAAATGGTGAGTCACCGGAGCAATTAACCATGCGGCGCGGCTAAGCTCAAAGCGCCTTTCCGACTGTTTTTAGCATTAATATCAAGGACTATCAGATCTGCACGCGTGGGAGCCTTTGGCATTACGCGCATTGTCGTGGGAATGGTTTATGAACCCAGGGGTAGAAACAATGCAGACTTTCCTCCTTTCACATATGCCCAAACGATTAAGTCTAATCACACGCGCAGTTGACACGTTACTAAGTGGGCAACAACATCGTTAACGCGATGCCCAGGCTCACTTTAGTTTTAGAAGCTACAAGTCACATGAGAACTCGTGAATGGGTTCACATCTGAATAGCATTGTTATCGCCCGGAGCTCTCAGGGCTGGGATAATTCTCCCACCTTAACTGAAAAGGTCCATTAGGTTTGGCTGAACTAGAAGTGGCTAACATGGGCATGGTACCGGTAAAAATCGGTCTATTTAGCGTCTACATTATAGCAACTGGAAATAACATATCCATATAAAGGACATTTTTTCTGTCTAAATTATAAATTGGATTATTCTTGGCGACTGGACCATATCAGCTGCCACTGAACTGACAATTTTCTATCCGGTTTCTTGGTTAGAAGATCAATGGAATGAACAGTTTTCCATTAAATTAAACTTGAATGAAGGGAACAATGGCTGTTAATTTAGTCTTCACTATATTCGTCCAGGGCTTTTAGAGACTAGGTTAAATGGCAAGGTTAATTTGCATTCTGAGTATCCAAAAAAGGAATGGGGAACCGATTTTGCGCCGAGCATTAATTTACAGACTACCTGCATTAGCCTTATAAATATTCAAAGAAATGGACGCTGGCTTCTGTCCAGGAACCCAAAAACTCCGAGAGACAGAAATTCAGAGAGGATTGAAGACACAGGACAAATAATGGTTTAAGTTACTCATATATATTTAAGTTGTTCCATCAATGGGAACAAGCGAACCCCTTTCTATGGACAGTTCACAGATATCAATCTTCGATATCAAATCTCCGGTGCATAGTGTGTCCTTTTTTCTTCAAGGCACTAGATTAGAGAGGACGAATTTCTGTGGAATTATAAAGCATATATACATATATATACTCATCCCCACAACTGGTGTATTTTTCTACCACGTATCACGTTTCTAGGCTAGGCTGCACACAATCCTGACTTCAATCCTGAACAATCTTTGGACTGCACCCGAAGAAAACAAAAGAATGTGCCTTACCCAAAAAGAGAAAAACACCGTTCCTCTTGAATACTGATAGGCAAATTAAGGTAGACTTTTGCGACTGTTAGCTAAACTGTCCCCGACCGAGATTCTTCACGTTCGAGTAGGAATAGAAGCTAAATTTTTCACATGATGAAGTTCATTTGCTTGATTCGATCGGCGGTGATCGATTGGGCGTGAAGGTTGAAGATTCGATTTTTCTTGCTTTCGTTCAATTCCCTTTCAATGGCCTCAGAATGGCCACAGCCCAGTGGCTGAGATATTTTGTACTAGCCCTATAATAAGCAAACGGAAGTAGCTATATCCTATCATTATTTTTTACTATTACTGCTAAATAAAATATCGTAATGCGGAAGTGAAATTAATGGTACGAAAGCATTACACTTGGTGTTTGTCAGAATCGTAGTTATCTGACATTTTTCGTCAAATATTAGTCACCGTTTTGCGTAAACACTCCAACTGGGATAAGAAAATAACTTGGTTGTGATCACACGATTGGTGGAGAACAGGTATTAGGAAACACAAACAGATAGTGAATGAAAAATTGAGAGTTATATTTTACACGAAATTATTATTCACGGACCACGAATCGTGCAAAAATTTCCGAAGCTTCCAAGTTAACTTATCATGTGAAACGAGTATACCCGGAAGGAGGTAACGTTCTGTGTCGAACTTTCTATTTCGACTAGTTGAACATTAGTTCAACGGTGAACAATACTTTTTGACAAAAACCTGTATTTACACAATATGGTACCGGCAGACGTCCGGAAGGCGATAACATCACACCTTATTAATTGATATTTGTACAATAAAGAAGCCCTTAATAGTACGGCACCCATGACGTCAGCATCAAAGGTAAAATGCAGCTTTAGGATGGTTTCCCTCAAAACGGTTCATCGTTATTTTCGCCATTTATATTTCGATAAGAATCTGTTGGAACCCCCAGGGTTATTTGTCAATGGTGACCGAGATTGCAACCGCTCGTGACCGATAATCCGTGTCCTAATTAGGTGATTTTACTCAAGACTATTTGGATACGCTAGAATATGAGCAAATCAAATACTGTCAATTTATTACCTCCTCGGACTTTGCAAACTGCCTTCCATGATTTATTCAGAATTGTGCTAACTTTCGGCAAGGAAGAAGCCAACTCAAAAAAGTGAAGAGATTCACAAAAAAAGGTCGACCAATCAACTTTGTGGCTTTCCACTTTGAAGGTGGCGCTTTAGAGATTTCTCTTTGCTTGTCACCTTACCCGCTCGGCAGTTCTCGGATGGCCACGATCTCCTTCTTGAATGTCGATGAACTTTGTCGTTTAATTTCTGTTGAAAATAAAATGCGAATGGGGCATTTACTAACAGACCTTTTACAGTGCAGGATTTTTTCCTATCGCACCAATTTCACTTCAGTTTTCGTTAACAAAGCACTGATAGTCCTTATCTTCCCGTGGTTTGCCAACTTTGTGGGAAGATCGCCACGTCAAAAGCAATGCTGGATACAAAACAGAGAAAAAACAATTTCCGTTTGCTGCATTTGTCTGCTTTCGAAATGCAATCTTATTTTTTGGAGGTATAGTAACCAATGTCCGTTACATCTTTCGGGTAAGTAGTAAAATCATCACGGTTAGACCAATGAATCCGAATCCTTATATGGCAATCGCAGTAATTAATTGAAAGGAGGAGGTGATTAACTAAATGATGCTTTGCTATGAAAAGCATATAAAAAGTATCGCGTCAGTTTGCATTTAAAGATGAATGCCAAATTTCGAGAAACACCTGTGTGTAAACCGATTAAACCCATGACAGTGTTAATTTTTCCCTAACGACCCCTGGATATTTTTCCAACTGAAGTGATTTTGTCTGGGCCATCCCACCTGACCGGTTTTGGTGAAAGACCACGCTCTTCAAGGTCGTGATATTTTATTGCGCACCAAAAGATGCCTTATCTAACAAACTGACATTTAGGGCTAAATTATTCGTATCTCGATTCAAATTTACTCATTTTGTCTCACGTGACGTGGTGGATTTCGGGTGCTTTTTCTATCCACGGGCGTGCCTAAGTGACGGAAGAAAGTGAGGCTGAAATGAACTTATTTCCCTCTCTCGCTATCGGGATTCCCATTGCTGACATCAATAACATTATCACTATTACTAGCATTATTATTACCGTTATTATTACTATTATTATTATTGCTAACGCAATTCTTAACATGGAAAAGCAATAATCAGTCGGTAGCGTCTAACAAATTGTATTGCTGCTACTGGTGATTTGGTCCTGATCACCTAGCTCCTAATCTTAATACACAATAATTCAAAAAAATGACGCTGCCTATTCATCAGTTCCCTTAGTAGGTAATTCATCGCTGTTCATTTGTTGCACATTTATTTTCTTTCATTTCGATAGCATATTCAAAACAAACTTTTTTAAAGTCAGTGGTAACATGACCTTCAATATTACGTGTGCATCTAACATATCAGGGATTGATAAACATTTTGTCATTTACCGAAAACTACGGCTATATAAATACATGCACTTATTGGGACTCACAGCCTAATGTGAAAATGTTTGAAATAGTACACCTGAACGAAATGTACACAATGTGTGTTCTGTGGTTCGTGGGAAACCGGGAAAGACGACTGGGATGACCGTATACCTTGGTAGACTCTTTTACGGTTTAATGCTGTATGCATCATCAGTGTTTGGGTAAGGAAACTAAGCGTACTTCGGTATCGAATAATTACTTAATCGAAAGTAAACTATTTATATATATATATGAATCAACATTAACAAAGATTTTGCAAGTATTCCTACCGAATGACATAAGAGCTGTGAATGATGTAATGCTAATTACACAGATTTATTGATAAATATAAGAATTGCTTCAAAAAATCGACGTCTTATATGTTGTCGACAACTGTAAATGCAACAGGGCTTTACAGTCCAGAGTGGACTGATCGCAAATAAGTCCGCAACTATAGATATCCACTGCGGCCGAAAGGCTGGCAAATTGCGATAGCTACCAGCAACTCCTCGTTATTAATCTTATGGCATTCATAAAATTTGTGCATGCAATTCTTATTGTTTTTTGGATGAGTCATCTTGTCTAATAACCGCAAAATGACTTACTGGTGATGGCGCATGAAATATCTGTCTATCGATATATATATATATATATATATACAGAGCGAGAGAGAACGAGAGCGAGAGCACAAATTTGAATGCAGATCATGTGCCATCGACGAAAATAAGAGCGAGAAAAGGGGAAGATAAGGAAAGAATGTGAGGAGTTCACCTCACATGGAAGTTCTTCCTTTCTTCATCTTGATGTCATCGGCCATCCATCGGGATCGGTGATTCCTCTGAGGGTTTGATGTTACCCGGTTGTCCAAACCGAAGTAGAGGGCTGACTTAGGAAAATCCACCCCCACCTTTGATCACAAGTCAGCAGGACTACCTGACAGTCATGCAACGCTCTAAGGACGGGTGATTGCTCGTTCATTCCATAAGCTCTTCGGATTGGACTATACATCCTGAGTACCCAGGGTATCCTTTTGGATCAGATGTCGGTGAGCACACAGTCCTATGGTTAGTATTTCCCGTGATTGGTTTGGGGTCAGGATTTAGCCGTCATCCTAAGCTGATTACCAAAGAGCAGTGGAACTGGTGGCGGGCGCTGGGCATTCGCCTTCGTCCTCGCACTTCAATGGGAACCCTTGGACTAGTAGAATGTAGAATCAGTATGTGGCACCGATCACTTAGGAGCATTTCGAGGAGCGTTCGAAGCGAGTAGTCTAACCGCACCCTTAGACATCCACCGGACCATGATGATGAATTTGGAGGGATTTGGTGTATGAACTAATTCCGCAAGGTCCACGAATGCTTGTACCTATTGGATGCGAGACCAGTAGAATTCTCGGGAGTTGTGTTGAACAACATATTTGTAACAAATGGTTAATTTCAACGCAGTGCTGTGTGACGAATTGAGACAGAAGGCAAATTGTACAGAGCAAGAAAAAAACGATCAATGCGTCTAGTAGTCACGTCGAATGTGATGCAAAGGTGTATTGATACTACTGATACTAATACCAATCTTATTCCTATCTCTTGACTATGTCCAGGCTGGTTCTAACACACTTAGGTATGCGGTGTGAGATGCACTAGATGTGACATAAGAGTTCTGACTGGGTGCGTTTGAGTACCTCGTCACACTTTTCGATTGAACACTTGTCGTCAACGTCCAGCAGCAGATCCATCTGGGGGAGTCAGCAATAGTTTGCTTTGTCAAACTGGTAAAAAGAAGCTTGCGAGGAATTAATTCAAGTGGCCTTTGTTCAGCAGATTAAGGCAACATGATCAGCGTTGTTGGTTAGCTTATACGCTTGTGTAATGAATGGGAGAATTAAAGTTTTCGAGAAAATAGTGCTGTGTAAATCTGCAAATTCAAAAGATATTGTTTATGGTAATTTGTTCAGGTAAGTCGGTTGCTTGCATATGTCGACGGGATAAATGTTTCTTTATCGGATACTGGGAAGAACTCATAATCAAATCAATATCAGTAGTCAGTTCCCACATGCAGCACTGTATGGTATTGCATTTTTTTCTATTGTATTGCATGATAGACCTCTGCAAGATAAAAAAACACATTTCAGTCGCTAACTTTGATTTGTACAATCACCAACCTTAAACTAAGGTGCTCTGATTTTGATTGGTGCCTGCAGCACTGAGCATAAGAAGGATCGCAGCGTACTGAATCACCGACGGTGATCAACCAGATGAGGTCTTGGGGTTTGGACTAAAGAACCTTAGTTCCAATGCTCCAACCTATGCTCTTTTATTTTACTGATAAACAACGTCGAAATATCTCGAATACTAGTGCTCCAATGACTACAGAATTCAGCCAAATCACTAGGGTCTTCCATTATCGTGTTGGTGAGTCTCGCAGACGGAAGTCTGATAATCTAACTCGACCTACTCAAGCCATTCCGCTGATAACGGTTTTATTATGCATTTGTCAGGTCATGACTAGTCACATCGACTCATCTTTTAAACACTGTCTGCCTCAGAGAAATGTATATACCAAGGTAATTGATCTGAACGAACGCACAACACACGCCTCAACCAATCCAGTCTAATTAAATTCATTTCCATTCTAACGACTTAGCTTTGCAACCCAATTGCTTGCGCTTAATTTTGGAGTTTCTGACTCTTCCCCATCGTATTCTAAAAATACTACTAGGAATCCCACAGTCATCTCACGTCTTCTATTGCATATTAGAGCCAATCTTACTATTGCCGAATTTGAAATAATGGGATTCATCAATTTCTCTAGTTGTTTTGAAGTGGCACGAAAACACATAAGTGCTGCTGACTTTTGAATGCATAGTGGGTAAGTAGATTTTCCACTCTACAGTTAACGGTCTGTTTAGGAATATCTGATTATGCTTTCCGCTACTGGGAAAATGTAGATTAGCGATTCATACTCATGACTTTACACCAAAACATTAAAATTTTTATGGTCTTCGACTAATCAGACAGAAACTTAGATGGTTCTGGGAATCTTTGTGTTTCGTGCTCAAGTGGAAAGCAGACGAACGGGTTTTAGCGCTGAGCTGTATGGAACAACTGATCCTCCATGTTTTAGGTGCAGTGTGAAAGTTTTCAATAGAAGAGGGCACGTGTGAATTACTGCCTGGGCTTGGCTGATGGGCCAGGGAATGTGAAGGGAAATCGTACATTGTTCTCGAGCCCACAGTGAAGCATTATGACGATGAATAGCGACAGCTTCCGATTTGTTTTAACCCTGCCCTCTGTCAATCTGCACCTTTGCACCGGGCTCCCATACAGTGCAAGAAAAATTGCGCCCCATTCAAGGTGTGGTTAGATCGTGTTAGGTTTAAAACTACTGCGCTTTCGAGCAGCTTATTTTTTCAATACTCAACCGTACAGGGTGGTGGTCACGGATACGTTCAGGCAAGCGTCCGGTCGCTCGACCGGTGTACTTTGTCCTACAGGAGGCTGCGAAAGAACCGATACAAAACGAAGCTGTAGAGACAAGAACTTTGTCTTTCAGCCTCGATTATAAGAAGCAGGAGCGTGTAAAAGGTTTTGTTGACAACACCCGTCCGTCCTTTTCGAGCGCTCTTTGCAAGTGTGTCCCTGTCCTCCTGGGAATTTCCCTGTGTCTGGATCATCTTATCAGTTAATCGACTTGGCTAACATCTTCGATGAAAACATTGAACTTCTGCCTTAACGATGTCGTCTGTGCCTATTCTTTTTCTCCATTTGTGAGGGATCTAATTAAGTCCTTTTTCACGGTAAGAGGCACAAAGTTGTAAAAATGGATTTCTTTTCCATTTCACATGGCTTTTGTATGCACTGACCGCCGAGCTGCACTTAATTTTCGGCAAACTAGTGGCACGTTATTTTACTGTTCGCGCTCGTCTATGTTGTGAATTCCGGATATATATGAACTGAGTGGAATTCATACAACAGCCGACTGAATGTGGGCGATTAAATAATTACGTACGAAATTTAATTTGCAAAATTTTTTTAAAAAACAACGGCTTTAGACTGGCCATTCAAGTAAAACTTTCGGCAAGTTTGTGATAAGGCGATTAACTAATAATCGTTTGATTAGTTACACATTGGTATACTTTCCTTTCAGCGGTAGATTCGCTTGTCGAATCTGAACCGAAAAACGTATGCACAGAAAAATAATGGTTGTTTCCGGTCATCTGTCGGGAGGCTTGTTACTAACCCGGTGTTCCCGATGCAGACCTGTGGTTGGTAAAAAAGGAATTGACCTCTAAAGAAAACACTCATCTTCCCTCCGTGTTTAATCCTTTCATGCAATCGATAAGTTCATGTCTTCGAGGTTTCTTAATGAACTTCTGTCTAACGGGTTCCACCAATCTTGCGGACCATTTTGCCATTCTGCTTGACACAATGAATTAGAAATCGTTGGAACAGGTCTCGGAAGAACTCCAGCATTCGCGATAAACCACAAATTCACAAAGCGGTGGCTCTGGTAGTCCGAATTCGTACGATTATATGGTTGAATGTTGTACATACTTTTGTTAGAAATGTCGGGGATAGTTGGAAAAATTTGTCTCCATTTGATTTACTTCACCATTCTCTCCTGTCACTCTCCTGTCTCAACAACCCATGATGCCGTGTATGTTCGGCGTGATGTAACGTTTTGCAGTTTTATTTGTGACAAGGGCAGTAGACTCGACAATTGCGAATGGAAATTCCTTTCTTGCACCTCAAATTCCATTTGTTCTCTTTGTGTTTCGTTGAACAACAAAATTTTCACCCATATTCAAAATTTCTGACGATGTTTCGTCAGACACGAAATTAGATAAATGGTGAGCGAATCGATCAGAATTCGACGGAAACTTGCTCAATGATTGTGACCCTTCGATTTCTTTTCAACAAAACAAGAAGCCTCCTATTCTTTGATTTGACTGGACCAGCATTTCTCTCTTTCACTCAATTTGTCCGTTGTTGGCATGGAATCGGTAAAATAAGGCGGAAATTCTTCATTATCCATGAATAGGTAAAGCTTATTTATATATTTCTACGAACATCCGTACTAGTGTCCTTCTTAGTAGTAGAAAACGTAGTGGTTACTGAAGTTCTTTTGCCAAACATTTTGTGTGCAGAACCAATTAGAATTCAAAGTGTCATTTTAGGCTTTTGCTCAAAATTAGCCTCCATACTTTATCAGTACTTAATGCAGTTTTAGGAAACCAAGGTAGGGCCTCATGGCTATTTCATTTCTGCTAGGAATCTGCAGCAATGCCGGAACCATCGCATTGGAAATGGCATCCGAACCCAGGACGAACAACTGTCAGTCGACTGCTTTAGCCACCGGGATTCCCGGATAAGCACTCTACTGATTTTAACTGGTCTTCATCACAAGATGTAACATCTATCCGCTACTGATGTGCATGACCGCTAGTTGCTGGCTCACATTCAGCAACCGTCGCCGATGGATGAAGTGTGGAGGTAACCTAATTACAGCCAATGCTTTGGTCGCTGCACTGAGTACCATAGGTGATAACAGATTAAACGACGGACGAAACTATCCTTTGTCCAGACCACAATCTAGAATATCGATGGCATTTCGCCCAAAAGGGTTAATGTTTCCGTTCAGTTATCTATACCCTCAACCCTTTGGGTTGTGGAATAAGAAAGGGTACAGTTATTTACTTGCGGATCTGTGTAGCGAGATGCGTGGCGAGTGGATTACGAATTTTCAACATTTCCCGCTCTGGTGAAATTTTGCGAAGAAAGAAGTTAGTTTATCGAACTAACGTGGAACACCGAGCCCTTGGCGATGGGATCTACTCTTGGCGTTCACAGACTGATCTGGCTATCTGGCCGGATGATCACTTGGGAAATTGGGGACGTTTTGGGATTTGCGGCGAAGCACAATTCATAGCAGAATCTGTTAAACTGAAAGGGAAATGTAAAAGTTAACTTTTGACCAGTATGAAGAAAGAACACAATCGTTTCACACTTTTGGGATCATTTGTGGAGAAAGATGAAGAGAGTTTTGGAAGCTGTAAGTTTATGCTTCCACACTCCATTTATCATCCAACACGATTAAGGCGTCTCTATCCATCCCTGATCGCCCTTTACTGTGGTGCTTATTTGTGAAGACATCTCGAGTGTGAACGAGAATTGTTGTTTCTCTATTGCTGGAGTAGAGTTCGATACTAGTAATCTCCGGTTCATGTTACATATGAAAACTGATCTTACTTGTTAGCATGCGATTAGAATTGTTAAAAGGTAAACATTTATTATTGGACATTCTCATTTACTTCGGTTTTGGGTGTGGCACAAATTATCCACAGAACTGCATTTCATGACACATTAGATCCGTGATTTCAACTGATAGACTGGTTGAATCATGAAAAGATCTAGTTGTCGGTGACAAAGTTATCAAGTTTCCCTCTGGTACATATCACGTGCCTGAGCAGTTTGGGTGGATAACCGATATGACCCACGTGAGAATTTGTCGAATCACCTGGGTGTGGCATCGAGGCACACTCACTAAGCTAGTAGTGCGGATGCGTTGCTAAAGTGTGAGTGTCGTTTACTAATGTGTTCGAATTGGATCGCAATTAATAAGTCATAGATTATGACCTACAAAAATGTCTTGAATACTCCTCGGCGAACTATTCACGGTTAGTTCAGCTAACCATTAAAAGTTCTAAAAGTGCTATCTATCCTTATGCATTTGATTGTAAAACTTGCCTTCAGAAAGACTATCCACAGTAGTCGAAATGCTGGCGCATTACGTCTACCAACAACGCTGTGTTATTAACATTATATCATTCACAATAAAAACCAATACATGGCACATCGATTTTCCGATACACTCCTTATGTCATTGGACATTCAACGAGGCGATTTAATTCATTTTGTGTCGCTGTCAATATAATTGCTCACAGATCGCCACAATTTCTCTATGAATATGTCACATTTACTTAGCTTGACACAAGGCACAATAAATATTTGGAATTACAAATCACTGCATAGTGAGTCAGAAACTAGCAAGCCTGATCACAACGTCTTTTGGGATATGTTACTCACGTAAAATATAGCGAAGACGATAGACTTACCAATTTCACATTTGTATCAGGCATTCTACTTTCATAGCCGGGACTTATCTCTTGGGTGTCTTTGAATCAGCTGCCTAGCCACAGTAATTTTCGACGGTCGGCATTCAAGAGTCTTGTTATTCTTTCTTTACCTCTTTTTCGGTCAACCATTATTACTCAAGTAGGCTGTCAGAAAAACGGGACCAGACATCTACGGCCGCCTAAATCGGAAAATTATCTAAATTGATCATTTAGTTTGAGTGCTGAACTTCTTTAGGTTAACTCAGCGATATCACGTACCAGCAAAATTCGTTCATCCAATACGTGACGCCCTGAGCAAAGGCAGCTGACAAACACCGTGTGGAATCACACAACAGACTGAGCAAATGCATTGGAAGATGCGATTGATGGGTAACGAAGTTAGACGTGGATATGCACCGGGAGTCAGATAGGCATTTTCGGGATTGGCTGGTTGAGAAAAGTACCGGAAAATGAGTACATTTGCGACAATTTCTTGTTGGGATGATTTTCGGTCAGGGACGAGGAATAGATTGAACCGTGTTATTCTAAATGCCAAGGCAGGGGCAGTAGAAATGTGTCGTGTGTGAAACGTGTTGGCGCCACCTCTGCCTTCCGCCACTGTCGGCAATTTTAAAAAAATATTAACTTAAGGGAAATTAGGCGGCTCAGTTTCTTGCTGGTTTTGACAAAAGCGCTTCTCTGTATCTTCCAGTTGCGTACGACTGAACTGAATTATTTTTTCGGTCACCGTGAAGTATGCATGCGTGCATACATCGTGTAGATTGCTATTCATTTCGGTTTACAAACGGAACCCTTCCAAAATGGAAATTGGGGAAAGATATTTCTTTCATTACTCCTATCGCTTTGGATCACCATGGCAACAGTGGCTTGGATAAGATGAACCTAGTTCAACAGGTGAACCCAGAGCATAAAAAGATAAAATGGGCGATTTTTGTTAAGCGAAGTTATTTTTGATTTAACACATGCTTTACAATATCTTGGTATTATTCCACCTTTGTTTCTCCTGTTGAAGGACTACCATAATAACTATATTTTTAAAAACTGAAACTTTTTAATTGAATTGTGAAACGATTCTTCTGTTTGCTAAAGCCAAGGCATATATATATATATATATATATATATATATAGAAGCAGGAAGTAGTATCTGGATGCGTGAACAAAATTTGCCCGGGAGCACACGACCGGTTTCGCGGTTATTGTCGCTCGTCCAGTAATGCGACCCGATGCTCTCTGTCTCAATACCATCCACATACTTGTACAGCTCCAATTGATATATATATATATATATAAAATATATATATTATATCAGGGCTAGTTTATGCGATTCCGGTGCCGCGAAATGTGACTAAAACACGTACGTCCGGTCAGTTACGGCACACGCTTGCCCTACGACCGCGCCTGACCCACACTCGCAGTTAGGAACGCACTGGTGCATAAACAGGCAATAGGTCACACATCAACAAAGTCAGAGGTACGCAGCCCGGGCAAAGCAGAAAAGGGGAGCGGCTGATTCTTGAAGCCCTCCACTCGAATAGCTCGTTCAATCGGCATGTCGAGATTGACAAACATTACGACATCTTAACAAGATTCCGAGGCAGAATAGAGAGACAAACAGACGGAAAGTGCACAAAACCGAACGGAACTAGCGATCCCATTCAATCACTCATTCCGTTTGACAACGAGATCCCTAGTTTGGATCGAAAGCGTCAACGAATAGAGGTATTAACTTCGTACGCCTTTCAATCTAGTATATATATATATATATATACTATAGAGAGAGAGAGAGAGAGAGAGAGAGACAGAGAGGTAGAGGCCGATGGGATTGCAAAAGCGCAAGCGTGTGCTCCGTCACACGTAGGTTGAGTACGCAAGCGAGCACTTGACTGCACCCGCAGACTGGCAGCTGTGCCAAGTTCAGCCGCAGCTAAAAGACAGCGGACAAAGGAGGAATCGGATGAGTGTCTCCAAGCTTTGTGCTTGCGTGACACTAGTTTGGATCGACGAGACAATCCATACGAACCAGAAAGAAATCGGACTCTGCTTCCTGAAACTGCACATGAATCAAAGCAAAATTTGTGCTTTGATCATTTGTCAACTATTCTGTCCAGAGTAATCGGTTTCTGATCACATTTAATTATTCTTCTGACAGTGGTTTGAGTAGAAGAGTTGAACGGTTGACCTATTACGCGGTTCTTCGTCATAGGTGTCGTCAAAATGTTGGTCCAATTTAACTTGGGGCAAAGATTACGTACACAAAGTATCGATTCATGTGAAGCGAACAACGAACTATTCTGACCATTGTTGCTCACTATTAATCGCATAAAGCACATAAGTACAAAACTTCTTCAGCTTTTCTTTTTTTAGTACAAAATTATAGAATGAGAAATCCAGTTACGCACTGTGCATCCAAAATTCGACGCTACGAGGAGGGATCGAATCGACGACACTCAGCTTACCAGACGGATGCTTCAAGACTGAGCTACTGCCAAACACAAGTGACATAAGTGAACATCCGGTGTTGTTCTAACCACTATTCCAGTGGCAAAATAACAGAACAATGGTTCGGGCAACACTGACCGTTCATTTACGTAAGCTGCTTTCGAGAATCGAGTCCACGGCAGCTTAGTCCTAGAGCATCTGTTTGGCAAGCGGAAGGTTGCGCGTTCGATCCCGTCTCATCGCGTCGACTTTTGAATGCATAATTCATAAGTAGATTCCCCATTCCACATAAAATCTAGCTTTTAGGGCTACCTCAAAATAAATCAAAATCAATACAAACTGTTTTGGTGAATAAGTGGTGAATAACGCTGCCACTAAAAAGAGTGGCCAATGGGCTCCGGAACTCGAGCTCACCTTTTCGAAATAGTCTCTAAGACGTCCCCGAATAACATATTGTCTATAGAGTGCCCTTCGCGTTCTACATTTGTGTTACAGAAAGTACTTTTTTAACTACGACAAGATGAATGGTTATCTGAAGAAATATTATGACTTAAAATTTCACAGTTTCTTTATTTTGTGCCGGAATATTATGGACTTCAAAAAAATTACCGGAAGTGAACAAAAAGATCCGCAGAACTAAGTTAGGAGCGGAAGTTGATGTGGGTTTGCACTGGTTGTTCGGTGACACAATGAATGCATCACCGTGGGAACACACAACAAACGGGATGAAATCCCAACTGAAGACCAGCGCTTGGCTCTATTTTAAGTTAACTTAATTGTCTGTACTTGACTGACCACCCTTCGGACTATACCTATCATGCAAAGATCCCCTGACTTCTGATTGACTTTACACTCCAGAAATACCGTGCTCGGGTGTCCTTTTCATAAGGGCTTATCGGTGCTCATATGGATCAGATGAAAGACCGTGGTTCAAACCTAGTAAGCGAAAGTGGATATGCACCTGTGATGACCTTTAATCAGAGCAGAGCCCTAGTTTGGAGTTTCTCGAGTATACGTGACTGGTATTCAATCAGTCTTACTGAAAAACAACCATGATATGCACATCATATATGCATATATATATATGTTGTTTTAATTTGACACTAATTGTCTAGGTATTGCAAAAATCAATCGGCCAAACTTACAAGAGAAGAATGAACGCAATCAAAATATCGGGAAGCCTTGAGCTAATGAACAAGAGGCTTGTGTGACTGATTGTTTTCACGGAAGTCCTCATTTGCATTGGTGCAATAGCACATACACGTGCATCCCCAGCATACTTGTTGCCGGTCTCAGGGAAAGTGAAAAGAAGACCCCTGGCATAAAGAGGGAAAGTGAAACTGACCTCCACCTTCATGAATGCCAGAATGGCACACAGAGGGCTAACTACCTACCGGGTCAATGTTATAGGTATGTCCGAAAATACGGCTACAGTCAGTGATACCGAACCAAGTGAACTATCATATTGCTGAGAAGTGCAGTCACTGAAGGGAGAATGTTCTGAAAAAGTGTTTCCGATAGATTCAATAGAGACATTCAGCTATTTGCAGACGAAACAGGAGAGTTGTGCTGCCGCGTCGAGCATAATCCCGTGAGATTCACAAGTGAACTGGAAACGACTTTAAGGGGATTGAACGTTCTTTCAGAGGGTTGGGTGAGCAAACCCAGATGATTTCAAAAATTTTGCTGTAAGAAAAACGGGTGGACTGCGTTCGAGGAGAAACGATGGTCAGTTTCTTGATCTCAGCTGAAGATAATGGCAGCTGTTTTTGAACAACGAGAACATAGAACGAATGCAACGAGTTGCTTTTCAAGGCAAGTGCGTCAGTCACGTTAAAAAATGTCCATAATATAGAGAAACAATTTCTGCCATCAACTATCATTCATCGAAGATGCAACTGCATTTTGCAGTCACACCGGGATGTGTTCAATGCTGTCACTAATTTGTTCCCTGCTGTTCTTCCTATGTGGGATTCTGATCAGTCACATTTGAATTGATATATGGATTTGTACTCAACGAGGGGTAGGGAACAATTTGTTCATCAAAGCTGTAAGTAGTGCAGTAGCTATGAGTAGAATTAAGGGCCGCGCAACCAGATAAGCACAACTAACAGCCAAAGGTTTGTTGAAGGAGAAAACTGTCGGCTGACCAAAATTCGGCTGCCCCCCGGATATCTAGCTCCATTTGCCAGGAAAAATTGACCTTCGAAATCAAGTCAAAATATTCCGCTAGACGGAACAAAGATGAAGTTGTCTTAAAAGTTTTCGGAAATACGGAAACTGTACCCCACCGGTCACCGGAAAAGTAGGGACAAATGTCAGCTCTACCTAATAAATTGCACAAGGCTTAATCCGATACAAAACTGCCCCGTTATACTTAAACCTTTATCTGCAAAAATCCAATTGCGTGTATACCAGTTCAAGTATGACCGATCGGCCACCTACACAGGTAGAACAGATAGAGAACAACTCATTGTATGACTGAACACACGACTGTGACTTCAGAAGAAGATGAGGAGCACGTTCACCCCGCTTACGTCATTCATTACTCACAAGCTGATCCGATCATCCACAACTGGGTCTCACTGAGAAACAAAATACTATACCACAACAGGTGATGCTTTTAAAGAGGTCAACTGAATGACAAACACAAAGCTATTTCGATAAGTATAAAACGTTGTTTTCGTATACCATCCCGAAGTTTACAAACAATACCACTTGGTAAACAGTCTATGACTACCGCGGAACAAACTGGAAACCGGTGGAGTTTTATCAGATAAATGCCCATTTGATTTGCATGGGTGTGAGTTTCCGTCTCCCCATTTAGCTATGTCGCTTCTTTGATGCTATCTCTTTGATTGCAGTATGCACCGTGTATGGCGACAATGACGTGATCCGGAATAGGTAGTCGAACTTGTGTGGTTTTGACTCTTGACTCGAATTCTTGCTAATGCAATGGGCTTTGATGTGTGCAACAGATGCAACTATAAGCTGTGTTTATTTCACAGACGGACTGCTCGAGAAAATTCAGTTAGTCGGATGTATTTACCTTTGAGAACTTCGGTGTTTCCGGAATACAAAAGCGGCCTTTCCATTCTATCGTGCAGCACCCGATTAGTAAAGATAAAATGCCCTTGGTTGATCTTATTTTTGCCGAGTTGGTACACTGACCTTGCAACTATGCTGACGTCGAATGTCCCCTTAAAGAATGCATTTTCACGAAGGTTTGTTACTCTTCTGAGGTGCATCAAAAACGGTTTCAACTGCAGGGCGGGAAAAATGGAAGAGCATTTCGGTTATATTAATAGCACCTACAATGATCTTTTATTTCGAGCCTCAGAAGGCTGCTCATTGCGGAATGTGATTCGAACTGGAACAGTTACAATGGAACTCTGTATTTTCATCCTCTTGACCACCGCCGGTTATAGAAAATTCCTGCGGGAATGAACGGAGATGTACTTGGTCGCGATGAATACGCACTGCTGATGATTTCTAACAACGGTAAAACAGCTGCACAGTTCCCCATGGTTCCCGAATGGCGTGTTGCATGTTGACATTGCATAAAGAATCATTTGGTAAATCATGAGATCTCCCACGGCTTGGAAACCATCGTTGTAACCATAGGACGAGGTTGTATTTGCTTGGGCGCTGCTTGAGTTACTTGATTAAACTTGGTTAAACCTTACTCATTTTGTTCTTCACAGCACTGCAATTTGATTCAAAAATAATCAAAATCATGCTCAGGTATATGCAAACGCAGATTATTTCATGTTCACAGTCCACCCAGCAAGTGCATACAGTGGAAAGATTGAATTTTTTATCTGTCCGTATCGTATGGTGTTTTCGCGTCCAATGAATATTGGTAGGAAATTAATTACCAATAGGTGAATTGGGTTTTGTTAGCCCAACACTGGAAAATTAGCGGACATCCCTCAGTTTCCATAGCACTTTTTCTCCGTGCACCTGGAAATTATGGTCTGTTGGTATGCAACAGTCTGGCAAGGTATGAGAGAGGTTTTGTGCTTGCGGCTGCCATCTGAATAGTTCTGGGGAAAATGGGCTAGGTAAACGTGCTATTTTCCCTGGCAATAATTCACACTTGCGAGATTCTCGACCTCGACAGGGTTCGAATTCATGGGGAAACGCAACCGAAACGGGCGGTTTCGAAGGAACAGTTAATGCAGTAATCAGTCATTTGTAAATACGTGAATTTTAATTGAAAGCTAATGTGTTCAATCTCTTCATCCTGGTAGAAACCAACCCTACGATTGCGAGTAAAAGTCAGCAAAAGGGCTCACTAAATAATTAAAAAACAGCTCGTTTTGCTGAGTTTGTTAAAACTTGTATGGAACGTTTCACGAATAGGCAATCACTGAGATGGTTATGGTAAATCCATACTGGATCATTCATACAAACTTGACGGACGGTAATTGTCAGCTAAGTTACAATGCCAAACGTAGCTATTGTCAGCTGTCAGTAGAAACTGCGGACGGCAAGTGTGACACTAGATCTGACTAGGTGATTGTGTCTGAATGGTTAGTAAATCTACTTAATAACTGAGGCAATTATTCCGTTTTATTTCATCCTATTTTGCTGTGGTCGACATATTTCCGGACTAGACTTTTTTGATCTGCAGCCGAATTATCAAGTTACATTATATGCCAAAGTTTAGATAGTCAATACAAGCCCCTGATTTGCCAAGGTAATTTGGACGGTTGAGGTATAGTTGACACAATCCACAGTGAAATGGTATTATAATCTAATGCAAAAAAAGGACAAAAGGTCGATCGAACGGTCTTGGGTGCTTGACTGAGAGCGTTAAAATTCCCTTATGTATTCTTAGGATGTACCTGAGATAATGCCGGTTAGGAAACATTATGTCGGTTTTGCCTCGCTCGATAACTGATAGCTGAGTCACGATTGGAATAGTCTCCCAGCTCCAAAGGGACAACTGTCAAAAATTCGAGACCTTCATTAGTCATCGAAGAACGTTAACGTAAATCGTTGTGCAGCTTCGAGGGTTATCACACAGTGAAATAGATCAATGAAGAATTACTGACATTCATATTCCCCTATAAAATTAATGCAACTACTCCATAACTTCGTCCCAGTTCCCAACATCTCTGTACTAGGAAGACGCCGATTAACACCCTCATTTCAGTCCGGGTGGTAATCATACCGCAGCTCGCTGCTGCCTAAAAATACCATCGGGGAGTAGTTCAGCAGCATTTCGGATAGTCGGACCATTTTTGACGTTCGAAACAACACAGAGCAATAACAAACATAATCAGTGAACCGGTGGTTACTCATTAGGATTCTCAACAGCTATTTAATAAACAGGGAAACTAGTGCAGCAGAAACCAAAGGAATTAGGAGCCATAAGAATGGGAATTTTCGGTTCCACATGAACAGTCCACATATTAAGAGACAGAACTATAATATCGTTACATCCGCAGTTAGTTAAGCTAGTGTAAATTACGAATCAACCCATGCATTTCTCCGCCCGTCAAGTGTTCCACAAAAGCGCACTTGATTTCTGCCAGTCTTGATTCCTGATTGCACATTAGAAATGAAAAGCCCTCTACAGCCTTTCTATCCCATTACCCCGTTGGTATCAAGTGACAATCACCATAAGGATGATCGATGTGGTTACCAGACAAGTAAGTTATCCGTGGAGTTCGAGTGACCAAAAGCTGGCTACGAGCGAAGGATTACTATACACGGGAGAAACAGACGGCCCTGGTTTAACTTGAACCATTATTTTTCAGAAGGGCTAACGCTTTATCCACCGAAACGATGACTCTGAAAACAGTGCGCACGAAATGTCAGACCAGGTTGCCTGATTATATTTTCGGCTCCCCGGGTTAGGGCAAATTTTCAGCTCAGGAACATGAAACCCATAGTTAATGCATAGCAGAAAATAAACAAATATTGACATTCATTGGGATGAGGTGAGCTGTGCGATAGCAAAAAGGAGACAGGAGAGAATTCTTCCTACTATGCATAAAATTATTAGTACATGTTAGTAGTAGGAGATCGAATGTTTTCATGAAGTAATTCACCATGTGATATCACCGCTCAACTCACCATAAAGAAACCATGGAAGCACTGTGCAGTTGTTTCATACTTGTTAGGAATCATCAGCAGTGCATGTCCAGCGCGCCACAACTGGGATGAAACAGGAATGAGATAGCTGTAAAGTGAG